>CAWUFW010000272.1:2915000-2917500 GCA_963921515.1 Calotriton arnoldi | reverse complement strand
GACAGTCAGATTTGCCCATTTCTCAAATTCCTCTTTCCTCCAATCATATGTTGCTACCAAATTCAATTCATTTTTTTTTTTTTTTTAAACACACTTTATTGGTAGCTAGAATGACATTGCACTGAAATAACTGTAATATACACGGCTTTTTCCTTTTGTTGATGTCCTTCTCATTGTATACAAGACATAACAGCATGTTGATCAAACAGTTCAATTGCAGTTAATTGGTGGACATAAATCTGCCCCTGTGACTATAACTTGGTTGTTCATAAACTAGAATTGCATTTGTACACCCACAGTAGCTACATGTAGTGTTTCAATTATAAACCTTAACATTTTAACTTGTAAAACAACCCCCCACCCTCTACCCACCCTCCTGGTCTGCCATTTCTAGTACGTTTTTTGGCCTGTTAGTATTATCCACATGTCAGTGTTTGCTCAATACCGCTTCTGTAGAATGGAATCGTGACTATTGTGTGGGGCTGTTAAGTGCAGGTATGAAGTCTAGCTGTTTAACGTTTTCCATCATGATGTCCCAGTCCATAGAAATAGGGTGTTTCCGTAAACCCCTTTCCTCTTCCCTTCTAATTGCCGCACTTTCGGCACTGCCCCATTACCAAATTCAATTCATAACTCCGAAATCTACTGTCTAAAATGTTGAGTTTGTGTGTTTTGATGATGCTATCAATTTTTTCATTGATTACTTCCCCTGCATACATGAATGAATGAGCTATGTACCGATCTGGAGCTTCCCTGAGATACAATAAACTATTGACTTTGTTTAGACCAATTGTCGTACATAACTTTGGTATACTGAGGCCCCCAAAGGATCTTTTCAAATACAGGAGACCATCACATGTGTATGCAGGTAGGTGTAGGAAATGTTTGACATACTTTTTTATTGTTTAATCCAGAATGTTTAAAGTTTTAGCTTCTGTTCCTGTCATTTCCAGTTTAAATGACCGTTTAGGGATCAAATATTGACACAATATTTCTATTTTTTGTGTGGGCTTCAGTGGTAGATTGTCGAGTTTTTTAGCCCAGTCAACAAGAACCTCATTAATTTTGTTGTTGCTTGAATGGCCGGTGTGTGGATCAAAGTTCAATCCGAGGAATCTCTCACTTTCTCTTGGATGAATGTTTTCAATATTTTGTTTTTCAAATTGCCATGGTTTACAGTTGTTAACCAAGATCTTATCTTTATGGTGACTTATATAAAATCCATGTGTTTTTTTCACATTAAGTTTTAAGCCTGTTGTTTTACTGAATTTTTCAATGATTTTCAGACTTGTACTCATTCCTTCCCAGGTGTTGCTGGGTACTGCGATGTCATCGGCAAAGGCAAGAGCGGTGATTTGCTTAATGAGACCATCGGAGCCGAATGTGAAGCCCTTGCCTTCTTTCTGAAGATCACAGATCAAAGGATCCATGGCAATGTTAAACAACAGTGGGGATAAAGGGTCACCTTGCTTAACTCCCGACTTCATTGTTATTTCTGGAGTTGCTTCATTGTTTTTTCCCTTGAAAAATGTTGTTGAGTCAGTGTATAAGTCTTTTATTATGTCTCTGATGCATGATGGAACTCTGTGCCTTTCAAGACTCTGTAAAATGTGACCATGGCTGACAGAGTCAAAGGCTTTTGAGATATCTATGAACACCACTGCTAACGAGCTTCTGTTCTTTCGTGCCCCTTTTATGATGTTTTGCAAAAGAGTCAGATTTTCGAGACAACCTCTCACCTTCATGAAGCCTTTTTGTCTCGTATTCAATTCAACGAAAGATGTGAGTCTTTTAGTTAGTATTTTCGTGAACAACTTCATGAATGCCGTACCGATGGTAATTGGTCGCCAATTACTGATTTTCTTAAGTTCGCTAATCGGTACATTCTTAGGTATTAATATCGACCGGTTCTTTTTAATACTTTCTGGTACTCTTCTCATCGATAACCAAGACGATAAGATTCTGGGCAGCAGTCTTGGTTGCTTGTTATGCACTTTATTTAAGTCATTCAGGCCAATCTTGTCAGGCCCCACTGCTTTCTTTAAATCTGATTCATCGAAGGCCTTAGTTATTTCGAGCAGTGTAATTTCTTTACACAGTCTTCCAATTTCCCATTCATCCGGTATCCGATCAATTGGGATGAATTTGGGATTTTTCTTGTTTTCTTTTTCAATTATGTCTTTATAATATTGGAAGATTTCATCAGCACTGATTTGGCAGGTGGCATCCTCTGCCCCATCAGTGATTATCCTGGCAATTTTCTTTTTGTCTTTTTTAAATATTGCCTGGTATTCTTTGTAGCTGCCCTTTGCTTTTGCATAATTTTTCTTGTGTGTCCGATTGAGCCTTCCATTTTTCTTATCTTTCTTTGCTATCTTGTTTTGTACGGAGGCAATCTGTTGCTCATCTTGAGCAGAGTTCATAGGCTCATTATTGGGTTCAGTACGATTTGCTGGTACAGGACTTATATCATTGGTGTTTCCTGAGATATAAGTCACTA
>CAWUFW010000272.1:2545000-2905000 GCA_963921515.1 Calotriton arnoldi | reverse complement strand
TCCTGGGGCCCTGGCTGGGATCAGGGAGGCAAACGAGCCCTCATCGGGACTTCCAGGGCAGCCCGGCCATCTGGTCGCCCCATTGGAAAGCATTGCGTGCGACCAGATGGCCGAGCGGGGGAGGCGCGACCAGATGGCCGGGCCCGAAGGACGCCAATCTGCCCGTCACGAGCCTTCGTGGGAGGGTTCCCGCCTGCCCTTTGGAGGGCTTGGGGACTCTGCTTCCCGGGGGCTCAGAGACCCCGGCTGGGCCTCGGACCCGGGGCTGCGGACGGGGGTCCCCGACGGACCTCCGACCCTGGGTCCCCCAGGCACCTTGACAGGCAGGTGAAGCAGGAGGGAGACCTGCCCAGGCCCGACGGACCCCCGTCCTGGGACCATGGCAGAGCTGGGGGACGGGGCCCGGCCGGAGGTTCCCGCGCCGGGGAGGCCACGCGGAAGGCCTGAGGACGGAGCCCGGGGTGGGGAGGGCACCCTCCACCCCAGGGCCACCAAGGGCCCCTGCCGGAGCTCCTGAACCCAAGCCGAGCTGGGGAACGCCCAACAGGCCCATGGCGGAGCTGAGGACGGAGCCCAGTGTAGGGAGCGCCCGGCCAGAGCTCACGGGCCCGGACGCCCAAGGGAGGACCGCCCGGGCCCAATGGAGCCCGACCCGGGCACTTTGCCATGCGGTGGGCCAGAGCCCCGGACAGGGGGGGGGAGGTTTTTGCCCGACCCTAGCCCATCTGGTCGCCGGCTGAGAGCCCCCAGCCCACCAGTGGTTCCGGCGTACCCTGTCCCTAGTAATCTAGAGGAAGGGTACCCCCCCTTTCTGGTAACCCGTGCGCACCGCGAGACTGAGGGGATGCAAGGCGCGGACGCGCCCGACCTCCTGGAGCCCTGGCTGGGATCGGGGAGGCAAACGAGCCCTCATCGGGACTTCCAGGGCAGCCCGGCCATCTGGTCGCCCCATTGGAAAGCATTGCGCGCGACCGGTTGGCCGAGGTGAAAGGCGCGACCAGATGGTTGGGCCCGAAGGACGCCAATCTGCCCGCCCCGAGCCTTCGCGGGAGGGCTCCCGCCTGCCCTTTGGAGGGCTTGGGGGCTCTGCGTCCTGGGGGCTCGGAGACCCCAGCTGGGCCTCTGGCCCAGGGCTGCGGACGGGGGTCCCCGACGGACCTCCAACCCGGGGTCCCCCAGGCACCTTGACAAGCAGGAGGGAGACCTGCCCGGGCCCGACGGACCCCCGTCCTGGGACCATGGCAGTGCAGGGGGACGGAGCCTGGTCCCGGGCCCGCACGCGCAGGTGAGGCCCACGTCCTGGGCGCCCTGCCGCGCGGCAGGCCCGAGGACGGAGCCCGGGGTGGGGAGGGCACCCTCCACCCCATGGCCACCAAGGGCCCCTGCAGGAGCTCCTGAACCCAAGCCGAGCTGAGGAACGCCCGACAGGCCCTGGGCCCATGGTGGAGCGGAGGACAGAGCCCAGTGTAGGGAGCGCCCGGCCAGACCTCTCGGGCCCGGACGCCCAAGGGAGGGACCGCCCGGGCCCGATGGAGCCCGTCCCGGGCACTTTGCCACGCGGCGGGCCTGAGGACGGAGCCCCGGACAGGGGGAGAGGTTTTTGCCCTGCCCTAGCCCATCTGGTTGCCGGCTGAGAGCCCCCAGCCCACTAGGGGTTCCAGCGAACCCTGTCCCTAGTAATCCAGAGGAAGGGTACCCTCCTTTATGGTAACCCGTGTGCACCGCGAGACTGAGGGGACCCAAGGCGCGGACGCGCCCGACCTCCTGGAGCCCTGGCTGGGATCGGGGAGGCAAACGAGACCTCATTGGGACTTCCAGGGCAGCCTGGCCATCTGGGCGCCCCATTGGAAAGCATTGCGCGCAACCAGATGGCCGAGGGGAAAGGCGCGACCAGATGGCCGGGCCCGAAGGATGCCAATCTGCCCGCCCAAGCCTTCGTGGGAGGGCTCCTACCTGCCCTTTGGAGGGCTCGGGGGCTCTGCTTCCCGAGGGCTCATCAGAGCCCTTAGCTGGGTCTCGGACACGGGACTGCAAGGGGGGGCCCCCGACGGAACTCTGACCCAGGGCCCGCAGGCACCTTGACACGCAGGCAAAGCAGGGGAGGCCTGCCCTGGCCCAATGGACCCCCGTGACGGGCACCCGGACCCTCGGCTGGCCACAGGACGTGGGCTCCCGCACCACAGGGCCCGCCAGAGCCCAGGCCCCGGAACCGGTCCCCGCTTCTGAACCCAGCCAGGCCAGGGAGGGGCCTCCCCGAACACCATGGACCCCCGTCCCGGGCAGGTGGACCCTTGGCAGGCCGCAGGACGGGGGCTCCCACACCCCAGGCCCTGCCCGAAGCCCAGGCCCGGTCACTGCTTCTCAGCCCAGCCAGGCCGAGGGGGATCTGGGAGCCTGACCGGGCACGAGGGACCCCCGTCCCGGGCACACAGACCCTCGGCTGGCCGCAGGACGTGGGCTCCTGTTCCACAGAGTTTTTTCATAACTCCGTGGAACTCTGCGTAGTGGCACTACGCCAACTCCGCCCAGGGTTAGTTTTAGGGCTTCCACAAGCACCCTGGATCAGGTGTTCCGATTCCTCTTGCTCATTTGGAAAGAAGTGAAGATTAGGAGGGGGCACTTGTATGTCGTATTTGTTGACCTTAAAACAGCATTTGATTCCATAGACCGCACTAGACTCTGGACTGCCCTCAGGGACTTAGGACTCCCATGTGACTTGCTTCAACTATTGGTTTGCTTACATCAAGATAACTATGCCAAAGTCAGGTGGAACTCTGATGGTAGTCTCACTAATAACATACCAGTTTCAAATGGGGTGCGCCAGGGTTGTGTGCTTGCCCCACCCCTGTTCACCTTGTATATGAACGGGCTTATAAGCGAACTCTATGACTGTGGAGGTGACCCGCCAAAATTAGCAGGTAACCTTATACCCTCTTTGCTATTTGCAGACGATATGCTGCTCATTTTTTTAAAACTCTAATGGGCATCCAGAACGTGCCATTCAAGTTCGCGAAAGCATGCAACGATCGGGGCCTTGAAATAAACTGCTCAAAAACAAAGTTCATGGCTTTTAATCCCTATAAATCTACCAAGGGGAAAGTGAGGCTGGGTACTCAATTTTTAAAGCAGGTCAAGGCCTTCGATTATTTGGGAGTCAGAATCAGTGACAATTTAGCATAGACTCCCCAAATCCAGAAGAGCGTGCTGACACTCCAACACGTGGACTGTGCAATAGTAAAGAGGGTAAAATGCTCAGCCTTCCGCCCAATTTCCCCAATCTTAGAAATACATCAAGCTAAAGGCCTAGTTTGCGGCCCTCTATGGGACAGAACTGTGGGGGCTGGAGCATTCGAAACAACTAGAGGTTGCAAAAAAGTTTTTTAGGGCGATCCTCAACCTCCCAATGAATACGCCACTATTACCTCTACGTCTTAACCTTGGTCTAAAGTCTATTACCCATTTCGCTGTCCTCAAGGTGCTTATGTTTTGGGTAAGACTCTGGACTAGTAGTACCCAGATTCCTGTAAAGGACACAGTGGAGGAACTACTAATTCTTCATAGACATACAGGGCGATTGGTCTGGTTTAATAAGGTTAAGGAGTGGCTTTTCAGACTGGGCCTGGGAATTATGTGGGAGGACCCGCAGTCTATTACAAAAAAAAATGGTACCCCAGTTTAAAAAAAAAAAAAAAAAGGTTTTGGGATTTTGTTGATTCTTTTTGCACTGACGTTAGGGCACCTGGCACTTTAACCTCCATTTTTTTAAATGTCAAGAGCTGTTTTAACTTAGATCTATATATGGATGACATTGAACCCCCCTCAGGCACGAGCTCTTTACGTACAATTTAGGATTGGGTTCCTCCCACTGAATGCAATGAAAACAAGCATTTGCAATGCAATAGGTCTCGCATTTGCGAGAGTTTAAGCTATTGGCATTGTAAATGACAATGCCTTTTATTTATCTGTTTTGATAATTAACACATAGATAAAAGGTATTGTCATTTACAATGCCAATAGCTCAAACTCTTGTAAATGCGAGACCTATTGCATTTCAAAGAAGCAGCCGCCATTGTCCCGGGCTGCTTGGAAAGCGAAAGCGTGCATGGCGCACTGAATGTTGCAGGAAAGCAAGTCGTACCTGAAGTAGGAGAAACTCATTAAAGAAAATAGTACTTACAGAGTAAATAAGACACACCGTGTAACAACAGAGGTAAAAGGGCTAGTCCTCATGGGAGGTTACAAATGAAGACAAGGTGGTACTAAGGAGGGACTAACAAGCCTGTTAACGAATCAGAAGCCAGCATTTACGAAGGACAATCACAAATATGGGCAGAGAGTGGGCGGGGCTTCAAGCCCATACACGAATACAGCATGCCTGGCGGCGCAGCGCATGCGCTGCCCACACTCTATCTAAAAAAGGACTAGATCTGATCCTGTAGCAATGGTATTTTCTACAAAATTAAGTTGTAGATTCAACATGACTGCCTGGAGTTGCAATCATTTTTTGTAATCCCAATAACCGTCCCAGGCCATAATTTCCAATGATGTTATGTCTCTCTTTCCTGGAAATCTCAACTATTTATCCCTGTGACCAGTCATTGATTTTAGCTTTGCCTCACATACTCACTATAAGTGGAGCAAGGACTATCCTCATCTGGAAATCTGTAATCTCAGTTAACCCTTCATGCAAGCATCATTTCCGTTTCTGAGGTTGTCCCATGAAAATCTAGTGTTGAAGTATGTGTAAGACAGCTAATTTTTACTGTTGCCACTGTCTTATTTTATTAACTCTAATTTGAGGAATATTTTCTTTTTTCTCATAACAATTACTTGGGTTTTACTCAGAATTATTACACGGTAATTTTGATATCAATATACTTGTCTTACTCTTGGGTACTCACAGCCTAGGTGGGTCAGATCTAGCAAGACAGCATCATCGGCATAAGTTAATCAGGCAACCTGGAATCAATTGTTTTTTGTTGAAAGATAGTGGCCTTGTATAGGATATTCAGTTTTTTATGATAGTACAGAATGAAGAGCAGAGGCGCTAAAACAACCATTTGCTCTTTAATCACACTAATAAGATACAAAATGTGCAAAGGAAGCAAAAGAAAAAAAAATAAACTGGTCTAAGTAGGAGGGGACCGAGAAATAAGTAATGACACAAATGTTCAGCTACAGAGAAGAAAGCCACAAGGCAGTATAACCCTCTCTGTACAGTGGCCAGTGGAACCTGACCCAATACAATACTATAAAGATAGACAGATACATGTGACAGACACTGAATCATGACAGGATTGCTGAGCATTTTGAAAGCACTGAAGATGCATAGCAACCAGCCTTTAATGAGGACTAAATGTACCTCTATTTTGTGACCTGGAAAATGTATATGCGGTTTTTCAAGAAGCAGTGGAAAGGTGTTTGTACAACGACTAAGATGTTTTAAAATATCGTTCCACCCTTTAGAATGGGACAATTCACAGAATCAGACTAGTCTGCACTAACTGGTATTAAAAAATCTCAAGTGGCCCAAAATTATGCATTATGCTTCGTACGAAGATGCAGAGGAAAATGGGGAATATCCAAAACGAGGCACATAGTCAGGTTACTCAGGTGCCCGCAATGCACGAGATTCTCATTTATATACTTTAACTCGCTTATGCAAAGTAACATATATTTGCCAGTAGATTACTAACGTTTGTCCATAACAAGGAAAATGGTTCACAAATCAAGGCTACCATCTTTACCCTCCTTGATCGGCCAGTGATTTCAGCATCTTGATGGATTCCGCTTTAAAAAAAAGTCTGGCGCGTGCGTACTGGTTAACTGTAAAAATGAACAAAGCGTTAAGCTTTTATTCTTTTCTTGCCTCATAACAAAAGTATAATTTTGCAATGTTTGGCCTCCTCGAGGACTGGGAACGAGGCACAAAGCCCTGTGCCTCTTTCAGGACTTGTAGTAACATAAGTCAGATTTCGCTATGATCTTCAATGTTAACAGTGGCATAACAATATCCCCCGCAACCCCCATGGTGCGGGGGGAGGCGGAGCTCTAGGGCCCCACCCTGGGTCTGCCCACGCGATGGGGCCCCTGGACTTACAGCTCCCGACTGGGCCTGGAGTGTGGGGGGGGCCCCTCTCAAGTTTCGTTCCGCCACTGTATGGTATGGATGCTCCACTTGCTGGTACCGCTCTGTCAGGATAGCAGCTGACCTCTTTGAAGGGCATGAAGTGGCCAACCACCCTAGCGTAGGACTGAGCTCAATGAGACTCTCTTGCCTCATGCCTTCTCTTCTCACGAACTTCTCCTCATGTCTCTGATCTCTACCTCCAAAAACGAGGAAACAAATTCAGTCTACATAATGGAAATTTAAGGGTCAACCACTATGGATTTGGTCTATCATAGTTCATATGTCAGGGCGATCATAATGGTAGCTGCATCATTTAGGGATAAGAAGTGTCTGCAAATTATTTCCTGTGCCTAGCTGCTTGTAACTCAGTGCGCAGCCTTGCAACTCTCGTGATTTAGTACACCGAACCAGCTATTTCAAACTCAGAATGCCTTTAACATGATAATTAAGTGGGCTTGGTTTTTAATTAAGATGTACAGATAGTTTAACCTAAAACGTGAACGACCCTGCTGTCAGAAACTGAATGATGCCACCTCCTGTGATGTCATCTGTGGGGGGGAGGGGCAAAGGGCGTTTGGTGTCACCTACACTACCCCTATGGATTTGGTGAAGTAATGGTTGTACATAAAGGATGTTACTGTTGGAACGAGAGTGCTTTTTATGCAATTAAAATTAGTTAGAAAACATAGGCCATGTTAGCAACATTATTAAATAAAAACTTTTTCTGCGCATTATTCAGTCGAATTTGAAATGCATCCTTCTGTTAATCTAAAGGTTACCAAAATTAACTTGGTGAGGATGTCTTAGACTTGCATTGATGTGAAATACCATTGCAATTGCTAAGAGATTTTTTTCTTTAAAGGAGTATTGCGAAATACTTGGTTTTGCTGGTTTACTAAGAGTAGAAAATAGCAACTTTCCAAAATAAGTCTAATTACTTGATATTTAATTTCCGGAAATATTTGTAATGCCAAAAGCATTTCATTAGCTTCAACTCCCTTGAGCACGTGACTATCACAGAGATGGAGAATATTAAGTCAACTGTCCTTCCTCATCCTTCGCTCCCAGTTAATAACACTTCATTAGTGTTGCATGAAGTAATGGCAGAACTGCTTTGGCTCCTAGCGTCAAAGGCAGTATATGTTCGGTGACTTGTAGTATAAATGATGCCAACTTTCATCAGTACCAGGAAGTTAACTGCTGCCGTTATGGAAATCGGTATCCAAAATTACCCTATCTCAACATAAGGGCCTTAGAGAGGTCTTGTGACAACGGAAATATGTCTCTGAAAGAAAATCCACACGCCAATGATACTAAAAATTAATTTCCACTCCACAATAATGCCAATCTGTTAGAGGTCCAAACGAAGAGGTTACATTACAATCATCATGGCATTGGGTGACCGCACATACCTGTGATCACAGTATCAGTGTTACACCATTAAAGTGGTCACTTGCTATTTGTACTTTACAAATGGCTCCCATCTAAACCCGTGAAATCTACAAGTGAAGGCACAGATTTTTCAAAGCACGTGCAAGATGGCACCGCGGCAACCGCAACTGCAACACAGTCAAGCCAAACCCAAACTTGCCCAGAACCTATATGAAGTAGACACCGCTGACAGATTCTGTCGCAGATGCGTAGTACGCTGAGTTTTAACCTCCTCACTAGTAAGGAGAGGTACGGGTTAAGCACAAACTGAGTTAAAAAGAAAATACGTAACATTTGAGGACATTTGCATTTAACGTAGTCTTGGATGATTTACACACCAAAAATAAATGAAGACGCTGGCCATTAAAAACAAGCGTGCGCGCCTCGCGCAAGTAGGGGGTGGGGGGGAGTGCGGCAGTACTGGGCTAACAAGTCGGAGGGGTGGGGGGAGTGCGAGAGAACACACAGCGATTCCCTTGCGGGAGCGAGCAAACATATGTTGCCAAAGCTCGCTCCCGCAAGGGACTCGCCAAACGTGCACGCATTGCCATTGAAAGCAATGCAATGCGTGCACGTTTTTGGCTGAAAAGCCGAAGCGATTTCTATAGGTATTTTTCCTATGCAGCGCATAGGCGAGACCTAAACAGTTGGGCAAATGTTACTGTAACCCCTCTGTGCCCGTCTTGCCACTCAACCCAATAGAGACTATAGAACATTTTATTTTCTTCTGTCCCGCCTATGCAAACCTAAGAAAAACATGGATTATTCCGACCTGTCGACTGCTCTCCTTTTCACGCCCCTCTGATGCTTTATGTATATTTAGGTCAGACAAGACAAGGTGGCTTACTTTCACAATATCAAGATATCTGCTTTACGCCTGGTGGCAGACGTCTAAAGTGGTAAAACAATATCTTGACGTAGGTCCATCGAATATGTAGAGTAAGCCGGCGCTATGGCCACTCAGTGGGACAGCTGGGAAATGACGGGGTTGAACTGTTTTTATGGCTGGTGTTTTTTAATTTACAGCTCTGATTTTACTGTAAAAATAGAAATCTTTTTAATTATAGATGTAAGTCATAATCTTACAACCTCTTCCTGAAGGATGTATAGGATTACGAAGTTGATGCTATTTCAGGCTCTTGTTTTTAACATTTTTATGAAATATTCTTTGCTATGTGATTTTATGTATGTGTATGATCATGCTATTGATCGAATAAATAAATAAAAAATAAAAAAACATGTTGTAACACTAGTTCGTAAATTACGTTTTAGTTCCAGCAGAACTGATCAACTCTAGGCCAGTGATTTCTTAACCTGTGGTCCATGCGCTGCAATGTGAAGGAATTTGAAATTGGAAGCTAAAAATTAAGTTGTTCTCCTTATCTTGATTTGTAAGAGTAGTGAAAGTACAGAAAAATGAATCTAGCATAGACGGCTTGTGGCCTCAACTGAAGCAGCAATGTATGCGGACAAAGTGAGTATGCATTAGAAGCAAAAAAGACAAAGTGAAATGCTAGAATTTAGCATATCGCTTCGTCTTTCAGAAGCAAAAAATTGAAAGCTCCAACCTTTTCATTAAAATTAAAATTTTCAAGTTTTTTGCTTAGGAATTAAATATTTCATAATTTGTGTATTTATTTGATGTGTAGTTGTTTCTGTAGTTTTGTATTGTTTTGAGGTTCAGATAGAATACATTTCTTAGGTGGGGTCCTCGGCTTCCAGTACTGATTCAGTGGGGGTCTACTGAAATCAAAAGTTTAAGAAACGCTGCTCTAGGCTATTTCTTAAAGATTCTCTACATCTCCTTAGGAGTTCTCCTAAAAGACAAACATTTCCTCTGGGGGAATTTTATGTGCTTTATTTTTTTTCATGACTCACCTATTCCTTGTTTTCTTCTTATACGACAAATTCATTGCGTCCAATATTGTTCAAATGAAAAGGGAACCCTAAATACATGTTTTGAAATGAAGGACAGTCCATAAAATACCACAGACTAAAACTGAAAGGAAAATCTAAGGAATACGCCTGGTCGAATGACCAAGAATAAGAATAGTGAATTCATCCAGAGGCGTCACGCGAAAAGATGAGTCCCTCTGCAAAATCTAGGGGGGAGAGGGAGGGGGGAGGGGCGGAGACCCCAACATGGCCACCTTACAAATGTACAATGGCCTAGGGTGAGCCTGGACACCTGACATTGGTCAACATTACACCTTGGCCTCCATCAATTAAAGTTCATGAACACTGAAACTAGGCACTGAGAAAGTGTTGAAGCACCGTAGGGGTGAGGGGGGTGGGGAGGTTGATATTCTAGTGCAAAGGCTTGTGCTAGCATCAAAATTGCAGATCCCACTTTAGTGATGAAGATTTCCTTTAATGCAGAGTTGATACCACCCTTTTAAGTTCCAAAGTAAAGGCCCACAAGAGGTATTGTGGTGACTTGAGGATCTGTCAGTTCACACCGCTATACCAGGCGATTCCAGATCAGTACTGGGTTAGCCGTAGAATCCACAGATCTCAAGTAACAAGATTCAAATGTGATAAAGCGGCTTGAAACACAACACATAAGATTCCATACCAAACCACCTCTATTAATTACACAACATACACATTACAACAGGTGAAGAGTTACTTATGCGGCCAGATGCACCAGTGCATAGCAGGCTCGGACAGCCTTTAGTGCTGATGCAGCCTTGCAAACGACAGAGCAAGATCCTGTCCCACTGGAAACAAAAAACAACTACCAAAGACAGCTACCAATGATCCATCGATGTTTGTGAGTGGAGAGACTGACCACAGAGATTAAAGTACACAGTCTTCTTAGGGTAACCTTGCACATAGTACTTACTCATCAGCTACCCCTATGCAGAGAGATGAGTATTCTCAGCGACTCTCCAACTTTTAAGTGACTTAATGGCAACCCAATGCAGGGATAGGGTAAAGAATCCAGTAGGCTGGTGGTCGGAGAGCAGAACATCACTCAGCCATCTTGACACAAGACGCATGCAGCAGTGCGCATGCACTTGACCCACCCATTTGAGTAAACCAAGTGGCAAACTGAGTCATTAGAGAGCCACAAGAGGGAAGACTCCTCATTAACAGCGATGAGGTACAGCGGGTTGCAAACAAAAACAGATGCTGGAATGCAATCTGGCACGCGGCTGGCTCTCTGCACTCTAGCAGAACCCGGAGGACTTACAAGTTAAGGCATCTGTTGTAAAGGGCTTTGTACACCAAACAATTTCAAGGGTATAACAATAATCAATGGTCAATGCACTTGCTGGAGATATCTGTGTGCTGTCTACAGCTTTGACTCATCATAAAAAAGCATATAGGGTTAATTTGTCAGCTACAAAAAACCTCTAGCATGCAGGTCACAGATTTGTATTTCATGTAGACAGCTCAATGGGTTACTGCTTTAGCTGCAGAGATCCTTGTGTTACCAGTAGGTCACAAGTTATAATCCTTGTAATATAGCTCAGTGGGTTATTAACCAGTATCATGGAGCAGAATGCAAACTGTAAAGTGTAAGTGTAGAGACTTACTCAGTCTTCTGTTATTCCAAGGTTGCTAAAAGGTAGTGATAAAGGGACCGATTTATATGTTAGCAGACAGCCCGTTATTCCTCCAGGGGAACGAAGTAAATTACTCCTTCCCCCTGCTGGAGGGAAAGCCCACAATATTTATAAATGGCTGCCAAGTCGGCGGTCATTTATAAACCATTCGCAGAAACCGCATTGACGGCGGTTCCTTTCAATGCATATGGCAGTTTGGTGCAGGGTTGTATCAGCATGAAACTCGCACCACAAGCATAGTGTCGGGAAGTACACATGGCCAGTGGTGCTGGAACAATTTTTAAAGTGGGGGGGTCTTGCCATTATTTCACCCTATTCAAAGCACTAGGGGTATGAGGCAGTCTGTCTTCAAGAACATAACAAGCACTGCCAGAAGAAACTATTGCAAAGTCTCATCTATTGTTCATTCTCCATCTGAACTCTTTCACGTTTTATGGGGGTTGCACCTCCAGCACAGCTCTTTCCAGAGCCACTGCACATGGAAACACTGCACTTGCACATACGAGCAACCACTTCAATCCAGAAATGAATGAAGCTTTAGGCAGACAAAGGTGACTATTGCAGACACAAACATTAGGAAAACCTGAGACTGAATCAGCCCTCGAAGCCACGTGCAAAAAGTCAGCTACATATCAGATAGTATTGATGGAAGGGAGAGCACCCAGTCATACCCCCAGATCCTGTCAATGTGATGATTGTCTGCTCATTCATTTGACATTATTCCAAATTGAATGGGTACTCTAGGAAAATGACCCTTTTCGTGTGGTCACTCCCATTATTTTATGCTAGATTTGCTGTTTTTTAACTCTGCATAATGAGACACTGCTGTCCCGTGCCCAGTGCACGTTCCATGAACCCTAGAAAATGTTGAATTGGCTACATTCCTGACTGGCATATTTAACTTACCTATAGGTCCCTAGTATATGCGACAAAGTGTAGTCAGGGCCCCTGATACAAAAAGTTAAGCACTTTTTAGCACGATGGAATCAACTACCATTATCAATCTTAGGACGAGTGGCACTTATTCGAATGTCTATCTTACCACTGTTTAACTTTTTATTCGCAGCAGCTCCGTGCGCTCTACAAATGTCTTTTTTTAAGGAGATAGTTTGTTTTCATCTTTTATATGGGCCAATAAGACACCAAGATTAGCACTAGGCACTTTAAATTTTTCGAAGGAAGAGGGAGGATTGTCCCTCCCAAACATAAGAGAATACTATTTTGCAAATTTTGCACACAACAAACACAGATTTTTTACCCAACTTGACACCTCGGAAATAGATAATTTTTTTATGAATAAAATTTTAATAGACTACAGAATTAAGGACCCCACAAGAATAGTTAAGGATCCGAAGAAAGTGCGGTACAAAGTACTCCAATGGATTCTTAAACAAAGAGCTCAACTTTTAGCTTTCTATAGGATTTCGAGAATAAACGGTACAACAAGTCTGTCTGATCTCTATACGGGGGAGGTTAAACTACTACAGCCCGGTGTATTGAGAAAGTGGGAGGAAAACGGATATAGGCAAGTAAAAGACTTCCTTAACCTAGACTCCTGGAAAAAGTGGCCGGAGATAGAAAACAGACTCCTCCACTCAAAGGACATGCTTAAATGGTCATACATTAAAATAAAGCACTTTCTAGAAAATATAGATGCAGGAACTTAAACAGCAAGTTCGGGAATAACTGAAGCTCTAGAAAACCCTGAAAAGCTGTCAGTAAGTGCTTGGATAAAAATCTTTAATGATAATACATGGGTTTCTATCTATGAGAAAATGCAAGATAAATGGCGTAAAAAAGAAGGTATGCAGATCCCAAGAACAACTTGGAGGAGAATCAACAGACTTAACGCCACAGTAATTAGAGGAGCTATTTTTAAAAAAATGCAATTTTATTCAAAATGGTTACTCTATAGAACCCCTTCATTTCTACATAGTATATATCCCTAGGTAGAGGACAGATGTTTCCGATGCGCAAAAACAGGAGGAGGCACATGGTCTCATATCGTTTGGGATTGCCCCAAAATTGAGAAACTATGGGAAGAAATTGAAAAATATCTTAGAAGTACCATTGGCCAATCTTTAGCTATTAACAATTATATTGCAGTTTTGGGATGCTCTCCAAATCTAACATTGAATAATATGCAAGAAGAATGCCTATATATATCTGCCCTCATGGCAAGATCGTTAATTTTACAAAATTGGCGAAGTAAAAATGTACCTTCGTTCCAAGCATGGAGAGCAAAACTGTGTAAAGTCAAAGAACTGGAAAGGCGTTATGCACTAAGAACAGGATCTCTTAGGAAGTTTGAGAAACGTTGGGGACCTATAGGAAATTAATTAAAAAAAAGATTTGGGTAATAGTATTGCTTTTTAAGCAACCATATAACATATGGTCTGAAAAAGTAGTCCGATATAGATGTATGTGTTTAGTTGTTTAATTCCATTTTCATATTGAATGTATACACGTCACTTTATACTCGTTTATTGTGGAATAGGGAACTATGCAATATACGATTATATATATATATATAGATAGAATCTGTGCTTTTTAAGTATGTTAAGTCTACTGTCTATAGAAGGATGCACCTAGGTATTCTTGAAGGGTTGCTAAATGTAATTTATAATGAGCACGTATGCACACTGCACTTTATTTTGTTTTTTATGCATGTGTCTACATTGTACCATGATCCGAACTCTCAATAAAAAATATTTTTTTTAAAAAAGTGTAATCAGGGCCTGTAAGTTAAATGCCATTAGCGGACTGAAGAACATATTGTGCCACCACTAAAGTAATAATGCAAAACATGACTGCAGGCCTGCCACCAGTAACCTGGCTACGCAGGATTAAACTGCAATTCGACTTGTCAAAATAACCCATTTTGACAGACCTAAAGCCTACTGTTAAATATTAATAAGCCACCCCTAAGTTAGTCTTAAGTATCCATAAGGCAGGGTGTGTGTGATATTAAGAGCAGAACATGTAAAAGGTTAAAGTAAAACATGCCCTTTAAGTAAAAAGGCATAAAAAGCTATTTTTGCTATAGCAGGGTCAGCTGTACAATAGGAAAGCATTGGGAGATAATGTTAAATTAAATAATGTTATCTCCACCTAGGAACCAGAGAAAAGGTTACTTCTAGGACTTTTAAAATGATTTATTACAGATGCAATTCATTGGTAAATTCAGATTTGTAAGAACTTTTTTTACAATAAGTACTTTTGAAAACTTACCTTTAGCCTGCCTAAGGCTTCTAGAAGCCCGTTTTGCATGAGCTTCTGTCACCCAGGAACTGAATGGCTCCTTGATTATGAGTGAAGTGTCTCCCAAAGCTGAGACAAAAGGCTTGGGTGTGGAGAGGTGTCCTGTTCCTCGAACAGGATGGCCTTCTAGGTAGTGCCCGGTAACATTATTTTCACAGGGGCCTGCCCTGTCACAGGGAGACGTAGCTCACACATAGTTCTGCCCCCTCTAATGTCGTTCTAGCCATCCAGGTACCAATACCAGTGGGAAAGGAGTTTCTCCTAGTCAGTTTTCAGGGACCACAAGGGAGGGTTTGCTCATTTCCCAGGCCACACCTCCACGGTGGGCATAAGAGCTCTGCACAGGGAAAAAAGAATCTGCCATCTTGATTTTAGGTAGAGAGGGGCACTGTGGGATTGTTTGCAGTATGGCACACAGGAACTGCTGCAAAAGTGGGTAGAGGTACCCCTAAAAAATGTTTCCCTATTGGTCACAGAGGGGGAAGAGTGACCCCCCCCCCCCTCAACCACAGGCTAGTGTCAGGCATAAATGTGGCACCCCAGGGCACCTTCTTCAGAACATTACTGGACCTGTGAGATACTGAAGGACATCACCTGTTGTTGTGACCTATGAGGAGAACCCTAAAGGCTGGGCCTGCTTCCACTTGAACCCAGGACTGAGAAGTGGACTCCAAGGGTCGGTTGGTTGGTCTCCTGTCCAGCTGCAGGGACACAAAGCTGCAAGAATCCCTTTCCTTAGAGCCCAGCTGATTCGTTACAACTGGACTTGCCTGGACCCGGCTGGTGGCTTATGTTGAGTGAGTCCTGACCCCACCCTCCCCCAAGTGCAGTTCTTGAGGACCTGGAACCCTTGGCTTGTGTCAAAGTGTACTCCTCCTGCTTAACTCTAAAACCTGGGAATTCAAAACTTTTTTAAGGGATTTGTCCTGAAAAACTGACAGAAGACCGGGACCAACCTGCCAAGCCGATCCGCCAAGGATGCATCACCAGTGGGCCTGACTTCACCGCAGCTCCCGCTACACTCTTCTCTGCTGCAGCAATTCTGATTTAGAGGGCCAAAGCGGTCAGCATCCTACAACGTCCAAACCTCTCCGGGTACAACCTGCAGCCTTGCCTCGCTGAAGCAACAGGACTTCAAGAAAAGAGAATAAATCCAAAGGTATAAATCTTAACCAGGCCCAATGCCGAGCAGCATCCATTCGATGGCTTTCTGGGCACGAACTCCAGACTTTAAAGCACAGAACTTTTCCGGCCTTTATCAATGGCTTCATCAGGACCTTGTACTTCGGCGTCCCATTATCGACTCAGTCTTCAGATCGAGCCTGCTGCCTTGCCCCACTGAGGACTCTAACTTCTCAAAAATGTTCTCTGTCAAGATGTAACCCTTTTTCCAGGACCAACCTGGTCCCTGTATCTGATTCGCGCTTCATCGCGGTGGGTCTTGCAACTTACTTACAACTGTTCCAGTCTAGCACAACCAATTGCCTGTGGTTGGCAGTTTTTTTTATTTATAAAATTCTTATCTCTGGTTCCCCTTATTGGATTTTTGTCATTTTGGTGTCATTTCATTCACTAAAATATTTGCTTTTTTTTAAAAATAGTTTGGAGTGGGATTTCTATTGTGTTAAGTGATTTGGATTTTTTTTTAAAACAATTTTAGCACTTCTCAATGCTTTACACAATTTATGTAAAGACTGTCTGCCCTGTGCCATAGCTTCCATAGGTTGAGCTCAAGTCTAAATGACTGTAAACCTTTACTGGACATAATAAGAATAGTGCCATATTAACTTGTGGTGGACTACCATCCGCCTCAGCTAATAATCCACTTTCTCGAAGGTACATTGTAGGCTAAGTCAGAAATCTGTCACCAATGCCAGAAAATGGATTGATTTTAATATGCATCTAGCTTGCCCTTACCCTTCGTCACACCCACTGTTGATGCCATTGTATATGGGCCCAGTGCTGTGCTCCATTAGGAGGTCTATGTGCTTTCCACACAAAAAACATTCTCAAACAAAATAAGCACTGGCAAAGTCAAAATGTCAGCAGCCAACACCAGATCTATTGGCTTTGGTAATGCTTGTTTAATGTCCTTGAATACATTTTTGGAATGCGGGAGTTATGGTTGACATGAGTTTGCATGCACTGTTGATTAGTTAGGACTCTGTACCACAGTTCATATTTTCACAAGCACTTGGGAGATTCAAATGGAAAAAAACGCTGCACTTCTTTCTTTCTTGACAGCAATCGCCATCTCTTCCACCCCAACATACCAATGTGCCCTGTGTTGGAAACACTACATAGTTAAGCTATGTTTTAGGTACTGCATGCTTCTAAAGGACGTATGGGAAACAAGCTAGACAAGTGGGTCTAGCGTTGGTTGCCAACCTTTGACTTTGACAAGATATGTGATTGTTTTTTGTAAACCTGTACAAGGAAACTACTTTTTACGTGCAAGTGCACACTGTGCAAGAGCAGAATGCCATCGCTCACAGTCAATGGCTGAAGTGGACTGATCCTGTGCCCTATGCCTTGGTGGAGGAACCAAAATACTAATGACGCTACAGCAGACCAATAGACGAAGAGAACTGATTGAAAGCCAGTGTAGGTAAATTTGGATAGCATATATATTTAATTAAAAACAAAAGATCTTTGCTAATGCCTGACCTAAGAAGGAAGTCCAACAATGTTCCACATTTCAAAGTTTGATTGAGACTGCCACCACGAGAGCAAACATCGTGCAAGCTGTAACAGTGAGGCTGGATGAGGTACATGGTAGTTTGGCTCACCATAAACAGGCACCACAGTTACAACACAGCTTCCACTTTTATGCAGACACACAAATGAGTGTCTCACTCATCTGTAGGGGGTTTCCGTAACTGCTGTATGAGCTTTTTGTAACTAGCGTTTTTGTGAAATGTGCAAACAGGACGCGAGCACAATCAGGGAGGTCATGTCAAGGAGCAGCAGTGTTAATTAGCGACTCTATGCTTTGGGATATTCTTTTGAGGAAGCTTTTGAAAAGTAAGTTGTAACCCTAGTGGAGGAATAGTGGAAGGCAACAAGGGTGCAGATAGATATAGAGTGTGTCTTTTCCTTTAGACTGAAGCACCCCGACGCGTGTTCACTTGATAACTACCTGGGGTTTCTAATAGAGGGTGTGGGTTCGGTTCAGGACTAGAATTTGGTACGGACACAATTATTGCAAGCCTGCTTGTGATCATTTTCTTTTACTAACTGGTTTGCCTTGATCACTGACTAGCTGGCTCAGTCTGTTTCACACTCACAGCGGACACGTGTGGTGTGCAAGATAAGAGTCAGAAACTTGTCATGGTTGGATCAGCCTGTCATCATCTGAACAGACAGTAGCACCTGTTGCAACTCTTAGGAATGCCAAAACGTGTATTAAATGTTGCAGTAACCAAGCTATGGTTAACAACATCTTCAAAATACCATAACAGAAACCCAGCAGTACCGAGGAAAGTAGCCCTCAATTGGAGAAAAAAAATCTTGTTTTCTTGTAAAACATTCCCCCACCAGAGTTACCCCTTGGTGGCATGCTTCATCATCAGCTCCTTCCCATTCCGCTACGGAGCGGGCTGCGACCTACGGAATATGTGGGAGCACTTTCAAGGCTATGTAATGATAAAGGGGATGGTGTAAAAATTAGGCGTGGGGGGTTTGGGTGTCTTAAAAATACCTGCCTAGTATGTTTACCACATTTATTCAGACCTCTAGCCAGTTTAATTAAAAACAGGTTTTTGTTTAGGAAAATAGGGTGACATGTACCCGGGTTCCGAAAGGGTCAACATGTTTCAAGCCATACCCCTATTGGCTTTTCATCAGGACCGTAGGGAAACAATTATTTACAATAATAGGTCCCTGGTACCACTTCGGCTGCTTAACAATACAATCCTTGCATGCAACTGAAAGGTGTATATACTTATACCACCTAACTGGTGAACGTTGTTTTTTGTTTCTGAGACAAAACAAACATAGGGTTAGAGTTTACAGTCTCAGGGCTGTGTGCATGTTCCTATGTGTTCAATCTTATCATTTTTGGCGTAATTAGCACATAAAAGTGAAGATAGACGTGATTTTAAGAAACACACTGTGATAGGGGACAACTTGTATCATCCCGACTTGTTGAAAATAACCTGTGACCCCTGACGGGTAATTGAATTGTACACATGTATAAAAACCACACGTTTACAAACATATATAAAGTGTAAGACACCACATACATTTATATCATTTTGTCATTGCCCCATGGTTCCTCCGGGGGAGAGTGAAGCCTGTAGTCACACTCTGTAAATGAAAAAATGCATAGGAGAAACAAAAAACATATCTCACATTAATGCAGGCGAAATTCAGTTTAAAGTCTGATCATAGCTACAATCAGAAGAGAAATAATGAAAAAGCGAGTGAGGCCGTAAATGATGTAGAGCGGTGACTTGCGGCATGTGCCGCACTTACCACATCAAGGCTGCAACTCTGCAGATCTACCTATTGGTGTTGCCCACCGGGACCACATCTTACTCGCACAGTGCTCGCCGGCTGATTAAATCAGAAAGCGGGGCATAGGAACACAGCGTCCTCGCTAGAGTGCTAGACCACATTATTTCAAAAACAAAGATGGTGGACCAAAATGGAACAACCGCTCGGTTCCATTAGAGGTTTTTGAAAAAAACTTTTGAGTACCCAGGAACTATCATTGGGGATATAAAGGAATATACTAATCCACATATCTGTTCCATTAGAGGTTTTTGAAAAAACTTTATTGAATACCCAGGCAAAATCATTGGGGATGTAAAGGAACATACTAATCCACATATCTGTTGATGTAATTTCTTTGTGGAAAAACAACTGATTGGATATGAATAGATCGTTCAGTACAACAGGGCAAACATAGGTTACAGTTGCACTGTGGTACAATGTTTTCCCATCCAATAGTGGTTACAAAAGGTGGTCTTAAACAATTTATATTTATTCATGGGTCAGATGTCTCGGCCCCCAGATGGTGTTATATTGTTTAATGAAATGTCTACTTCTTGGTTCATGGATACATTTTTGTACCAACACTGGGTGTCTGGGTTAGTTTAGTGTATTGCCTCTAGGTAGTGATGATATTATTTAATGAATTGGTTCCAGGGGATGCTGTCATTTAAACCCTCCAAATGAGTTTTAGGTCTAAAGTCCCAACGCTGCTCCTTTTCGAACAATCATAATTCAGATTTCTCGGTTTCATTAATGTGTTTAAGAATGACCCATTGATAATCGTGGACAGTATGTCTCTTCTCTACATAATGTGTTGACATTTTTGTGGTGGCACAGCCGCATCTCAAGTTACTGCGATGTTCGCAGATCCTTGTTTTAATCCTTCTTGTTGTCATCCCTATATAGTGTAAATTACAGGGACACGTTATCAAGTACACTACTCTTTGTGTGTTGCAGTTTGTAAAATTCCTCAGTTGCCAAGTCATTTCGTTGTTAAAGAAAACAGTTTTTGTTGGTTTGGTCAGGTGGCAAACACTGCAGTTCCCGCATGGGTAGTGGCCCATAACTGGTGCTAAAGTACCTTGTAACCCTGCTGAGGTCTTTTGGTTGTTAAGAGTGCGTGTGTGGACCAGCATATCTTTTAGACTCTTCCCTCTCTTGTGGGAAAACATAGAGCATGGTATTGAGAGAGATCCACTATTCAAAATGTGCCAGTGTTTGTTGATGATTTTTGTCACTAGATTGGATGCTATACTGAAGGTGGTAATGCATATTGGTCTCTCTTCCTGGTCTTTCCTTACCTGGGGTCTAAAAGGGCTTCCCGGTTGTTATTCTGTGTCCTCTTTTTAGCCTGAGTCTCATCTTCTTGGGGTATTTTCTGGCCTCCAACTTGCGTGCAAGGTGGTCTGCTAGTATTTTGTAGTCCCCAAGCTCAGAGCAGTTCCTCCTTATTCTCAGGAACTGCCCGAAAGGTAAATTTTGCCTCAGGTGTCTAGGGTGAAAACTGTCATACAGTAGAAGGCAGTTCTTTGCTGTTGGCTTTTCATGGGTAGTAGTTCTCAAGGTACCATTGTCCGCTTCTATGTTCAGATCCAAGAACAGCAGTTTTTTCCGGTCCATAATATTAGTGAATTTCAGGAATTCATTTTGTATATTTAGCCAGCGGAGGACGTTTGTTGCTGTAATTTCATTTCCCTCCCAAATCACCAATACATCATCGATGTAGCTTTTCCACATTTTTATGCGTTTCAAAAAGGGATTGAGAGGTCCCAGTATTCTGTGCGTTTCCAGGTGATGTGCATAGAGACCAGCTACACTTGGGGCGAAGGTGCTTCCCATACTGGTCCCGTGACGTTGTGAATAGAGTGTGTCTTCGAATTTGAAGAAATTCTGGGTAAGAGCCCACTTACAACATTCCATCACCACGTTCCTAGATGTCTGAAAAATCCATTCTTCTTTGAAGAGGACTTCTTTGATTATGTTGAGGGTTTCTCCGTGTGGTAAACTGGTGCATAGGCTTTCAATATCCAAACCCATAAGGATGTGAATCTCAGGGTTAAACTGTGCAACTTTTAAGAGGTTAAGTACTGCCTTTGTGTCCTTCAGGTATTTATCAGTCTTTTGGACAATAGGTCTCAGGAAGGCCTCCGCTAATCTTGAAAGTGGTTCCAGTATTGATCCTATCCCCGACACTATTGGTTGCCCTGGTGGTTTATCCAGTGTTTTGTGGATTTTTGGGTTCGTGTAGAAATAAGGGGTTACTGGATTTTTATTATTAAGGAATTCTCCTTCCTTCCTTGTGATCCAGTCATGTGCCATAGCCTGTTCAATCATACTCGTGATCCTGATTCTGAGAAAATCCGTAGGGTCGGTCAATGGTGTATAGTTCCTCCTGTCTCCCAACAGGCTTAAACATTCCTTTCTGTAGGTTTCAGTAGATTGGATGACTGTTGCTCCTCCTTTGTCGGGCTGGCTTTAGAACTATGCTCTTGTCCTTGGATAGTTGCAATACAAGAATTGAGTCAATGTTTTATTAATGCTTTTTTTGATATGGTCTGGGCTTTCTTGGACTACCTGGACCGTTTCTTAAGATTGCAGTTCCTGGATCGAATACTCGTGTGCAGAAGGGAGCTGTCTGAGCATGCGTTACCTATTGATTTCACCAGCGAGTCTTGAATAGGAGAAAAACATTTTTAGCTTACCCATCAAGAATTTTCAAGTCCATTAAGGCCATAGAGGCGAGAACTTTGCTTCTCATTTCTTTACTGCAACAAACAGCAGCCAATAAGCAGCTCTGCCAAGTACCACGCATCAGGGGTTAGACTAACGCATTTCAGTGTGGTGATCCGCATCCCAGCACTGAAATCCACTGTGACGCATTTATAGCGCCTCAGCTGTTTGCCTGAGCACTGCTATTTAGGCAGTCTTACACGCATAGGCAGTTTAGTTGTTAGCGCAATTCGGCTGCTACATTGGATTGGAGCGGACAGAACCGGTAAGACACTGTGGCCCCGTTTCTGTTTCCCTTTTAAATTTTCCTTACAGTGTTACTTCACTGGCCATATTTCATGGTTTTACAATAGTGTATGCACTGCCCCTCCATGTAGAACCACGGCCGGACGTCCGATTGAGGGAGCCCTGAGATGGACGTCGGTCATGTGTCCTTGCGTGAGCGATGTTTATAAATGCTCGGGAGGTCTTGGACTAAGTAGACAAGAGACATCACAATGCAGTAATAAGATAGGCCGCTCAAATCAAATTCAATTGACCAGTTATACAAAAAAACAACATTTCCCATAAACATGAGAACAAGTCACATAATCCACTAACCATCAGGCATTACCGAGCCAAACACGGCTGACAATCTTCCTACCTCTTTCTTTGCAATTATAAAGTCAGTTCATACTAACTCCATAACTTAACTGTTACTGAACTGTTATTGATCACAAAACTGATATTGCTTTTTGTTACAATGTTTTAAAAGTGCAAGAGATGACCTTTGCTGTGCTGAAGACGTGTTCAGCTTGTTGCTGCTTCCTCAAATAGCCTTCAAGTCGTACAAATAGCTTAGGGGTCCCCAGTTTCCAATAGTTATTCAGTGGGGGTCCTCAGAAGTCAAAAGGTTAAGAAGCACTGACATAGAAGACTGGTCTGCAATGCTTAGTGTAATGTTGTTGGGGACAGAAGAAGGGGGGTTGGAGGTGGTTGAAGGTGCCACACCTGAGTGAATAATGCTGATGCATATGTACGTGTTGCAACGGTGCTTGTTTAATACTGTGATTGTCCAAGTATCACTTTTTTCATCTTTTTGTTATCAATGACAAAAGTATAAATAAAGCATTAAAGCATTTAAAAAATAAAATCACAAATGTTTTACTTTGTTTCGCAAATATATGCGCAGCGGGGGGGGGACCAGTATCCACATAAGCACCTTCAATCATACAAAATCTCATATAAAAAATAACATACACAAACGGCTTAAAATCGCCTTTTGTAAAGACTATTAATCTCAGGGTCGATCCCTGCATGCAGCTGTGTGACAACCAGCATTGCAGTTTGTTCAGGAGTGGGCGCGTGGCATATGTGCACTCTGTCTCGCAGTCCCTGCTCAAGGGCGTCAGTACGCACACTAGAGCGCGTCTCGCTCCAAACTGGGGTAGCACAGCTTGTCCACAGGGCTGCAGCTTCCGCCTCTGTGGCTCTGCCTCCTGCTGGCCAGCTACAGGTACTGTGGGCAGGACAGGCTCTCCACCTCCACCTCAATGGACACAATGTGATGGCCGGGCACCATCGCCAGGCCCAGTACCCGCGGCTCCCGGGCAGAGAAGGAATCTGGAGACAGGAAACAACAGGTTAATCCATGAGCTGGCACCACAAGGAGCACTTCATTGAACGGCAAGGGCTTCAGCAGGTTCAGTTAAGCATAAATACAACATGCATTTAACCATTCTTAGTCACTGCTTCTATCCTACCAGTTTTCCATTCTGGGTCATTTCACTACAGTAAATCAGCTTCTGCATGCAGTATGGACCTATTCAGGAAGAGAAAGCCACAACTTTTTATTTTGAATGAAATGGGTAACCTCTTTCAGGGTTACCCTGACACCCATCACGTCTTCCAGTTGTTCCTAACCCCTATTCCCCTATTCTTGTGCCCGTTTTTAGGTCGAGCCTGGGCAGACCATGCGCTGCGAGGCATGCTGTATTGAGGTATGGCATTGAAGCTTCGCCCATTTCCCGCCTACCTTTTCAATTCGCTCCGGTTACTGTCCTTTAGAAATCGTTGCTTTTCATTCGTGAATAGGCTTAGTAGTCCCTCCTTGGTACCGCCTTGTCTGCATTTGTAACCTCCCATAACGAGCA
Organism: Calotriton arnoldi; assembly: GCA_963921515.1. Classification (NCBI taxonomy): domain Eukaryota; kingdom Metazoa; phylum Chordata; class Amphibia; order Caudata; family Salamandridae; genus Calotriton; species Calotriton arnoldi. The sequence goes on along the minus strand of CAWUFW010000272.1, from coordinate 2,881,247 downwards.
CTATTTTCTTTAATGATCTTTCCTATTCCACCCACGATGTCGCAGCACGCCGCCACCTTTTATATTGTTATTAGTCATGTATTTTTTATTTTCCCGAGTGGTCCGCTTTAACTATAGCGGCCCGCTTATTTAATTTACAGCGCGACCGCTTTCACTTTAGCGACCACGCTACAAAAGCTTTTTTTCTTTATTTATTTTTACACTTTGTATAAAAGCGCCCCATATGCCTTTTCACTTTAATTTTGGCCGCCCCCCTTACTTTAGACGCTGCTCACTGTAACCTGAATATAGCGAGCAGCGTCTAAAGAAAGGGGCGCGGCCACCATTAAAGTGGTCTCGCATTTGCGAGAGTTTGAGCTATTAACATTAGAATATGACCATGCATTTTATATATGTGTTGCTTTGAAAAACACAAATAAAAGGCATTTTCATTTACAATGCCAATAGCTTAAAATCTCGCAATTGCGAGACCTATTGCATTGAAAATACTTGTTTCTCTCTGCCACTCTTGTACAGAAATCTTCTATTGGCTCAGGAAAGAACGACTGACGCGGGCAACCTAAAGGAATTCCCTGTCATGTATGCAGCTAAATCACTGTGTGTGAGCCAGTCACACTGTAACGAACAGGTGCTGGCATACAGTTCAACTCGACTTCATTTTGGGGTGTCACACTCTTTGGACTCACCTTCAAATGCCAAACAAAAGAAATGCTTCCCATAGACTTTAATTACATCACCAACCCGGAACACCTCCTGCAACCTCCAAACCATGTTTCTTCTCCGTTGCTTTCCCTTTCCAAACCCATTTGACCTCACCCCCTCCCATGCTGACCCCAAGGTTGAGGTACAAGCGCGGGGCATCCATTAGAGGAAATACAAGCTGGGGACTGGAGCACCTACACTCACTGGAGCAGGGCCTAGAGGCGTGCGCTCAAACTGCTCAGTGTGGCTAAGTCAAGGACAGGAAACAGAGAAAGGACAACTACAGTCAAATAACTGTTTATACAGTCCAGAGTATAGTCTGGTGGGTAAGTGCTATACCCTTTTAAGCATTTTGTAGTTTGACAGTGTAACATTGACCTTTAGAGCCGTTACTGTTCTGCTACATATTGTGGTGAAGAAGGAACCGATCCATTCATTGAGGCGCAGCAAGAGCTTAAAACCAATCCACAATCTTGGAATATTAGGAGCTCAAAAGAAACGTGAGCAAAGAAAATGGCACCAACTGCCACAGGAAGGAGTATTCCATGAATTGTCAGCAATTAAAGATGAGGAGTTATTACCTAGAAAAAACAAGCACTGGTAAAGCCAATAGGTCTCGCCTTCAGGACCTATTGGTTTTGCTAATTGCTTCTGAAGGTGCTGTACAGTGTAGGGATGTTGTGCATCATTGTCAAAATAAACAAGCATTTGCAATGCAATAGGTCTCGCATTTGCGAGAGTTTGAGCTATTGGTATTGTAAATGACAATGCATTTTATTTTCGCAGGTGTTTTTCAAAACAGATAAACAAAAGGCATTATCATTTAAAATGCCAATAGCTCAAACTCTCGCAAATGCGAGACCTATTGCTTTGTAAATGCTTCGTTTTTCTTTGCAGTGCTCTTTTTTTTGTCAAGACAATTTTGAAATATGAATAAAACAAAACCACAGAACACACAACAACTAGGCATAACTTTCTGCACGCCACACGTACATGAGTGTTGTAAGGTGGACGAATTGAATCTTGAGACAGCGGGCCGTATTGGAGATTGTGGCACTAAACTTTCCCTTATCTCAAAGGGAGGGAGTGCGTGCGTGTGTCACTAGCTGTCCATCTTGTAAGGTTTCTGGCCTAGTCATCAAACATGGACTATTCCTGTTATTAATCTCTGGAGAGTTTTTGACAAAGTGCAGAACCCAGTAACAAACAAGTGTCACATTCACCCTGCTGCCCTCGACCCGTTTCCCCCGCAAATCCCGAATCAGCATCAAGCGCTGCACAGCACGAAGTATGCGCTGTATGACAGCCAGGGGGCAGGCAGTATGAAACACAGGGCTACTTGTGCCGCTTGTCACCACTGCTCTGGAAGAGATCAGACACGCTTCTGCGGAAGAATGAACCCGCCCACTCTAGGTGCACTGCTTGGCTGCTACTACAAATAAAAGGCTTGAACTGTCTAACGCGGAAGTTCATGATGTCCATTTTACTTTGGGCTTGATTCTATTCTTCAGGTGTACAGGAGTGGAGGGCAGTTTTTAAAGTTTAGTGCGAGCAGTGCACGCACTGTAATACGGAAACGAAAATGCTATTTTTGGGGCTTGCTTTATTTTACATATGCAGCATGATGGCACTGAGGACTACTTTCACGCATCGTATTTTACCTCAGTAACACAACCGTGCTTATGGCGTGCTGATAAGCCAAGTCCACATTAGATAACAAGCGCGTCAGAACCATTAAAGAATGTTGTGGTTTTAAACACGGCAGATAAATCTGTACAGGAAATCCCTCCGCACCACCAAAGAATACACAAAGAACATGGGAGCCGACAAGAAGGTCCCTGCTTGTGCCCCGGGGAAAAGGTGGAGTGTGCGCTTGATCGGAGCGTGAAACTGACCCAGGCACACTCGGTCTGAGCAGTGCTGAGCCATTCAGTAATTGGGCAGCGCTGGAGAGACAAAATGAGTAGTTTAGAAGTATTTATCAAGTGGAACTTGGAGATTTTCGTGGCATTAAGAGGTGGTGGGAAGAAGAATGCTATATTTAAATGTAAGAAACTAGGGCGCTGAAGCTGAATACAGACAAACAGTAAAAGAGCAGGAAACCAAGAAAAAAAATTGTCCCTCAAAGAACAGATAAAGAACAATAGCAGAAAGAGACAGTACTAAGTCCCTGCTCTGTGGGAGGAACAGAAGAGAGAAAGGAGGAACAAATGGGCAGGACTGACCACCAGCGAGCAGGGATTTTTAAAGGACACCGACATAGACAAATGAAAAGCAATGCCAAGAAAGGAGATGGACTTGAAGCACACACACGGATTACAGCAGGTCTCGAAGAGACAGTGCATGCACTGTCTAGCTCGACCTAAAAAGGAGTAATAGCAGTCACATCATTCTACTGATGCATGCACGTGCTAGAACACATGCACGTCAGCGGAATGACGTGGGTGCCATTTGCTTTTAATATTTATATAATGATTCAAGATGGCAGATGACACTTTCAGTGGTAAATAAAAAATACATTCGTAAGCAGAAACATTAATAATTTTTAAAAAAAAGGACGAGGGTTTTGAGGGAATGAGGGGAGGGAGCGAAAAAACAGAACACAGAGGTAGTGGAGGAGAAGCACAAGAGGAAGAGAACACCACAGAATGACATGGGCAAGAGAGCAACACTGAGCGTAGGGAAGAGAAGCAGGCGGACAAGAGAGCAGTGCAGCAGGGGAGGAGAAGCACACTGACGAAAGAGACCAACACAGAGCAGGGAACGGAGACAAGCACACAAGGAAGACAGTTGGAAATATATGCATCTATAGAATACTTAAGCAAAAAGAAATGAAAGAACTGCGAGGGAGAGAACGGAAGCAGAAGGACGAGAAAGCAGCATGGGGGCAAGAGAATCATATGAAAGACAAGCTCAAAAATACATGCACTAACATGGTGTGCGTAAGCAAAAAGAAACAGTAGTTCCCCAAAAGCGAGCAGTGGAAGGGCACAAGTAAAGAGCTAAGCTCCAGAGGAGGGACAAAAGCAAGCTGGACAAGGTGACGATACACTCAACCAATGGAAAGGAATGTGCAGATGTTTAAGCCCACTGTAAGAGCTTATAAAACTGACAACAGGTCTTTTGCAACCAGCCACCTTGCACTGTTTGGTAGGCTCAACCTAAAAATGGAGATTGCTTTCACTCCCTGAATGTCAAATGACTTTTAGAAAAATTCCTTTAATGGAAACAGGTGCTGGGGATATTACTGCATTATCAAGCTTTAGCTAATCTGGATGCACTTAACACAGGTAAAGTGTGTGTTGTTAATAACCAATATACATTTTTCTATGCAAACAAACAAGCAACAATAAATGACTAATTTAGCCATTAAATATGTTCCACCAGAGAAAAAAGAATGCAATTATTTTCAAATCAGTAGAGTGAACAAGGCAGTATTAGCAGAATAAGAGGCTTCCAAGGACTACTCTGGTGTAAGGAGGTGAAACATGATTCTATCAAATAATTAATGGAGGAGTACAGTTACACCGTTAACTTACTAAGACAGCAAACCGAATATCAAAATGAGCTTGTTGAGGCATTTCTAATGTTTTAGGTACTTCTATGTCACTATCAGGTTCTACCAATAAGCTGCAACTGTGTTGTGAAAATCACTTCATCAAAGGTGCAGGACATCATACATTGGGTTTAATAAACTTTACATGCAGTACATGTCAGTAAAGACTCTGGTCAGTTCTTTAAGTTACTAAAGCAACAGGAACTGGCAAAACCAATAGGTCTAGTCTATGAGGGATATAGGCTTCGGCAATTATTTGCAGCTATGCCGTACAGTTGCATAGCTGCTATGCAGAGTGGATAAACTCGCATCATAGCACTTTTTTGGGTTGGGGGAACAAGGTAACACAGAGGGATGGAAGGTGGGAGAGAAGAACATGGATGGGGAAGAGGACAGGTGAGCGGGGATGGGGCAATGGAGGGTGGGTGGAACAGGCTGGGACAAGTACACAGACACAGGAGGGTGGGTGGGAGGGAGGGGCTGAGGCAACCACAATGACAACGGAGGGTGGGCGGAAGGGTCTGGGACAAAAACACAGACAAAGGTGTGGGGGGGGAGGGCCTCAAGAAGCAGTCTGACAATGAAGGGTGGGCAAGAGGGGCTGGGGCAGCAAACGGACAACAGGGGATGGGCAGGAGGGGAAATGAGAGAAACATGGATGGGGAGAAGTACATGAGGGAGACAGCTGGAAAACACATGCACTCTTGTACAGTGCTTAGATAAAATTTTAAAAATTAGAACCTGAAAAAGCGACCAGTAGAGGCGCTCAATTATGCATCCATTTTCCAGAGGATGACCAAACAAACACAAAAAGAGGAATGACAGCCTGCGGAAGCGGACAAATAAGCAGCTAAATGAGTGACAATGAAGCCAACCAATTGTAAGCAACAGGCGGCTCTAAGCCCACTGCAAGGACACAAAAGGTTGCATAAGAGACACAGCATGCGCTCTCTTAGGCAAGACCTAAAAATGAAATTTACTGTTGGTAATGATATTTCTAGTGGATACTATACCTACCTCCAGACTCCTCGCCTTATGAATATCCTCAAAACACCAGGCAGATTTGGAACCTTTTCCCCTCAGCAATAGCTTTCCAGCACCATCAGGTGGTGTCATGCTGCCTCAACCACGACTCTACATGCCAAGGATATGATTACATGGACATATACAAGATGCCAACCAGTGCGCTGTTGTCAGTGTAGGAACTTTTCTTTCTCTGCATTGAGGTGTGCGGAGAGGAATTGAGAGAATCAGCAACAACAATACAGCATGTTGTTTGCATACCTGGGGATCTTATTAATAATGGCACTACATCATAGTAGAGAAAGGAGGGCATTAAGGAATCTGCTGCAAAATATAGTATCCACTAGAAATATAGATACTGAAGGCAACTTTTTCTTCTGAGTGATACCTCTTCCATCAGATTCCTCACTTTATGAATGCGTACAAATGCAATACCTACCTGGAATAAGGCACTCAGTAGTGCCGATTAAACAAAGCCAAGTAATATGGAGAGGTGTGGTGCAGCGGCCAGGGCAGCTGACTTCGGAGCACAGGGGTCATGGTTCGATCCCCAGCTCCGGCGGCAGCTCAGCTCAGCACCCTGTGACTCTGGGCAATAGCTCACTTAATTTCCACAACGGCCCCCAGCGCCTTGAGACCCGTAAGGGTGAGTAGTTCGCGCTTTACAAATACGGATTTATGGCCCTGGCAAACTATCCACCACTGCATGCATTTGCTGCGAGGCTGTATTGTTTAGCAAAGGTGTGTAAGGATGAGCACGTGGCTGCCCGCACATGTCAACCACCGGAACACCTCTAGAGATAGCAATGGAAGGACCCATAGGCCTGGTGGAAGGGGCACTAATGCCAGCTAGAGTGTCTTTTTTTGGCAAAGGAAAAGCATGTTTTGGTTCAAATATAGCCCAATGCGAAATGGTGCACTTGGTCACAATTTTTCCCTTCTTGGCATCGGCGATGCCTACAAAGAAATGATCATCTATTTTGTGCTGTTGTGTACGGTCAATATATGAAGGCAATACATATGGCAGTCCAGTGTATGCAGCCGCGGCTCCTCCTTGGTGGGATGAGGAGTGAAGAAAAATGGAAGAGTGATGAACTGACTCACGTGATAGGCAGATACCACTTTTGCTAAGAATAATGAACAAGTACGAAAAAACTGTTTTTCCAGACAGAAAACCATCAATGGTAGCTTGACTGAGATGGTCTGGAGTTCATCAAACATACTTGCTTAAGTCAGAGACTTAGGAGGTTTTCAGAGTAAGAAGTAGAATGGGGAAATGTGATCGGCTAGAATGCGGCTGCCGTAAGCAGCTTTAACATAAGATTCAAATCCGAATTATGAAAACTAAATGAAGTGAAAGGAAAAAAGGACAGCAAACCTTTCTTAAAACATTAATCTAGTAGCGGCTTAGGCAGAGAAGGCTAGACAGCAAAACACATGAAACTAAAGGGCTAAATAACCTTTTATGGCAGCCACAGGTAGGTCCTCCTGAGCAAGCAATACCATGAAGCGTAGAACATTAGGTGTGAATGAAGTGGATTCAGAACTAACTCGCATCATTGAGCAAACCATATAAATGGATTTGGTGGCGGCATTCCTGGCAGCAAAGATGACATCCGCAATTTCAGGTGGCAATCAGAAGAACTCCAAGTTAACAACACTCAAACTCCATGCATTCAGCCAAAGCACCTGGGGACAGGGCTGAAGGACCTGGCAACCATGCTGCAAGAACAGGTCCACCCTCTACAGTAGATGGAGGGGACAAGGAATGCTGAGTTCCAGCAGATCAGCATGCCAAATCATACTTGCCAAGTCGAGAGTGATCAGGACCAGCAGTTCTTGATCCTTCTGTAAGACTCTTGACAGAAAAGAGATTGGTGGGAAAGCGTAAAGCAGGCCTAGCGACTAGTCGAACCTGAAGGCATCCCCCAGGGAACCATTTAGAAGGACATTTTTGGATCAAACCAGAGTACTTCCTGTTTTGGGCCAGGGCGAAAAGATCCACATATGGACACACCAATCTGGAAAATATCCTTTACATCACTCCAGGATGAAGTTCCCACTCATGATCTTTTAAGGAGGGACGACTAAAAGCATTTGAAATAATACTTACGAGGCTTGCATGGTGCGCCATAACTGGAAAAATGCCCCATTGCTGGGGCCATCTCCTCAGGCTAATCATCTCTGAACACAGGTTACATAGCCCCACATGGTCCTGTCTTTTGATGTAAATAAAAATGGTGGTGAGGTTTGTACGAGACTGGACTACTCTATGCAGATGTCACCCCACTTTTTGCCCCCATTTGAATTACTAGATGTTGGTTTTCGACTCCGACAGTGCACTGAAGTCTGCTAACCAGGCCCCAGTGCCAGTGCTCTTTCTCCAATACTGAAACATGTTCAACTGTAACCTAAATGGCAAGGACTTTCTCACCCTTGTAAGTCCCTGGTATATGGTATCTATGCTACCCACGGCATGGGTACTAAAGAGGGTCCCTATGGGCTGCGGCCTGTATTATGCCACCCAAAGGGACCCATACAAAAACTGCATGCAGACTGTCATTGCCGATGCATAAAATGGTGCAAGCCATTTTGAAACTACGCAATTGCACACTTCCTATGTGCCATGCCCAAATACACTGTATGTCCTATCTGTAAGTCACCCCTACAGCAGGCCTTCGAGACCAAAGGCAGGGTGCATTATATTTCAAGTGAGGGCGAATCTGCATGAGCAGATATGGCCCTGTGAATTCTAGTTCCAATGCAAGTGATCAGGATGCCATTTTAAAGGTATGTACTGAGCACTGGTCATTACGAATTACCCAGCCACATGATGGCTTCACTAAAAATAATGGTGTTTGGTATCAAACACCTCGTCTCTATAAATCTATACTGATGCCAGTATCAGATTTATTGTGACATGCACCCAGAAGGCACCTTACATGTGCCCCCTGTAAACCTACTAGTCCTCTAGTGCGTTTGCTGACTGGTAGCGTTCAGACTGCCACCACAGACAAGTTTCTGACCCCCTGTAGGTAACAGCCCGCGCTCTCAGAGGCCAGAAACAACGCCTGCTCCGGAAGGTGTTCACACCTCCTCCAGCAGGATGGCTAGTGATTTAGCATATCAAGGCCAGAGGCTTCAAAGCCTCTGCCACCTTTGATATGCGATCCCAGCTTCCCCCCGGACCTGGAGACCACCACCCCCTACTTGATGCCCATTTGGCACCACAGCAGGCAGGAAATTAGATAGCCAGATGGTGTGTAACAATTACGAGCTAGGCACACCCCTAAGGTGGGCCACCTGAAGTGGACAGCCGAAGAAGGATTTCACCATCTTGGTTTTGGTGAAACTAGGAACTCAGGGTCAGGATTATGCCCACTCCTCGCAGGAAGTTTAATATATATATGTCCCCGCTCATTTCCCTCATTTCATCATTTGGGATTGAGATTACATCCTATGCAGACGACACGCAGTTGACCCTGTCCTTGGATAACAATTCCACATGTGTAGAAGAAAATTTCAAACTCTGCCTTAAGGAGGTCATCCTATGGATGAAAAGCAACTATTTACGTTGCAACACAGATAAGACAGAGATCCTGCTGATAGGAAAAGACAATCCCTTTCAACCTAAGGCCTGGTGGCCAGAGGAGGCAGCAGCCCCCCCGCCACTGTGGAAGTGGCAAGAAATTTGGGAGTGTTATTTGATACCTCCCTTTCTTTTAAGCCGCATGCACTTAAAGTGGCTGGGACCTGCTTTGGTTTAATTAAAACTGTAAAAAAATTCTTTGATCTTATCCCCCTCTCGGCCAGGAAAACAGTCACGGTGGCATTGATACTCTCACGTCTGGACTATTGTAATAGCCTCCTGGCGGGTACTAACAAATCTACCCTGAAGATGCTACAGTTAGTTCAGCACGCAGCAGCCCGCCTGGTACTGAAACTTCCTCGTAGGGCCTCCGCCTCAGCTGCTCTGAAATCTCTTCATTGGCTTCCGCTACATAAGAGAATTTTATTTAAGCTTCTTGTCACCACCTTCAGAGCAGCTCACCGACTGGGTCCAGTACATCTTTCTGCAAGATTTACACCATATTCTACAACAAGGACACTTAGATCCTCATCGGCAAACCTCCTCAAATTGCCTGGTTTCCGACTTAAAACGCGGGGAGGGAAATCTGCAGCAGTGTTAGGGGCAAGAGCTTGGAATCTCATGCCAAGCAAATTGAGATTCCTAGAGACAGAAATGCAGTTTAGGAAGGCCCTAAAAACCTGGATCTTTGGAGCCTCAGATGAGCTTTGTCATGCCCTTATCTAGGTTTCTAGGCTGCACAATCAGGGTCTGGACTTGCCTCTATCCGTTCAACGCCAGGAGGCTCCTTCCGGAGCGACAGTTGCGCTTTATAAGTACCCCATTCAATTCAATATGGGGGTGTAGACACTTCAGGGGTAGGTAGCCCATTGGCTACATTCCCCTAAACCTCCCTACATTTAGTATTTAGGGATCTCCCCACACCAGACAGACAAATTTGTCAACCCGGGAACAAAAGAAGGACAAAGAAGGGCGGACATCACAAAAACAGAGGACCTGCTCTGAAATTGGTGCCAAACCCTGCCTGGCTGCTGGTACTCTGACAACTGCAAAGACCCGACTCATCCAAAAGCTGTGCATCCTCCCCAACACTTGGAGGGCTGTCCGTCACTTTGCCAACTATCTAGCATCTCTCTTGGGGTAGAGGAGCTAATCCCCTACATCTGCAGGCCCCAACTGCATCTGGACAGTACACTGTGTTGTTGGCAATCGAGCCCACCAAGGGAGCAGCACGTCAGGAGGAGGTCTTTGCAGCTCTAAGAGGTCAGCCCTGTCTCTTTACAGAGTTTCAAGATGCTAGACCCTCGAAGTGAGCTAAAGAACGATGATGGATTCAACCCAGATCTGTGACTGGGGGTGAGTGTCTGAAACGTTTCAGCGCTCCGTTCATCATCTCCTTGTGTTTGCTTTGTTCGCCCTAAGTTGGCAGGGTATGTCCAGACGTGGGACCCTTGCTCACTTTGCCACTGGATTCAAGCTAGCCTGGCTGATATGGGGTGTTACCCAGAAACCGGTCCTAGGATACTTGTTTCCAGTCCGGGGATGACCTGGCTTGACAGTTCAGGCTGGAATGTTCCCATGAGGCACAGGGTCAAGATTGATTTGCATAAAGCTGGGTCTGACCTAGGGTGGCGAAGTGAGCTAAAGAACGATGATGGATTCAACCCAGATCTGTGACTGGGGGCGAGTGTCTAAAACGTTTCAGCGCTCCGTCCATCATCTCCTTGTGTTTGCTTTGTAGACCCTCTAGGAGCCCCCTGCACCAACACCCTGAGTACTGGAGTACCTGCATCAGCCAAGGATTGTTAGTGTCCAGTCTGGACACCACCGCCGAGGAAGCCCGACCTGCACGTCGAGGGACTTCAAGGTCAGCAAGACACACAATGAAAGTGGCCCCGCTGTCCTGTTTTCCCCCTACTCTGCAAAACCAACAACATCCGTGAGAACCTAAAACACAAGTGGCCAGCCAGCCAAGTGCCTGTGAACCTGAGCTCCACAGCCTGGGCCACAACAACCGACTGTATTCCTTAGCTCCAGAGACCCTCACGAGCCGAGCCCCCCTTTGGGTTCTGCTGGACTTGTGCCCAAGTTCCCACTTGCAGCCTTTGCTTTCAGGTGCCCATTGCTTTATACGGTGTAGCGCTCAAGGCTACCAACATGACCAGCACCGATGCAAAAGAACACGCCAGGGCAGGCAAACTAAAACTGCTGGTGGTTCCTTGGATCTTGGCATCCTAGCACCTTAAGTTCCAAAGGCCACCCCCGAACTGCGCCTACAAGTATTTGTTTGCAGTATATGCCTTTTCCTGATATAGGATAACATTATCACGTTCGAGGCTCGTACCTCAAAAACTATTATTTGACTATTTTACTGTTTTCTAGTAAAATTATTAAATTTGAATGCACTTACCTGATTACGATGATCTTGGTGTCTAAAAATATATAAAAATCTGTGTTATTTTTCTAAATTGGTCTTGGATTTCTTCTAGAGTGTGTGTACCATTTATTGACTCTGGGTGTGCAACAAATGCTTAACACCCCCCTCTGATAAGCCTAAACTGCTCGACTACACTACCACTAATAGAGCACTTGGGATTATTAAAGTAAGCATCTGTAAACCAATAAGGGTCGTCTGGACTTTTTGCATGGTGTGCCCTTCTATTGGCACACTATATAAAAAGCCAGCTTCCTACAGTGCTGGACAGAATGACACTTCTCGACATGTAAAGGAAGGGGTTATGGGCAAGATGGACCGAAAGCAGCTGAAATATGTATATATGCAGGCAATGTTCCGGCATGGTCCAAAGGGCACTGAAATGTTGCAAACATGAGCACCTCAGCCTAGCAAGGAGGCAACCATAACCATGGTAGCCTGCAACTGCGGAAGACTGAAAGGACGACCCATCAACAGATGGGGCACATCCATTAGAGCAGATCCGTGGTGGCAGCTTTAAAAACAAGCATTTGCAATGCAATAGGTCTCGCATTTGCAAGAGTTTGAGCTATTGACATTGTAATAACAATGCTTTTTATTTGTGTTTTGAAAACCTGAAAGTGGTGCGTAAACACCCACTTTGTACTTATGGACTTTGCTTACGAGAAGCAAGGCTGACATTAAAAAAGGCGCTGTTATCTCCAGCCTTGCTTTTCGTAAACAAGGACTATAAGTACAAAGTGCGTGTTTACCCACCACTTGCAGTTTTTCAAAACACATAATTAAAGGGCATCGTCATTTACAATGCCAATAGCTCAAACTCTCGCAAATGCGAGACCTATTGCATTGCAAATGCTTGTTTTCCCTTGGCCTAGACCCTGATGAACAGCAGGGTGATTCCTGACAGGGGAAAAGAGCGATGGGCGAACATACGCTGCACTCCATGGACACATTGGCAAAAGAACACAAACACCGGCATTTGGAAAACAAAAAAAGACACCAAGCAGCTCGCCTTCCCTTCAAGGCATTCCGGGTGGGCCGAACTTAATGACTTCATCAAAAGTGCACCTTGTAAGTACTGGTCCTGCAATCAGCCGCCCAAAGTCTTCAGTATATGCGTACGATTAGGAATAATCCTGAAGGGGGAAGAATTGTTTTTTCCAGGCAACTCCTTTATGGAATTTGCTACCACTGGCAATGGATGTCACCCCTCTCTGTCTGTTGTAAATGCATTGAGCAGCAGGGATCACAATCAGAGACTATATAGAGGTATACAGTGGCCAATACATTTCCAACATTAGCGCTACCTTTTGCTATTTTCTACTCAGATAGTCAGTGTGACTTCCATCCCTACAGTGACATCACTCGAGCTCAGCTCGCCCTTCACAGCTCCTGAAGGTTCTTCAGTCTCCCCGATTGCTCCTCCTCCTGCTGGGAGCCTGAAATGAGCACAGATCTCTGTGAAAGGCTGGTCTATAATAGCTGTGCAGATTAAAATAGCTGCTATTGTCCGAATTCTGCCGACGCAGGGTCATTTGATCATTTGATCTGCTGGGATATACATGAGTGAACAGGTGCTGTGCGCACCGGCCTTATTGTATTTACAAAGGAATGGCTCTCACATCCATGGACAACGGCACAGCGGCCTTTCACTGCTAACACGTGCGTTTGGGGGAGTGGTAGGAAGTGATACACCGCACTGTGTCTCAAAGATCAGCGGTCTCTTCAAAGCATTTATTAAAATCGGCAGACTGACAAGGGCCACGTGTTGCTCAAGTGGCCACGTCCAGATGAGGAATACATTAGATTAGCTTTTTGAGAAACTAATGAAGCCGTAGGCTGTATATAACAAGCTTCACTCGTACACAGATGAACGTACAGGGCAGGCAAAAACAGAACAAGCTTCACTCCCACAGATGAACGTACAGGGCAGGCAACAACAGTACGAGCTTCACTCGTACACAGATGAACGTACAGGGCAGGCAACAACAATAAAAGCTTCAATCATACACAAATGAACGTACAGGGCAGGCAACCACAATACAATAAAATATTTTAAGTTGAGAGGGAGCCTACCCCTTATTATCCGCCTGGTGTTTTATTGATGAGGCGGGAGCCCACTCCACGTTTCGCCGCCGCAGCCCGAGCTGTTCTAGAAGCCTTCTCCGGGCCGCTCTCAGCGCGACCCGGAAGTCAGGCAACCTTGCCTGGGACATGGGCGGGGCATGGAGCACGCGGCCGGAAGTGTCCGGGGCTCCCGTGAGCTGAGGGAGCCCCGCGTGTTGCAGCCCGCGTGTAGGAGAAGCGAGGCGGGAGCCCACCCCGCAGAGGGAAGTCCGGCGGGAGCCCACCCCGCCTTCGTGAATGCCGCATGGTGCGGCCGGAGCAGGATTTCAGGCGGGGCTCCTGTGAGCAAGACGGAGCCCCGCGTGTTGCTGCGCCAGTGACCGGGTGAAGAGGCGAGTCCCCCCTGCCATTGAGGAGACCAGCCGGGGGGCAGCGCAGAGTCCCCACAAGAGCCGGTGAGTGGGGTTGAGCGGGAGGCATGCTGTACGTGCCCACCGGCCGGCTAATATACATGCAGCAGACAAAGGGCGCCGCGCCTGGACAGGACATGTGCACGGGTATGGTGCGAGCAAGAGTTGTGATAACGCCGCGAGCCGTACGCGTGCACATCTCCTGTCTGTTAAGCTTCGGCACAGACAGTCGATGTGCACGCGTATGGCTTGCGGCGTTATTACAACTCCTGCTCGCACCATACACGTGCACATCTCCTGTCCAGGACTTGCCATACGCATGCACATGTCCTGTCCCCCTTCGCAAAGCAAGTCGGCAACAATAGACCTCGCCTAGGCGAGCAGCGCATGGCGCTGCATCGCTAGGCGAGACCTAATGAGCACCAGAGTCGAGAGGATAAACTGATGCTGAAGCCATCTGGCATGTGACACCAACAGGGTCGTGCCTTAAGCCACCAGGCTTAACAGGCATAAGATTAGCAGAATTGGGAATGGTGTGTGAGCCAGAAACATGAAAATCACATCTCGAATATCTGCAGTCCTCATAGCAGGAGGAAAAGTCTTCATGTTAGAATGATGCATATGAGCGTCAGTCTCTGCCTGGGTGTAGGATGAGATTTCTAGGTGCTGATTATAAAGCCCAAGTAATGGAGAAGGGTCATTGTGCCTTTAAAATGTTCTTTGGCCATCATTGGAGGCTCTGCATTCACCTGCCAATCATCCAAGTATGGAAAAAACATTGATTTCTGATGTCTGTAGTGAAGCTGCCATGAAAACACATGCTGCGGTCATCAGGCCAAACAGCAGGACTGGGCACTCCTAGTGCTGGAGCCCCACAGTGAACCTAAGGCAATGCCTGTGTGCGTCGATGATTGGAAGATGAAAAGAGGCATGCAGGAGGTCCAGGGACCACAACAAATCCCATGTATTGCGAGCCAGCAGGATCTGGCTCAGGGGTAACATCTTAAAATTCTCCCGCCAAATGACCAGATTCAAGAGGCAACGGTCGAGGATGCATCTTACACATTTGCCCTTTTTGGGAACCAATAAGTAAAGAGAGCAGAATCCCGTGTCCCTTTCCCCCCCGAGGCACCACCTCTATGGCTCATTTATTTAGAAGGGTAAGAACTTCTACCTCCAAAATCGAGACTTTGCCAGAGAACAAGTTCTGGTGGAAGAAGGGTGGTCCAGAGGGGAGTACAAAAAAGATATGGCGTACCCACTGTTCATTAGCTGAATGACCCAGCGATCCACTGTGGTCGACTCCCAACTGGTGGAAAAACACGGACCCACCCTCGCACACATCACCCCACCTACCACCAGAAGATTGTGACTTTGCAGCATGGAGGTTTAGAGAGGTTCTAAGGAAGCAGAGCCAGCTGAAAATGACATGGACATGCAGCTGCTGTTGATGATGATGATGGTATGCCTTATACACCACACCTGCCCCAAAAGAAGTGGCAGATTTGTTGTGGTGTCTTGGATGAGCAGGTTGACACTCTTGTGCCCTAGAGTAGCCTCGAAATTTCCTGTTGTGGTATTGCCTCGCTATTACTCCTAGGACCAGCGATCGAGTAATATGTCTGCAGATCTTCGAACATTCTAGAAAGGAGTCGGTTTCTTTCCCCAATGGGTACTGATCATCGAAGGGCATGTTCAAGAGAATGGCTAGAAGCCTGTTGACGCATCTAAGCAGGACAACATTTGATAACAGGTGTGGTCATGGATAGAGTAATGGTGTTTGCAGAATCTAAGCCTTGCTTTAGAATTTATATGAAAGCATCCAATCCACAGTTGACCAGATCAGAGAAGGGTTCTATCATGTGGTCAGGGAGACTCATGACAGTTTTGCCAGCTCCTACAGCGCGTAGGCATAGTGGCCTAGAAGGCATCTGCGGCCAGATGTACGACCATCCTGTTTTGCGGGTTGCAAATTGCGATTTTTTCTGCAACTTGCGACTCCCAAAACGGAATGCACTAATGTGTCTCGGACACATTTAGCTATTCTCAATGGAGTCGCAAACGACCTGCCTCATCAATATTCATGAGGCGGGTCACAATTTGCGACCCATTGGGAATGGCCAGCACTCACAGGGATGGTGGCCTGCTGGGGTCAGCAGACCACCATGTCTGTGACTGTTTTCTAAATAAAGCAGTTTTCTGTTTCTTTAAATGCAGCCCGTTTTCGTTAAAGGAAAACGGGATGCATTTAAAAAAGAAAAATGAAACGTATCTGTTTTTATTTTTTAACAGTAGACAGTGGTCCGTGGGACCACTGCCTGCTCTTAAAAAATATTTTCGCTGCCCAACACAAAGGGGAAGGGGTCCCCTGGGGATCCCTTCCAGTTTGTGACTGGCTTACCACCTACTTGAAGTAGGTGGTAACTGCGATTGTTTTGCGCCCTGCATTTGCGGTTGCAAAACAATCATACATCCCCCTGCGACTCGCTATTAAGGACGCCCTTGGCATGCCACTTCCGAATAGAGACTCGCAAAACCGATTTTGCGAGTCGGTAATAGATTACTGTCTCGCAAAAAAGGGTTTGTAAATACCACAAACATTTTTAGAGGTTGTAAGCGGGCCAATTTCCCGTTTGCGACCGCTAAAAAGGGAGTACATCTGGCCCGTGATGTTCTCAGAATGAAGGCCAAGGTTGTCAGAAGTAAAGACCTTTTGTCCCATAGAGTTGAACCTCTTAGACTCTTGGTCCAGAGTGGCTGGGAGAAAGACATTTGTGATCAATTTTGCTATGACCACAAAGCTTCCTTTAAAGTGTGTGAGAATAACTTTGGATCAACCAGCACAGATTTTTGCTGTCTGTCTGTGGATTGATGACCCCAAGAAGGTTTCTCCACAGACAGCCAGGACAAGATCCAATAATGTCTCACAAAAATGCGGCAAGGGCACCCAAACTGTAAATGAGAGCTGCAAGATTGCCAACAGAATGCTAGATTTGCCTCCATGGAGGGTAAAGTCTACTCAGTTGATTCTGATGTTTTTCGTATCAATACAGTGAATGAAGAGACTTCCTCCACAGGAGGGCTAAAGAGGTACGGAATATCCCCTTCAGGAGAGGTATCTGAACCACTTGCATGTGGTAGGCCCATCAACAATATCAAAAGAGGGGAGAAGGTTATCAGCCCAAGACTCATCATGCTCTGTACACGCATAATCCCATCAGGGATTGTAGCAGCATGAGAGTCTGACCCATAGAGTTCTTTAATAAGAATAGATCTTTGGGCCCTGAAATGGAGCTGCGCCTAGGGATCATCATCTAAACAAGCTTTAATTTTCTATTTTGCCTCTCTGGTGATTTCAGCCACTTCAAAGGCAGCCAAACAATGCAGCTCTGACAGCACCACCGACATCAGCGACAAACGCATTGGATATGGCACCTTGGAGGACACCAACTTCTTAGGAAGAGTATAAGTCAGAAACTGTGGAGGTGCCAAAGCTGCAGGGTCGCGTCCACCCTTGGGATTTTAATAAGGTTAGTAATCTGCAGAAATATGTATTCGTCAGAATGTAAATGTTATGATTACTGGTGCCCAGGGTTTATGCCAATTCTTCAGTGTTGAAGCTTTCAAATAATGGCAAGCATCAAACATTTTATTAAAACATGTCTTATTCTGCTTTATAAGGCACTTTTACAAAATAAAAGTCTCTAGTTAGAATTGATCAACTACTTTTGTTGATGTTAGCTATAATTAATAAGATAACTCAGCAAACTGAACAGGCATAGAGTAGACATACCAACAGACTTTACTAAGAGCATCCAACATACGTCCAGGTGGGCGGACTACAAGCCAGATTTTCAGGCTAGCCGCGTAAGAAAGCTAAAGACTGTGAATCTGACTGGATGTTATTAACATAGTCGAGATTATCCTGAAAATCTGGCACAGGCCGGGCTTTTCTGAACCTACACTGGAGACCTCCAGTTCAGTATGATATTTTAAAGTATTTTTATATTGTTATTGTCACAGTTTGTGGAAACTTTAACTGAGGAGAACAATGGTGCACTCATGCTTGGGAGACTGGTCAAGCCGGTGTGGACTTTCAAGTGCCCTCTACCCGGCGTGCTTTGTGCAGCTGAGTAAGGAACATTTGTATTTGTCTTTCGGTAAAGCTGGAGGCAAATTAAGTATCAATGTATGTCTTCCTGTGGGAACATGTAAAAGCAGACTATCAAAATATGGACGACACAAAGATCAATGGGCATCTAAACCCACCATCAAGCCCCCCCCCCCACCCCCCCCACCAGCATGTACTAAGACAAGTGATACAATACAAATTAACCCAACTCTATAATAAATGGGAAATGAGTCTGGCTGGATTTTACCCTTTCAGTGCAAGGATGTACGAACCCCCCCACGTCAAAAGACATTTTCTAATGTTTGTACTCAATCATGTCTTTGGCACGACCCGAAACAATTACGGCACATGGCCATGGCATATATTTATTTAATTTCTGGACATGTGATATTTAAATAAATCATTATACCCATAAAGTGGTTAAAACAGGTTGAACGTCCTGTAGGGAGATATTTGAGGTTGTTTATTTAGAGGTCCGCGCTTTGTCAGTCTGGTTTCACATTAAACCGTTATTGCGGTTTTGGAAGACTGAGCAAATGTATGCCTGCACGATTTTAAATAGTAAGATTATTTGATGAAATCTAAAAAGATTCAGTTTGGGGTGGATTGTGACTTCTTAACAGTTCGTTTCTTCTAAAAGGACAGCACTTCAATTGTGGCTGTAATGGTTCATGGCCACGGGGTGATGTTTGGACCGTTAACCCTATTTTCTCCTAAGTGCTGTGTGATCTTGCAGTGACGGTGTCAGAGCAGCTGAAGTGGGGCAGGGTCGATGGAGGATGAAGGGTGAGATGCTGGGGCCCAGGAAGAGGTCTAGAGAACAAAGCTCAATGTGCAATTGATGCCTTAACTGAAGGACCCGTGGTATGCAAATTAGGGAGCTAGATTACCTATTAACGGAGTTGAATTTAAATACATGATGCATGAGCTCATGGGAGACCTGGAACTGTTTTCTAGAGACCCACTTGCGTAATCAACTCCCTCCTCTGCAACCAACTAGCACTTGAATAGTTCAGCTGTAAACAGCATGCCCCAAGCTTTGGATGGCGGCACTTGGACAAGAGCAGGGGGGACAGCCATCACCAGAACACTCAAATATAGAACAGAGCAGCATGGAGGCCCTCAAAGCAGGCAGACGCGTCAGCATCGAGACATATGAGAAGTAATTTCAAGGGAAGTAAATGCCAGAACACATCCTCTTCCTGAACTCCAGAGAGATGGAAATAATGCAGCAGTTTTTAGCACAAGTGCTTTACTGAGCCTACAATAAGTGGTTTGGGTGGTTTACGCTGCCCTTACTAGGGTGGAACATACTGCTGATAAAGCAGTGGGGAACCAAAGAGCCACCAGTGCTTGAAGGTGTGATGTAAGGGTTAAGGTCTAGCAGCTTCTATATTCTAGTTGGTGATGCAACCGTAAGTGATTATCATGGTGCTGGAGATTGGTTACTTAAAATAGGGAGAAACTGGCCCCACTCTTTTTTTATCTGTCCAAAAGGGCAGGGTCGGACTGGGACAAAAAATATTTCCGGACACCAAAATAATGGTGCCCCCCCGTTAGTGACTTAGATGGCAAAAAAAAAAAAAAAGGGAGGCCATGTTTGCATATCAGGCAATTTTGAGCTTGTAAAGACACGCTGTGTATGTGCTTTACAAGGCAAGGAAGACTGTATGGATGTGAGCTTGTTACAGGCCCACAAACAGTGAAACACCGGCGTACACACTGATCTATCACACCAGCCCGTCGGGCACTGCCCGATTGCCCTATAGGTGAGTCCGACGCGGCACAAGGGCATTCTACATCAAGTGATCTTTTTAGGGCTAAGGGCCAGTCCTGGTTTCAAGAGAATGACTATCTTAGAGCTGGACCAAGACCCACTCTCCTGTTTGTAGATCTTAGAGAAGACTAGAGCTGAAGCGAGGCTTCCATCAACCCATAAACTGAAGTTATAGTTGGGTTCCACCTACACACACAGTCCTAGCTCAGACCTGCTTGTAACTTTCCCATACATGCAAGTCTAGGGGCTGAGATGCCACAATGCCCAACTATGTAAGGGATCAGGTGAGGCCCAAAGGAAAAAATAGATGCGGTCAGGTCACAACTGTAAGTGAAAACTGCTGATTATATTGGACAAGTCCCTCGTTGCGATCTTCATAACGAAGCAACACTTATATAGAACCAGTTCTACTAAGGAAGCAGCAGAAGCCTGCACTGCTTCATCATAGAAATACACACACACCTATGGAAGCAAGATGAGGGACCTGAAAGGTAAATGTTCATTCAAGGTCACTTCCTACCTCAATTGGCCACCTTCATTGACTGAGATGTTAAGTCCATTGCTAACATCTTTCCCCGCCCACTCGCAACACTGCGGAGAGGATGGCAGCTCTTCCAATAAATATGTGGAATAGGATGGTGAGTCCATCAATGTGTCAAAAACCGATCCAGATTCAAAATTAAAAACACTACACAAGCAAAAGCGCCTAACCTGTGGATTTCAAATACTCCTGTGCAGAGCCCAAGATGACATTGCAGTCCCGATCAGTGCACAAAAAGCACCCAACCAGTGTGCGCCCATCTGTCATACGAATCCTCATGTTTTTGTTCAGTAGCTCCTCTAGCTTCTGGCGGGAATGAAGGTACGGGGAGTCCTTCTCGCCATCCGAGTCCTGCAAAAACATAATTGAGAGGCACGAGGTTGCTTTTATAGACAACACATACTGAGACAACATCACCATGGAATACAATTTAGCCACGGTTCGTTTTTCTTTTATACATTTGTATTCATAGAATGAAAAAATACAATCAAGAAATTGGCTACTGGGATACATATGTGCACAGGAGGAGTGGAACGGGCTAAGGGGTGTAAGAGGTGGACTTAACCAACCAGAAGTCATAATCATTAGCATTTCATTGAAGAACTCATTTCTGAATCATAAAGTTCAGCTGCCTGGGTTATGTCCGGTTGAATAAGTGCAACAAGTGCTTGAAGGCAGAGCCTCCATGCAGGGGCAGCTGGCAAAAACTGACCCGTTACTTGGTGAAAAGGGCATTAGCAGTTTTGTTAGCACATCAGGGCCTACTTCTGTAAAGTACTGTACAGCAGTAACCCGTTACCCAAATACATGCCACTTTCCTTGCAGTGCTGGGTGGAGAGGCAGCACAGGATGGAGGGCTGGCAGCACAGTAACTGAATGGGGGTAAACATGCCCCTTTCTATCCCCACCCTAAAACACGCGGCATTCAACAGGAGTCCGAAAAGAGCGGAAACTATCCACCTTTAACGGAATATGTGGGCAATGGGAAGCATCAGGGGGAGGTACATGAGCCCAAGCCCTCCTCGGTCTCCCATTCTGTGCTAGAGTCATAGCACTCCTGCTTCTGGGCACCTAGGTGGTTTTTATTATCTGTACTGCCAGTAACCAAGGGTTTCCTCAATGTATTTACATATGAAATCTCTTTAATGTCAGTAGTGCGGTCCTCCTCCTGGAGTTTGGAGGGGTTGGCAGGCTCATTCTTAGGAACAGCCCTTATGGTGGCGGAACGGGATATAGCCACCAAATAGAAACACCCCCCACTGTGACACAATGGCACAAGGGATTGGATTGGTTTGCAATGCAAGAGAAACCTGGATATGAAGCGAGAGGCTGCCCGAAGAAACACAAACAAGTATGGGGCAAGTGGCTGGGTCAAATGGAGTGAGTTGGGTGAAACTGGGCTGAATAGGTCTACTCGTGGCAATGCATCTATTTTTCTCATTGCCTTTCACTGATGCTATGTGTATGGCGCATTGCATATGTTGGGCTGAGATGTATTCCATCAATCTATGTGTCTTTGCACTATTGTTAACAAAATCGATGAAGTTGATTATCAAAATGTCGGTACTGCGTAGGGGAGCGCTAGTACCTCCATGGAGGACACAGAAGGTAGGGCGAAGCCTGGCCACCCTGTGTTGCCCACGAGTGTTGTGTGGGCACACTTAACATGGCATGTCCAGTAATGTTACAGAAGTGAGACTTCCCCATGGGTCTGCTTGCAATGAAATCGGCAGTTTGAAACTAAACCCCTGAGTCTTTAGATAATTTTTCCCCACCGCGGCATTCTGAGAGTGTGTGGTTCTTAGAAAAGAATGCACAATAAACAAGCAGAAAGAAAAAAAGACCACTAGGAATAAAAAAAATCTGTTGGATAGGGGGCATAAACTTGAGAACAGAAGTCAGAGTGTGAGTTTCAAAATGTCAATATTTTTCTGCCTGTGTTGGGAAGGAGAGCGTGTACCCTTACTTCAAATGCACCTCAACAGGCAGCAGTGTTTACTGCCACCTCAGAGCACATAAGGATCATGTGTGTACACCGAGGCCTTTTCCATGATATGGATTGAGACTCTGGACTCTGGAAAGGAGGGTACACCATGTGTACTTACCTTACTTAGTGAGGTGACTACTGTTCTCACCAGGCTGTCTAGGAATGACAGTGATGTCAATTAAGTGACTACACTTTTTCCCTGTTTTGGAGAACAGCCTACCGGCCTCATCTGTGTTTTTATTATTAAATTGTTCTGCTATTTCCCTATAACCATTTTCTTCGCCCAGCCACGAGTCTGAGGTTTGAGTTACATTCTTGGCAAAGCACCCCTTATTGCTCCCTTTTTGGGAAATTTGAGAGAGCAAAACAGAACTTGGAGAAGTACACACTGTGAGTGATGGGCAGCATTCTGCTGAAGATTCTTCCCTTCCTCCGCCCCGCCGCCCACCATATGAGCGATCGTTAGCCCAATTTTCTGGTCTATGACCTCAGCACACGACTGAATGGAGTCTACATCCCTTGCTTGTTCCGCCAGAGCACTGCAGACGTATTTTCAGTTAAAACCTGCACTTAAAATATTTGTAGTTGAGGAAGGAACGCCCTCATAGTTAGCTCAATGGCTCTCAAATTTTGACTGCTGATTTGATCCTTGAACTCCATCTTAGACCAGTTGTCGTTGATTGACAAGCTACCTTTTTATGTACCCTAACCTTGGAGAGGTGCATCTTTAACAGTCATCTCTCATGAGGGTGAAGTCTGAAGGAAAGACCCACTGCCACACTGGCCTGGTTCATCCCTCGCAAAGACCAAGGCAAGTGGGTGAAATCACTATAACTTCCATCAGACTGTGGTAATGTTTACTTTATTGACTTCTTAGCAACCACTAAAGCAGCGGCATCCGCAAATGTAGCCATGATGATGAAGATGGGCAAGCACTACTACTATCATTTTTAGAAAAACCCTTGGTGCTGATGACTAACACTAGGCAAAGTATCCTTAACCCAAAATGTATAACTCCCACAGTTAACCTCAAACCTTTCCTGTGAAGCTCTGAAATCGAAACATGGAAAATATGCAACTATGATTTCACTTATCAATCTTTTTCTTGAAGGGCTTGCAGAACATGCTGCAACATCAGCAGTTTGAACCTCTACTTGAGGTATTTGTTGGGAAAAAAAGGAGGACCAGAATGGACAGGAGCAACACCAATGACCTTTCTCAGGCGGTGAGATGGGCTAGTATACAGTAGAGCACACTGGAAAGACTTTAAAAGTGGGTAGGGTAACCCCTGGGAACTTTTACCTCATTGGTTAAGGAGGAGCCAGGAGTCCCACTCACCCACCAGCAGGTGCCTAGCATAAATGTTACATCCCCAGTACCCTCCTTAAAACACTACTGGACCTGTACAAGATCAGAAGAGGCCTGTACCTGCTGTCTGAAACAGTTGGGCATTGCAGCGCCGGCCCAACGAGGAGCTGCCCGATGATGAAGCATGACACCCCCTGGTGTGTGTGAGGGCCCTTGTTCCCAATTGGAGCGACTCCATGCTCACCACCTTTTCTCACTTTTGGACACCTGGCCTCCTCCTTCTTTTCCCCCCCTTCCCCCCCTCCCTTCCCTTTAGGAACTGCATACTCTTGCTTTTACTACTGAAACAGAGAAGTGTCTTGAAGGACTGGACCTGCTCTCCCATCTTCAACACAGGACAAAGTAGTAGACGCCAACGATCAAAAGGCTGATCTCCAGTACAAGCTACATGGACATAACAAGGTACAAGAGGCCTGTCTTGCAATTGCCCAGCTGACCAGTTTCTCGACTCCCCTGATGGCTTCCGCTGGAGTGAGTCTTGATCCTGCTGTTCCTGAGGCCTTGGGCTGTGTCAAAGTGCACTCCTCCTAATATCCCTACAAACCTGGAACTTAGAAATGTTTTGGCTCCAAAGACCTCTGGTGGACTGGACAAACCTACCAAGCCGATCCGGCAGTGGTGCGTTAGCAATTGGCTACTGAATCAACTGTATCCCGCTCTGAGCTTTTCCTCAACAGCAAATCCAATTCGGTAGGACATTGCGGAGAAGGTGTCTGGCTTCGTGGAGCCCTCTTCGGCTACAGCCTGCAGCCTTGCCCCACTGGAAGAATCCAAGCTCCAGAAAAGTGACTAATTGCAAAAGAAATCTTCACCAGGCGAAGGAAGCAAAAGTATCTGGCCGGCGAGAGAGCTTCCTTGGGCGTGAAATTCAAATTTCTTTCTCCTGTTCAGAGCTTTTCAGTCAAAAGTCAAAGGCTTCACCAGAACCTCGTACTACTGCTACCCCTCCTCGTGGATCTCTCTTCAGCTATAGCCTGCTGCCTTAATACACTGAAAATTTGGACTTCTAATTTTTGACAATTTGTCCCACGGTAAATCCTATGACTGGTTCGAACCCGATTGCTGTAGTCAACCAGAGCTCCATCGCAGTCGGCCTCAAATTTCAACTAGGTCCTGGTCTACCACGACCAGCTGACCGCAGTTGGAGCTAAATGTATTTTGATGCTATTTTTATTTAAAACTTTCCAAATTCATATCTCAGGTTCCCATATTGGATTTTTGTTTTGGGGTCATTTAAATTATTAACATTTACTCTATTTTTTTTAAATTGGTTTGGGATTTTTCTTGTGTTGTGATTTTATTACTGTTTTGGTACAGCATTAATACTTTACAGAGTGCCTCCAAGTAAACCATTTTTGCTATGTGCCATCGCCATCAGGGGGTTGAGCTCAGGTTTATTTAGTGGTTCATCCTGACACGGGTTGTGATTGTTCCTTGAGGTGGGTAGTTAGCCCCCTCAACTAATACTCAAATTTATTACAGTTTCCCCAATTTGAGCAGTGGAAGGATACAAGTTAGTCAATCAGAAAGAAGATAAAGAGGCTATGATCCAAGGGAGGGTTAACCACAAGAAGAAGGCAAGCCATTGAATAAGAAGCAAACAAATGAGAATGACAATAAAGCCAAACAATGTAAGCAATGGGTAGAGTCCAAGCCCAAGGGAGGTTTTTGGTAACCTCAGAAAAGTTATTTTACAACCAGGCAGCTTGCGCTTTCTGGTAGGCAAGACCTAAAAATGCTAGACAAGTCTAATTTGGATCTGTATCGGGCCCATAAACTTAGAGGTGCCACACACATACATGTGCATGCATTTCAGAACTGTGGTTAGCAAAGTTTTGTAGTTATAGTTAAGTGCAACTTCTCATCGAAAAGGCAATTTTGCTTTGCTTATAACTTTCATGCCGGTTGACAAATCGGTACGAAACAATCCGACCAAATGGCGAAAAGGACTATGTTTTGGCATGTTACGTTTTATGGTGATCCGCCTGGGGTAGAATAAAGGGAAGGTGAAAAAATGTGTATTTTTTATGTTAACTCCCCTGGGTAACTTACACTACACTTGCGATCAAACAATAACCTTACTCAGTGGTGTGCTTTTGCTTGTTTTGTTGTAAAATCAGTGCAGTATTTTAAAAATTAGCATTACAAAAATGCGCCAGGCAGACTTTGAAGGATTAACATCTAGAGGTTTCTTGAGTTAAAGTGGTGATCTCAGCTGCACAGGGCCTATCATACACTGTAGGTGCTGGGCACAGGCTCTGCAGCCAACTCCAGCGGATATCTATGTGCCGCAGAGGTTGGATTCACGAAGGCTGTACACAGCAGGGTTGGGTGCAAGCAGCTGTTAAGTTCATAACTTGACCGAAAGCCAAGCGCTGCGCTCAACCCCTGCTGCATAAGGCAATAGGCCGTATGCAGCAGGGGTTGGCTGCCTGTGGAAGATTGGCCCAGCTCCATGCCAAAGACCAAGCAAAGAAGGGTTTTGCCCCAAAGGAAGATGTTGTTTCCAAAGAAGTCAGATGTGGGGTATAATATTAAAAATGTAAAAAAAAAATGTTTTAAAAAGAAACTCCTTGGGAAAACAGCTAAAGGGCAATTATGGTGTGCTTTGGTCATAACACAAAATAAAATTAAAAACACTGGCATTCCCAAGTTGAAGTTTACTCCAAAAACCATAGGTCACACACCTGCCACTGCAAACTATATCTCACAAACCAAATGCAAAGCTTCTAATCTCACAATATGTAAAATAAAATAAATACTAGGACTTCACACCATATAATTAAATTACAACACATGCATAAGCAAAGAGATGATACTATATCCAAAGTCATGACATTTACAATGTTAATGATAGGTTAGCATGTCACATTTCTGCGGGATCAATTATCAAATTTGGAACTTAAGTTAAATCAAGAGTGAAGCATTGAGCAGTGCATTTGGTGTGTGGGAACTGCTTTGTATGGCAGGTAATTTACATTTAGTTTACAGAGCTAACCTTACTGGGGAATTTCATCGGGGTTTGGGTTTATTTTGTAACCTTAACTACTCTTTAACTAAATAATAATAACAAACTTATAAAGCGCATGGTTACACTAACCAGTGTGTCCCCACGCTGCGGCACAGTTCAGGTAGCGGGCAGAGGAAACAAACGATTAAACAACTCCGTGTGTTTTTTTCGTTAATTGCACTGGTTCTTTTAACATACTTTAATGACCACTTTAACCGTGATTTAATTAGGGAGTGTGTATATTATATATACCTACACACACATTTATAAACATACATGGGGAACCCTTTTATAAACACCCAGCCGTTGCATATATATATATGTATGTTGGTACCAAATTAAGGTTTGAAAGTGTTTTGGACAATTCTATGTAAGGACCGGAGGTGAAAATGATGCAAGCTGTTTCCTCACTTTATGAGCTTAGCAGCAGTAACCAAGTTATCTTCTCGAAACGACCATAAACTATAAGCCATATGAATAGAAATAAAAGTAACAAAATACAGTCCCCCAATCATCAGGCTCCCTCCGGCATAGATTCCCCTGCAGGCCGGCCTTCTCTTCCTTTTTTTGGTGCTCAGTGCAAAGCTAAGTGCTAATTTTTCCTACCTTTCATGCAACATTTAATTATTTACTACTTCCTGTCAGGGTGGTCCGGGTCCTTCCAGTGCACAGCACCGGC
Organism: Calotriton arnoldi; assembly: GCA_963921515.1. NCBI lineage: Eukaryota > Metazoa > Chordata > Amphibia > Caudata > Salamandridae > Calotriton > Calotriton arnoldi. Next base: position 2,853,972 of record CAWUFW010000272.1, on the reverse strand, counting down.
AGTTCTAAAAAGCAGGTGCTGAGACGGGTCCCTATCCGGCTCTCCATTTTTGCCCTCAGCCTCAGGATGGAAAAACGCATCTTAACTATGCAGCAGTGGCACCCTTCACTCCCTTTGATGTAACTGCAAGAGACTCGCTATAGTTCTTTCACTGTCTCATAATTTCAGAACTGAAGCATTTTGAATATTATATACAACAAAGCCATTGTTGTTGCTTATTTAGCTTATGCAACTAACAACCATTGACAAAGCCAATAGTCTTGGATTGTTGTAGGTGTAATGTCACTTGTTGTAATATATGTCTGGGTGCACTAACAGAAGAAGCAAAATACCAGTTGGGAGGCACACTATGCCAGGCACAGATTTTTAGCTTTTGTGTTTTAAGCCACGCCCTTAATTACATCGGCCACACCCCTTTAAGAGACACCCTCCAGTTTTTTCATCCCACTTAAAGCCCTGGTTACTGTAGTCTGTTTCTACTGTGAGCTTTGTGGTACATATAGCAGTAGATACTGGTATCTAATAGATATTTTTCGGTGGCTAGCTACCTGAGCTGGTGTTCGTGATATGCGCAGCAGGATTCCTCTTCCACCGGAATGCTTGAACGAGGAGCTTTCCTTAACTTAATAATTGATTTATAGAAATGGGCGGCAGATAGGTGGCACGGAACAAGGCGGATGGGCGCATAATCAGTTGTCTTTTTGTTAAGGTGCCCGCCAGCCTGCGTCGCTTCACAGCAATGCGAGCAAAGACAACTGTATCAGGTTGCCTACACACTGCTTGGAGCACAAGTGTACAGTTTTTGGCCCTTGGACATTGAAAAGGCTATTATCTGACAGCTGCCCCAACTCTAAAACAAATAATTGATGTTTCTCCACATTTTAACTGAATGAGGCAGTAACACCTAGCAAATTGCTACCAGCATATTAGGAATGCACTCGGGGTGGCAGAATTAGCCCAGAGTAACTTAGAAGGGTATTTGTTTTTCTTTCCAGTACTAACCCGCCCAGGTTACTAAAACAGACATGGCAGATGGGGAACAAAGACTACTGGAGGAGTCTGAACAATCTTTATCCAAGGCAGCAAAGAAAGCACTGAGGATCCTTTATGGACAACTTGTGATGCTGGTAGTCAGATTTGCCTCCAGGTTATTAAAAAAAAAAAAAATCAGCTATCAGATTTCTTTAGTTGGCGCCCGAATCCAGTAGGTGAAGGTGGAGGATGCTTTCTTGCAAAACTGGGACGGGGCTCGGGGGTACCTTCTCCCAATGATCACATAGACAGCCAGAGTGTCAGCGCAGCAGGGATGCCAGATAACAGACCTGATGCTGGTGACTCCAATTTGGAGGGCTCAGGCTTGGATTGCAGTGAAGCTGGAGCTATTATAGGGTTCTCTGATGGCTCTTCCCAGTTCAAATCTATCTGATAGATTGTCAAGGGGGAACCACACCCCTTGATCTTGAAAGGTTCTCTGCAGATGACAGCATGGAGGATTACACTCAGTGATCCTGGGTCTTTCAGAACTTGCTTCAGGCTTATCCAGTAGGCCGGGCAAAAGGCATGAAAAGAGGTACCACTCAGCCTTGAGGAAATGGCTGGTGTTGGGGCGAGGAACCTTGGTTAAGTGGGGTTAGGAATTGTGCATGTACTGAATTTTCCATCAGAGTTGGTGGAAGCTGGTGCGACACCTTTTACTATTGCCAGAAGGCCCAAAACTAATACTTCGTTAATTTTGCATCTGGCTTTTTCTGAGAAACCTAAACTAACGGTATTAAGGCCTACAAGACCAGCAGGGAAGTTCCGATCACGTTGAAGAAGACTTTCAAGGCGGTGTCTTTCCCGTTCATCAACAAGTGCGTAAAATGGATTATGCAATAGGCAGACACTAATGCTGCAAGTTTCAGAGCACATTCAGCCAGAGTCTCCATGGCGTCCAAGGCCTTTGTGCTGGGTGGGCGCCTAGAAGATATTATAAATGCAGCAGATAGTTCATTGAAATGAACCTTTAGAAAAGTGTTACATTAAGTCAATTGGTGAGGTGGCATCATTGATGGCAAGTAAGCTTTAAACAAGTATAATCCTTGCCTCTGCTCCGGAGTAAGACTGTAAACTTTAATAGCTACTGAGAAGGCAAGTTATGATTCTATTAAGGACACGGAGGTGATGATTAGCCCATCCAAAGATCACTTTGATAATGATCATTCCCACCCTGAAAGATCTACATGTCATAAAGCAAGCAAAAAAATCATAGATTTCAGGCGTGGGAACAATTGTGATTTTGTGATATGCAAGTTTCTTTGATGGGGTGGTACTGCACTGTAGTAATGGCAAAAGACAGGATTCTTCTCTCTAGCTAGGAATTTTTACTTTCCCATCACCAAGAAACAGGGACGGATACTGTTGTCATGCCTTATGAAAGAGGGACTGTATCTCAGTTACAGATCACGACTGTTCACCAGGATACCTTCATTACTTCTCCAGTGCTCTGACATACACCACTCCTTTATACAACATGAAGATCCCCACATCTCGCACTCGAATCCCCTCCGTACCTCCGGCACCGGACTACCTTGCCCGCTGCATCCGTTTTCTTCCAGCGAAACCTCGGCCATAGTTATAAGCAGACTCCGTAGGTCCAAGCTTTGCAACCAATTCAAATCTCGCGAGATGAGTGAGGGCGCTGGGATATGTAGTCCAATGCTGTTATGGGAAACGTAACACCTGGAGGCCTGCTACAGTTAGCTGTGCTCGGTGTTAAGAAAGAGTGGAAGGACGATAATAATTATCAGCACTAGAGTGCTAACTTCTGATGCCTGACATACATTACGTTTCCCCAAAAGCAGCGGACTACGTATCCCGGCAGCCGCACTGATTTCGCGAGATTTGCTGGGTGTTTAGTTTGGAGTGTTGCAGAGTCCTGTTTCTATACCTACGGAAGGAGGTTGGGTCTGCCGTTGTCAGGGTGATGGAGACGCCGAATGAGTTGGGGCCGCCTGAAAAGCGGGGCAGCGTAATGGAGACTACGGAACCACCCCCAGTGTATAGCCCGAGAGAGGTGTCCATGCACAGCATCAGCAGGAACCTCTCGGTGTCTTACCAGACGCCGAATGAGTTGGGGCCGCCTGAACAGCGGGGCAGCGTAATGGAGACTACGGAACCACCCCCCGTCTATAGCCCGAGAGAGGTGTCCATGCACAGCATCAGCAGGAACCTCTCGGTGTCTTTCCAGACGCAGAATGAGTTGGGGTCCCCGGAAAAGCGGGGGAGCGCAGTGGAGACCACGGACCGACCCCCTGTCTATAGCCCGAGAGAGGTTTCCATGCACAGCATCAGCAATGACCAGACGCAGAATGAGTTGGGGTCGTCGGCGGTAAAGCGGGGCAGCTCAACGGTAACCACGGACCGACCGCGCGACTATAGCCCTAGACAGGTTTCCGTGCACAGCATCAGCAAGGACCTGACGCCGAATGGGTTGGGGTCCCTGGAAAAGCGGGGCAGCGCAGTGGTGACCACGGACCGACCCCCCGTCTATAGCCCGAGAGAGGTGTCCATCCACGACCTGAGCAAGGACCTCTCGGTGTCTTACCAGACGCCGAATGAGTTGGGGTCACCAAAAGAGCGGGGCAGCGCAATGGAGACCACGGACCGACCCCCCGACTATTGCTCGAGAGAGGTGTCCATCCACGACCTGAGCAAGGACCTCTCGGTGTCTTCCCAGACGCCGAATGAGGTGGGGTCGCCAGAAAAGCGGGGCAGCGCAATGGAGACCACGGCCCGACCCCGCTTCTATAGCCCGAGAGAGGTGTCCATGCACAACATCAGCAAGGACCTCTGGGTGTCTTACCTGGGGAAGGTGTACGACCTGACGCCGCTTGCTGCCCAGCACTCCGGTAAGGAAGGGGGCTGTTTCTTTGTTCGTAGTGTCGCCAATGAAATTAGTTTGTTCAGCACTTAACATGTTCAAACTTCTCCTAATCCACCACCCACCCCTTCTAAAAGAACAGCCCCGTTATCCACTCTTCGAACTTTCACAGGTGCATGGAACTTGGAATCTCCTTTAGCAACTTTACTGGGATTGTTTAGTTCAAGCAATCACCTGTAGAAAATTGTCCATCCCTTACGTGATGTGGGTTATCAAATCCAATTTTAGAAGAAAAGGAGCATGTAAAAGTCCATCCTTGATTTGTCTTTCCAAAATTCTAAGAATAATACTGTTCATTCCTTAATTATCAGTCTATTAAAAAAATAATCACTTAGGAGTCTTGTGTTTCTTAATGCATCCACATTTTTTTATTCAATCAATGCTTTTCATCAAAAGCAGTCAACACAGCCCAGCCAATGCGTTTCGTCCCTATGGACATCATCAGGGCGTGCTGTCAGTCCCAACAAGGTGTCCATGGAGACCTCCTGACTGCTGCTTATCCAGTATCCAGATCCTCTGTAGGGAAGAAACGCGTTGGCTGGGCTGCGTTGACTACTTTTGATGAAAAGCACTGATTGAATAAACATTTTTGGATCCATTAAGAAACACAAGACTCCCAAGTGATTATTTCTTTAATGAACTGATGATAATTAAGGAATGAACAGTATTATTCTTTGAATTTTGGAAAGACAAAGCAAGGATGGACTTTTACACGCTCCTTTTCTTCTAAAATTGGATTTTGCATGAACGTGGCCCAGGGGCAGTGTGACCACTTAAAGTTGAGCATGAGAGTATGCTAATGGAATTGTCCTGATATTACACCAGTGCGCCCTTCTTCTTAGCCCACACTGCCAGTTGCAGAATTTTGGGTTAGCAAATAGCTGCTTGTCTTTCATTTGACTACTTGGCACCGTGCTGAGTACAAGTTGGTGTTCATCCTCTTTGTTAATTGTGCCCCCATGTAAGTTTCTTATCCAATCAGGAAAACAACCAGACTTTGGTTCCCTCTTTCTTAATATTCTAAAAGGAGAAATACCGTTTCTACTGTGTGGTGTGATTAAAGACGACCAGGCCCTTTTGTCTAAAAAAAACTTTCAACATTCTGCCCAGTCACAATTGCTGTTTGAACACCCTCTTTAAGACATGTGTTGCCTCTCTCCACTAAAGCATCTGAAGTTGGTGAATAAAGAGCTACCTGTAAATGTTTGACGTCTACTTATTTCATGACATTTTTCTTTCTTGTAGAAGTGCAATGCTTTTCATTGACTGAGCACTAATTCATTTGGGGCACCTTCAATAGCAAACCCTGAGAGAAACTTTTTAAAACATTTTCTGCACTGGTCAAAGTAGATCAATTTGGAAAAATAGTGAATCAAGACGATCATGAAACGCATGCTACGATCCAAGCAATTAAATGGTCCTTCAAAGTCAGGAGCAGCATTGATAGGACTTGGTACCGGGAGTTTCTTTGGTAAAGCAATGTTTGTCTGATAATCACCTGATTATAAGGTCTCAGAGCAGGTTCTAAATTTCTGTCCTTATGTTACCCATCTTTTATAAAGGACATCACTTTCTGTCGAATCTTGTCATCCGAGTAAGCTTCATCCCTCTTACTTTCTGTTATCCTACCCTAACAGCTCCCAGCAGCTTAGCAGGACCAAAATTATTAAGACTAAAATTTAGAAACCTAAAATGCGTATATATGAAAAATGATATATTCATTGACTTAAATATAGTGTTGTACATTGACTATAGAACTTCACTTATACATCAGGTCATACTACCATTCATCTTGTTTCCTAATGGTGCCAGATAAGAAACTGTCACACAATATTTGACTCATCTTTATGCACATCCAATATGTAACAACTATAACTTAAGAAGTTGCTACAAATTGCAAACATTTTTCAGATGTTTAAAGTTGGCTACATTTGTTTGCCTAGGACTGAAAAAAGACTAAGCAGTTACAGCCAGAATAATTGATTGATGCATACCATGCAAACATGTACACAAAAGCCTTTGCTTTCTTAAAAACAGAAACACAGTTTTTGTTTTCAGGGTCAATTTATTTATGTAGCCATCACTCAGTAACATACCAACCACAGCAATAAACCACTCATCACCAGCTAAACAGGCACGGAATAGCAAAATATATCTGCACATACTGTTGGCCAATGGAGGACTCTAATTTGGTCCACCTCGCTGGTTCTCAGCCAGCTATATACTATGAACACTTCTTGACATCTCACAATGCCAGCCATGTATGGGAACACAGTCCATCCCAGCAGATCTATCCTTCCAACCTACGCCTGCCCAGGACCATAAACTTTAAACTAAAAATCTCAGAATGGACATCCCAGTTCAGTGACCAGTGTTGTGAGCTGTGATCAGAAGAAACACCTCAATGGGGCATGTAGAGCTGTTCAAAGCTGCCAGCTTACTCAAAATCAAAAACTCCACATCTATCCCTCACACTTCTTCATCCTTTATGGTGCTAAACGCTCCTCCGTTAACACAATAAATTGGTGGACATCACTCGTAACATGGGAACACTTACTACATAGGTTCAATATAAAGACAGTACCTTTCTCACTACATACCCTACACAATGTAGTATGATACCTGTGTAGGCAAGCACTTCAGTGCCCCACATAGGGATAGTAAGCACTTTATAAATGTTACAGTACAATATAATACATGATATCCAACAATAGATGGACACAACAAGATCTGAATGCATGGAGAATAAACAAGTTGGGGATATGAATATACATAGAATAAACACACGAGTATTCATGTAAGTATTATCAATACACTAGGTCTCCAAATGTACAGATGACAAACACCCATGGATTGGAATACACAAAAGGTAAACACCTATTTATTCGGATATACAGACAGGCACCTAAGTGGCCATAATACTTGTGAATTTGAAGGAAAGTAAGAGTAACACAAATTCACAGGCATGGATCTAAAGACACAATAATAAAACTGCATCTAACAGTCTCCTGTGTTGTGTTCATGGACTTTGCTGGGCACTCAAAGATCTGTATTGTTGTAGCACATGAGTAAACTTGAAAAAATAGATGGCCTTCACCACTCAAAATGAAAATGATTGGCGGTGCACACCCCTGTCTGCTGTCAATCCACAGTTGTAGAAAAAAAACACAACCCTGTCTGCTGTCAATCCACAATCATAAAAGTAAAGACCCTCTTTTGTGAATTTCAGGAAATGTGTTACTGAAGCCTATCATTGAGGCAGCTGGGAAGGACATCAGCCACTGGTTTAATCCGAAGACCAAAGATGTGAGTACATTTATAGGGTGTATTCGTGTGAGCTTGACAGCACCATTCAGTTCACCGGCAGAAAGCCACTACTGGTTTTGATGCTAACTCCACAGTTATCCCAGTCCAGGTATTCCTCAGTAAAAGGTCGACTTCGTAATGCTGTCTCTTCAGTGCTTGGGCAGCAGGAATGTTTAGCACCAAACAAAGTAAGCTCCCCTTTGTAAACTTTATTATGAGCTATTCCTGTTATATAGGAAGGCTATTACTTCAAATCCAACTTTAACACTACTTTGCTGTTTGTACTCAAACCCAAAATAGACCTAAAACAATCTTTATTACACAGTGGCGGTTGCCACTTTGTATTTATAGTTGGCACCTAGTTACCATAGAAAAAACGTTTTTGGTTTGCTAATAACTTTAGCGCCTTTTGACGAATCTTCACGAACCTTTCCGAAAAAAGTTAATTAACCTCAGCTCCTTCCTTGAAAGTTTCGGAGTAATCTGTCAAGCAGAGGCCAGGAAAACAAGCATTTGCAATGCAATAGGTCTCGCATTTGCGAGAGTTTGAGCTATTGGCATTGTAAATTACAATGCTTTTTATTCACATGGTAGTTTTTAAAGCATAAATAAAAGGCATTGTCATTTACAATGCCAATAGCTTAGACTCTCGCAAATGCAAGACCTATTGCATTGCAGATGCTTGTTGGCAGGTGGGTGGAGAGCTGGAAGGGGGGGAGTTGTGTCCGCACGGCGCTTGTCACTGCGTCCTGTCCTGCCAGCTCGGGTGAAAGGGGGGGAGGGGAGGTGAGGTGGTCCTTGGAGCCCCATTTCCTCCCTTGTTCAAGCTTGCTGAAGGAAAACAGTGACTTCAGCAAGCGGTTCTTCCCTTTTCTTTCCTCCCCTTCATTCCTTCCGCTGTGAAATGGATTCAAAAAAGAAAGAAACACTTTTGTTAAAATGTCTTTCTCTGCCATTTTTGTTCCATACTGCAGCCTCAGGACGGAAGAGGTAAATACATTTTAAAAAACGGCTCTAAATATGGGAATATAACTAAATAAAGCAAAATAGTGGCCGCAAATTGACCAGAATGGTTTCACTCACGCGTAAACACATTAGCGCCACTTTACAGAGTGGGCCAGTTAAAGCTCTATTTCGTTTTCTCCTCTTTCCTGAAACAGCAGCTTTCCCTTGCTTCTGCCTTACGTCTTCCAAGTTTGACACATTAAGGGGATGCAGCGCCTTTGCCTGAAATGTTGAGGACAAAACTTCTCATTTTCAAACCGTTCGTTGAGGACACTGTGCATCTCTCGAGCGAGACTATTCTTAACCAGTTACTCAGCTCAGTGGGTTAAAGAGCCAGCGCCAGAGATCTACAATGCAGGTCACAGGTTCGAATATCAGGAATTCAGTCTTTCCCCCTTAAGAGATTATTAAAAACGAGTACCACTAAGGTAGATGATATTAAGACATATTATTCAAAGCATTAGTAAACAATATGTTTGTGTCGTCACAGGTAGTTGTATAAAAGCATATCGGTAAGTAGCCCCATGTTACCTTTGTCAAGACACCGATCAAGATGGTGGCCAACAACATTCTGCTTTTTGGGACACGAGAGTCTATGATCATGATGAGAATGCGGAACTACAAGTTCCAGAATGCAAAGTGTTAAGAGTTTTAAAAAAAACTGTACTGGCCGAAGGTGTCCAACTTGATGTGGGGACACTGCAGCTGTACATCGGGTAAATATTGTGTGTGAGTAAATCATGCCTGTGCAGTTTAGTGTATGTGGCAGTATTACCTGCCCAGTTGTTATACAGACATCCAATCTGCATAATAAGTACCCCGGGGGCTTGTCAGGTCACTGGCATGGCTCATGGCGGGGGCTTCTCGGATCTTTGAAAGCAGCTTTACAATTGAAAGCCCTGCATGGCGTACTACATGGAAGGAAAGCACGTCGTGCCTGCAGCAGGGCAAAACCCATTGAGGAAATAGTGCTTACAGACCAATTCAAACATACCCTGTCGCAACAGAAGTAAAAGGGCTAGTCGCCATGGGAGGATTCAAAAGAAGACAAGGCTGTACTATGGAGGGACTAACAAGGCGACGAAGGAATCGGAAGACAGCATTTACGAAGTACAACAACACAAGACAGTTACAAATATGGGCGGAGCTTCACATCCCTAACTCAATACTACATGCCTCGCAGAGCAGCGCATGCGCGCTGGCCAGACTAAACCTAAAAAGGAGATCGGAGCCTTTTAGGGAACGATTTTTAAATAGATTGAAGGAAGAGCGGGAAGCTAGGGCACTGGAGAAACACTCCAACAGATCCTGCCTGCTCCTGAAAACTGTTACAGGCATCGAACCGTACCTTATAACTGTTAGACATCCTAGGGACAGATCATTGCTTACAAAATTTTGTTTGGGCTCTATCCGTACAATGATCTGTTTCCCCGAGTCAGTATGATCCCCATGCACTTTTAAACTGTCCTTGTGAGGTTGCTCGCCCCCAAACTCTAATACACTTGGTCTTATTCTGTAAATTATATGATTTTTTGCGTAAAATGTATTTATTACCACTTTTAAAATCGAGGGGTTTTATTCAATTTTGACCTGCCTTTTTACATTTACAGTTATTACCTGATCAAGTGATGATGTTGGCGGTCACCGCCTATTTAAAAGGAGCCTTATACTGGAATAAAATTATGTGCGCCTAATTTATAATGATTTGAATGATAGGCTGTCCTGCTTTTCTTAAATTGTACCTAATGTCTATAGAATATGCGATCTGATCACGATACTGTGGACTATATATTTTAATGTTTTTAAGGCATTTATGTGGCTTTTATGTTCCTATCTTTTACGATTATGATGCATAATCGAATAAAGATTTATATTGATTGACTGTTCCAGCACCACTGTCTCGAAGCACATATCTTTGTCTTACCCAGAACTGATACGCTGGGAACAGCTCTGGGGTCAGACGTGCTGGCTGCAGGAGACTAGCACACTGAGGGGTCCATTTAATTTCAAAGAGCAGGAACCAACAGCTTTGAGTGACAGCTGCTTATTAGGAAGAAATGCAAAAGGAAGATCAATAAAGACCCGGACAGGGGTCTGAACAATACAAGAGACAGTAGATTCTCATCATAATGCGGTTGGATGAATTGCTTCAAGTCAGCAAACTGGAGAAGGATCCCGTGTTAGATCCTCTTCAAAGGAAGATTTTTCTAAAGCAGAACATGAAGATATTTTTCGTCTTGATTTTTAGGAGGCCTTTTAATGTGTTGCTTTGTAAGGCTCCCTTTGCAACTCACTGTTTACTAAAGAGTGTTTAGGTCATCTGGGAGCTCAGCTTAACAAACGAACGTTGTGATTGATTATATTGTGCCAATAAAATATTACATTTTGTCTATAATTATTGTGTATTTCTTTTACCCAAACTGATACTGTATGGCTTATTCTCTAACTTCGACACACATGGGCATATTTTCATTGACTGATTGGGTCTGGGGTCAGACTAGCTTCATCTACTCATTAATTCATGTACTGAGCAGCTGTACAACCAGGATTTACCACCACTTTAGGTTACCTTACAACCGTAAACAACAAGGCAGCATTAGGCATTTTCTGTTCAAAAAGTGTTCTTTTGCTAACAATTCCAAGTTCCCTATGGTAGGGGAGAACTTGGTATATAGTAGGTAGCTCAATGGCCATGGGATGACAGGTTGAGTCAAGCCCTCAGCAGTATCGCCAAATGCACTGCCAAGCTTGTGTGTTTAAGGTGCGAGATGGAGAACATTTGGTGCCTACCACCATGAACCAATGGACAGATATGACGCTGCACAAACTGCATGAACTAGTTCATGGATCTTCTTAAGGCAAACCCAGATGTGCTACACTCCACTGCAACACACGTCCTGGAGGCAAAGGCATGCTCTGATTTCAATGCAACTATGTATCTAGCCTCTGCCAGACAAATTGACATTTGATCATCTGTATAAACAGAATATATTGTCTTCCATTTGTTGCATATGGAATTATGGCGTTTTTTTTAACTCTTAAAAATAATTACAAAACACAAATTCTGTTTGGAAATCAGCCTCTATTTAGTTTATGTAAACATTTTTACTTCTCTGGTTATAGGTATGGTGTCTAGGCACTATACTTAACCATAAAATTGGGTATTGTACAGATCTTAAAGTACAACAATGCACAGACCTCAGGGATTGCCTTGTGTATCATACACCTTGGCAACTAATGATTAATTATATGTCCTGGTATTCTTTTGAATTCCTTTACGTTTCTCCCCAACGCCGCCCCATTTTCCGGCATAAGTGCCCGGAACCATTGAATGTGCAAAGATAGTTATCTCTTCCCTGTCAGTGCAATCCCTTACCCTGATTAGAACCAATCACCATATTATCCTAATAAGTGGCTTAGTTACCAATGTCCTATCGCTACAGTATTTGGCATGAGTTCAAAGTTCAAATGTAGATGTCTAGTTTAGTGCAGCCAGCTGGGGAAACCTGGATTAGAATGTAGGTCTATCAGAAGCATGGAATCACCTTCGTCCATAGCATAGCCACTTAGGGAAGCCAGGATTAGAATGTAGGTCTCTCAGATGCACATTGGCATCTTCATCCACACAGTGTAACCTGTTGGGGAAGTGAGGATTAGACTGTAGGTCTCTCAGATGCATGTCATCACCTTCATCCATAGCGTAGCTAAGTGGAGTAGCCAGGATGAGAATGTAGGTCTCTCAGATGCACATCAGTGCCTTACTTTCACACAGCGTAGCCAGTGGGGAAGCCCGAAAAAGAATGTAGGTCTCTCAGATGCATGGCATCACCTTCATCCACAGCATAGCTAGTTGGAGCAGCCAGAATGAGAATGTAGGTCTCTCAGATGCACATCAGTGCCTTACTTCCACACAGCGTAGCCAGTGGGGAAGCCTGAATTAGAATGTAAGTCTCTCAAATGTATGCCAGCATTTTTACCTAGAAATTACTTCTCCATTACCTCTCCTTGTGCCAGGTTAAAGGTACCATTCACCAAAGTAAGATCCTCTGTGTAGCACCAGCCTAATCTAGTACACTGATGAGTAAGGAAAGAGGGCCAACCAGTCAGCGGTAGAGGGGTGGAAGTGGCCACCTCCTCTTTGTATAGCTCTTGAATGAGCGTTTCACCAGAAACTGGCTTCTTGTGATGTTTTTGAGGAGGACGTCTCGAGATAGTCTGCTTTCCTTTGCTCTGTGTGTGAGTGCACATATACACACACACACAAATGCATATATACTCGCCCACACCAACCCTCATTATCACTGTGTTCATAGCTATTCCAACCAAGTATGAGTAGAATAATATCAGATGCACACTAATCAGGAGCCAGAGACGTCTGGCAAAGGGAATAGGTTGGCACTCACCATCTAAAGGTGAGACCTGTTGCCTTTGCTAGTGCTTGTTGTATACGACGGTCTACACATATATCCTGACTTTTTGATAATACTGAAGGACTCTGCAGCAGAATATAAACTGCACTTTAATTCATATCATATTCTAATCTTTTTGCTTTGGTAAAGTTACTCCAGGGGATAACAGGAACTCAACCAAAGAAGCCCTTACAGCATAAAAAAATATTATAACGTGCTTAACATTCCAAAATGTCCAATTATCTTTAATATAGCACAGACATATTTAATCTGAGCACATGAATTACTTTAAAATACATAACGTTCATGTAGAAATCGTTTAATATTGTGCTGCATTCTTTGATACCGCAAAGAAATCATGTAAGAGGGCAGTTCATCCTATATTAGAACATTCCGCCCCTAGAGGGCAGAATGTTCTAATAGTGCATTGAATTAATTTCAAACTACACCGCGTTATTTAGGAGGACACTTGTATTCTTAAGTGCTCAACATTCCTTAACAGTGCACAGAAATAAATAAAAACGTGCATCCCATTGTTTAACAGTGCACCACAATCCTCAACACTCCCCAACATAGGACAGAAATAAATAAAACGTGCATCTCATACTTTAACAGTGCACCACAATCTTCAACATTCCTTAACAGTGCACAGAAATAATTCTAAAGTCGGGTGGAATTCTTCAGTAGTGCACAGAAATAACTTGAAAGTATTCATCATTTGTAACAGTGCAGATACATTATTTAAAAGTGCACCTTATATAATTGTGAAAAAAAAGTTAATTGAAAATCTTAATTATTATTTAATAGTGTTCAGGAAGCATTGCAAAGTGCCTTTCGTTATTTAAGTGGGGCACAGACATCATTTAAATGCGCATGACATCCTTCAATGGTGTTGAGAAATAATTTAATAGTGTGCCTCATTTTGTAATATTGCACAGAAATCATGAAAAGCTGCATCTTGTTCTTTAACAGTGGAAGAAGTGTTTGAGTATTTTTAAACTTTACTGCATTCAAAAATAGTGCACAAACCTTTTTCACGTGTTCGGGGTCCTTTAATACTGCATACACTCCTTTGTAAATGTCTATGGGCACTTACAATGCGCAAAAAAGTTGCTAAAGTTGACAGCGCTCGTCAGTACTCTGTAGAAGTAAACTACGTTGTTATAGCGTGGTGTGCACAAAATGTTGCTTCTAGGCTCTACGTGCCGAATTGTAGGTACTTCTGGTCTTGAGAAAAACTGGCGGGAGGGGGAAAGGGAGGCAAGTTTTGTGTAATGCACACTATGAGCTAATCGCTTCAGTGTCTACAAGGTATGGGATGAGTGTAGGGCGGCCCAACACCATCAGTGCCAGCGACATATTCTCTGACTATCCGTCACTGCGGTTGGAATGCTCATGCGAATTGTACATTTAAATATCCGATTTTTTATGTTTCCCTTTTAACTTGAAGTAGCCGGTTTTCAGCGCTTCCATTTTATATTGAGGGGCAGAGGGATGAAACAATGTGCCTCGGATAACACAATGTGGTGACAATGTGAGGCGCGAAATGAACTCCAAACTTTGCGCCGTTTAACACAATGGCAATTATGGGCTTTACAACAGGTGGCATACCACAGCATGGCAATGCAGATGCTTTACAAACAACAGATGGCATACCAGAGCATGACATTCATTGAAGCAGCCCGATGGAAGTTGTAATAAAGCGAGGGAATCGAGGTTTAAGTAAAAATATTCTTCTTTATTCCAAGTGCCATAAGAGGACCCACTGGTGCAAGAGCCAAGGCGTCCACTCCATCCAAACTCCAACCGCTTCTCAACATTCAAACCCAAGCTCCTGCATCAGTGAATTCTCTATTACACATACACATTCCAAATGACATAAACAATAGGGTAGTGACATGAGAACTCTAAACTCTATAAAGAAAGGACACAATACCACATGTACCCTTTTAACAAAACCAAATAAAACAATTATTCCAAAATATAATCATCAAATTTCTTAGGCATCCTAGTATTTTTTTTGTAACACAGCAATGTCCTCCATCGAGGAATCCACCCTCTCTTCTGCATTAGATTCTGTCTGATATGCACCAGGTATATCGAAACCTTCACCCCTCGTATGATTTTGAGGAAGAGTACTACAAGTGCCATTCGCATCAAACCACACATCACCATCTTCATTTTTTCAAAAAATATTCTTGCCCCGGTTTAAGAACCACAACAGAACTTTTGCTCCACCAGCCTTTGTCCTTTAGTAGAACAGTAGTATCAGTCACTCTTTCTACTTTGAAGGGAAGAGTGAATTTGGATGAACCCTTACGGTTCAAAGTTGGTTTAATAATACGTACCCAGTCGCCAATTTCCACACTCTTACTCTTTGTTTTGTGACACAAATCATGATAAGATTTACCAGACATCCGGGAATCTGTTATATTTGTTCTGGCTTTGGCAATAGAGGATTCAAAAGCTTCCCCTCCTGTCTTCTTTTTAAACACAGGTGTCAACAAAGATTTGACCTGTCTACCTCTCATCAACAAGTATGGAGACACACCTGTACATGCATTCGGCGTTATGTGGTAACTCCAAACTTTTCTTTTAAAAATTCAAAAACATCAAGATTGCTCTCCAAAGCTGCTTGGATCCCTTCTTTTAAGAACCTGTTGGCCCTTTCCACTTGACCATTGGCGCGGGGACAATATAGTGGAGCCCTTTCAGAATGCACACCAAATTTACTCAAAAACAGTTTCATCTTAGTAGAAATGAATTGCACCCCATTGTCGGACAAAGAGTAAGCGGCGCACCTTCAATTCTGAAAATATGCTCCAAAAATACAATAACCTCATCAGTAACTGGATGTTCCACAAAAGTGTAATACATCCATTTGGAGAAATTGTCAATGACAACAATTAAAAATCTCTTCTCCCTGCCTAGACACTCATACGGACCAGAAAAATCAATAGAAACTTTCTCCCACGGTCCCCTAGGAGCTTCCTGAACTGATAAAGGCTCCGTAGATACTTTCCAATGTTTGTCAGACTTGACACATACAGAACAATTATCCACAAACCTCTCAACACACGCGTCCATGCCCGGCCACCAATAGTGAACTTTGAGCAGTTTTTTGTACCAGACACTCCAGGATGCCCAGAATGAGCTAATTGGATAAGTTTATTCCTGACCCCAGCCGGTGGCACAAATAAATCCTGCCTCAATAAGATGCCATTTTCAATACTAAGTTCACTGGCAACCTGAGCAAAACTTCGGAGAGGAATCTCTAAACTTTTGCAAGACGGCCACCCATTGGTAACAAAATGCTTGACCTTGGACAAAATGGTATCCACAGCTACAAAGTCGTTCCATTCCTTTTCAGAAATCACAGAATTACACGAATCAACGGCATCTAGCAAAGCCACAACACATTCATGCTGGTCAATGATCTCATTCTCAGACTCTTCCACAGGTGGAAGTCTAGAAAGACAGTCCGCAGTGAAATTTTTACCTCCAGGGATGTGTTGAATTTCAAAATTAAACTCCTGTAATCTAGCAATGAGCCTAACTAGCCTGGATGAAGCTTTCCCACTTCTTACACCATCCATCATATAAACAAGAGGCTTGTGATCAGTAACAAGAACAAAGGGTCGCCCCCACAAGAAATTTTTAGCTTTTCTACTGCCCATACGCAGGCCAAAGCCTCTTTTTCGATGGTACTATAATGCCTTTCTGCCCCTCGAATCCCTCTTGAAATGAACGAAATGACTCTTTCCTTGCCATCCACAATCTGTGTAAACACAGCACCTAATCCGATAGCACTGGCATCAACAGTAACATAAGATTTTCCTTGAGGATCAAAAGTATTGAGACCAGGTGCTTTAGCTATTAGTTTTTGACATTATCAAAGGCTTCATCATGGATATCTGTCCACGTAAATTGAGACCCTTTTTTAAAAGTTGTCTGAGAGGCTCAACAACAAGAGCATATCCTTTAACAAATCTGGCATAATATTCGCCCAACCCCAGAAAAGAACGCAAGGAATCTTTATCCTGAGGTCTGCTAGCTTTCTCTAAAGTATTAATGAGATCTTCCTTGGGAAATATGCCATCAGGAGTGATCCTGTGACCCAAATAATTAATCTCATCTACCAGAAATTTACACTTCTCCTTACTCACTGTCATCCCCTTACCTTCTAAAACTTGTAATACACTGTCAAGAATCTTGTTGTGTTGCTCACAAGTTTCAGCAAAAATTAAAATGTCATCCTGAAATGACTGCACACCACTCAAACCTTGAAACAAACTCTCAATTAATTTTTGAAAAACACTGGCCGCTGAGGCCAGCCCAAACGGCATCCTCAAAAACCTGTAAAGACCAAATGGAGTGATGAATGCTGTGAGATCTTTTGAAGACTCATCAAGAACCACTTGGTGATAAGCTGACTTAAGGTCGATTATGGAGAAAAATTTTGCACCATTAACAGCTGCTAACATTTCTTGAATTCTGGGCAAGGGGTAAGTGTCTACTACAATATTTTTGTTCAAAGACCTAAGGTCCACACACAATCTCAATTCTTGATTTTTTTAAGAGCGATAACTATAGCAGAAACCCACTCTGAACTATCAGTGGATTCGATGATGCCCTCAGAACACAACATATCTAAGTGAGATTTTAACTTATGCCGTATGCCTAGAGGGACCATGCGTACTTTATGCTGTATTGGGACGGCTTCTTTTTAAGTTTGATTTTGTGTGTATAACCTTTTACTTGGCCCACTTCATCTTTAAAAATATCACTGTGTTTCTTTAGAATCATCTCCAAAGAAGATTTATCAACAGAAACACTATTGACTGCTAAATCCCTTAGCTGGATAGGACGATCTGAGCCTGGACATAAAATAACACCCAATTTCCCCAAATCAAACCATCCCACTATGTTTTTTCCATCAATAGCCACATAAATTTTGGTAAGCACTTTACGTCCTTCAAATTCTAACGTATCTTCAAAGAAACCTAGCATACAAATTTCAAAATTACCAAACGCCTTGGGGTTAACATCAGTTTCCTTGAGTTTAACATCCACCCAATTGTCTTTAAAAAAATATCAGACAGAATGGTAATGGGCGAACCTGAATCTGCCATGGCTTCAAAAGCCACATTGCCCACTAGTACAGTACCTAAAGGTGCTTTAAAAGGAATGGAAAGATTGTTCACAGAATCATCAAGCAAATCATCATAAACAGTTAAGAGTAAATTTTGCAAATCATGCTCAACACTAGAAATATTATTAACACTAGTGTTTGAGATCCTCTTTGGTGCTTTGCATAGTGATGAAAAATGACCAACTTTGCCACACTTGGTGCATTTTCTCTTTAAAGCAGGACAGTCAGAGTAATTCGCCAAGTGCGTTTTAGAACCACATCTGTAACAACTTAACCTATTATCCCTTGTAGTTTTGACACTTCCCTTATTGAAAGATTGTATGGCACAAACAGGAGAAGAAGGAGTAGTATGTCTAGATTCTTCACCAGTGATGACTTTCGAGGATATAATGGACCTTTCAATCCCTTTAGCTAAATCCAACACTTCACCTAACGTGAGATTGCGACAAGCAAGAAGTCTTTCTTGTACTTTCTTGGACTCACAGTTAAACACAAATTGATCTCTAATGCAGAAATCGACATTTGCTCCAAACTCACAGTTCGCAGCCAAAACTCTTAGTGCAGCAACATATTCTTCAATGGTTTCATCAGGAAATTGCTTCCTTTTGTGAAAAGAATGTCTTTCAATCAAAACATTGGGTTCATCCTCGAATTGTTCCTCTAGCCTTGCTACAGCTTCTTTATACACATTCCACCCATCTCCTCCACTACCGGGTGGCGCTATAGGAATAAGATTTTTGAATATTTCTATCGCTGCAGTGCCAAGAAAACTAAATAAAATAGCTTTCAACCTTTCAGGTGAAAATTTAGTGCCATCAATGGCTACAATGTAGTTTTCAAAAGACTCAAACCATTTTTCCATCTCAATTTTGGTTTGCCTGGAATCTGCAAAAAAATAGTAGGTTGATTGCAAATTTGAGAAGCTGCCATGCTCAAATGGAAAGTGGGAATGAGAATTAAATTATAAAAACCACTAGAATGCAATAAAAAGCTTTACAAAGGACTGTAAATATCAACTAGAATGCAATTAAAAGCTTTACAATGGACTGTAAATAGCCCTATATGTGTTGCTGATAAAAGCTGTATCAGGATAAAGTGTGCACATCACTGTAGAAGAAACATGCACAAGGAATTCTAAATGTGCATATCACTGTAGACGAAACATGCACAAGCAATTGTAAAAGTGTGCATATCACAGTTGTAGATATCAAGGGTTTACTTATCAGGATGTACTTCAAAACGGAATACTTTAAAAGAAGCAACCAAACCTCAACTCTGTTGGAAGTGCGCAAATCACTGACTGCGCTCAAAGTGTGCGAATCACTGAATCCGCAAAACAGATTAAATATATTTTAGCTGAAGCGATGCACAAGAATTGCCAGTCGCTTGAACGTATGCGGATAAAGCCTTAGTGAGCTTTGCCGTAACAGATCAATTGGTTTTCATGTACCAAGCTGGACGGTATGGCCGCGACGTACACATGCAAAACGTCCTCCCAAGATGGCCGCCAATGACGTGAGTTGCGTAGAAGCACGTCTAAAGAATGAGAAGGGTAACTTAGCAACAATCGTCAGGCAGGCAGAGGGACGTAACCAGGAACACTGGCGTGAAAAGCTCTGAGCGCGTTGCGAGACCCAAGCGCGAGCAATGTCACGAGCGATCAACGGTTCCAGCAAGCAGCCAACCAACTCCCAAGTACAGTACCTTGACTTGACACGAACCTTGACTTCACACGGAGAAGTAGCCGTAAATGAGGTAAGAATTATGATGAATCTCTTGAAGAATCAATCCAAAAGTAGAAGTAAAAAGATAACTTCAGAGAATCCATGTACAAAAATAAAAGCACAGTGGGTCGGCACAGAATATTAAAAACCACTCGTCGCCATTGTAATAAAGCGAGGAATCGAGGTTTAAGTAAAAATATTCTTCTTTATTCCAAGTGCCATAAGAGGACCCACTGGTGCAAGAGCCAAGGCGTCCACTCCATCCAAACTCCAACCGCTTCTCAACATTCAAACCCAAGCTCCTGCATCAGTGAATTCTCTATTACACATACACATTCCAAATGACATAAACAATAGGGTAGTGACATGAGAACTCTAAACTCTATAAAGAAGATAAAGAAAGGACACAATACCACAGAAGTGCTGTCCATACAGGGTAGCGGATAAGGTTTTACTCCGATGGAAGGCAAAGGGGCAGCACTGGAAGTTAACAAGTAACACTGACTTCTCCAAACACTGGAGTGACTGCCTCGAACCCTAACAGTGGGACCGACACATGTTAGGTGACATATGTCAAAAAATACAAATAATTACTAAATAAAAATGCAGACAATGAATCCATGCCTGCTTATTTAGTGCGAATATATTTGTAACTTTTTAACTCTGATATTCTCAGATTCTGATTAAAGGAACATGTGTCCTCACTGGGTGAATGCCTTGGTTCAGTTGGCATTCAGCAGTGTAATAACTGTTGCAGCGTATTCCCAGGCGCCTGGCATGGAGCTGCTCTTCATTCTATGGTGGGTAAACGCGTCCCTGAGGTGCAATTGAGTTTACATAACTTTGAGAATATGCGTCCGGTGCGCACGCAGAACCTACACGCACAGTGACTGGTCAGGCGTAAGTCGGCAGGAGCTGCGTGAAACTTGAAAGAGGCCACCCCGTGAATGATGTCACAATGCACCTCACAACCCAGGTGACGTCAAACAACGGAACAATCTAGAATGCCTGTTGCTGGTGGTTCTTCAAGCTGCAGGACTGGACGTCGCGCTGTCGGTGTACAAAGTTGTATTATATGGACGTCTGTGAGGGGCCGCGGCGTCCTGGTCCTAAGTTACGACGCCACGTTTAACAAGAAACTATGCACTGAAAACTGTAATCTCTTCAAACACACCCACAAACATCACTGCCGATCATCTAATGAAGTGTTTTTAAGTGTGTATTAACGTTGTAACACAGTAGAAAGGCATTTAACAAGCATGGACAATAAAACGACGCTTCCAGTCCCTTAGAGAGCACCGCCACTCCCTCCCTCAGATTGTGTCCCTCCTTTTTGCCCCAGGCCGCCTCGTCCCCCCCCATGGCTCCTTTTACAGTGCTTTCTAAACATAAATAAACAGTGAAAGAATAGCCCAGAGTCAGAGGATGCGGCTGTTGGAGACATATGGGCGCGGATTTCCACACAGCGCCCATCAAGGGCACCGCGTTACAAGAGGGGTCATTTCATGAGAGGGAGGAAGGCGCTTTAAAAACAAGCCCGCGAGCACCTCGGTACGAGTGTGCGCTCTACTCTGTTCTTGTTTCACCATATAAAGAAAAACTGCTAAAAAAAAAAACTGCACTCATTTTTGTATATTACCAAATAAAACCAGGTTCGAGCCTCGGCTTAGCTTCCTGCGATTCCGGGCAAATCACAATCTCCCTGTGCCTACCGAAAAATGAATGTGTCCTTGTGTAACGTAGCTGGTGCAAATGTAAAGCGCTCCAATACCTTCGGGTCGTGTTCGCGCTATAAGAAAAAATTGAACGCGCGCCACAGCTAAGCACGTGGTTTCAATTATCGTGCCCGTGTCTGGGCACGATAATTGAAACCACGCGGCCTATTGGTGTCTATTACGCGCACCAAGCGCGTAATAGACACCAATAGGCCATGGGCGGAGCAATGCGACTGCCTCTGGCCAATTGCGTGCAGTTTTATATATAAAGACGCACACAAAGGCCAATCGCGTAGCACAAAAGGAATCGCACACGCGTGTGCGATTCCTAGGTCAGCCTCAATACCCCGTTTTTCACCCACTAAATGTCTCGCGCTGCGCGAGCACTGCTGTGCAGTGCACCGCTAGGCGCGAGACCTAAAAAGGGGAGGGGATCCAAAAATGCATTGTCCTCCCGCCTGCGCCTCATCCCTGGTGGCCTAGTGGTGAGCCGTAAGTATCTGTCTGCACGCTCTGTTCCTTTTTGCCTGCTTGACTTGTCTACTATTTTATTGTATTCTGTCTGTGCTGTTGTATTACACTGTTGTATTCTGTTACTGCTGTTGTATAACACTGTTGTAGTCTGTTTTTCTGCTACTGTACCCCATTTTGTATTTCGTTTTCTGCCCGTTTTTCCCCTGTAGCCCTTCCTAGCGTTTCAGCCTTCTCCTCTCCCGCCGCTTCGTCCCCTGCGGCCCCGCCCCCCTCGCTCGCCCAATCGCTCCCGCCTCCCAGCTGCTCCTCCCTCCCACCTCCCCTTCTTATGGTGGCCGCTGCGCGGTGAAAAGAGCGACCCTTGACCCTGTTCTAGGCAGGTCGCTCCCCACGCCGCACAGCTCCACCTGTTGTGCCCGTGTCCCTGCTCCCTGATCTCGCTGCTGCTGCGAGTTCGAGGCCCTCCTCCACCCGCAGGCTCCCGCCTGCGCCTCATCCCTGGTGGCCCAGTGGTGAGCCGTAAGTATCTGTCTGCTCGCTCTGTTCCGTTTTGCCTGCTTGACTTGTCTACTATTTTATTGTATTCTGTCTGTGCTGTTGTATTACACTGTTGTATTCTGTTACTGCTGTTGTATAACACTGTTGTAGTCTGTTTGTCTGCTACTGTACCCCTTTTTGTATTTTGTTTTCTGCCCTTTTTTCCCCTGTAGCCCTTCCTAGCGTTTCAGCCTTCTCCTCTCCCGCCGCTGCGGCCCCGCCCCCCTCGCTCGCCCAATCGCTTCTGCCTCCCAGCTGCTCCTCCCTCCCACCTCCCCTTGTTGTGGCGGTCGCTGCACGGCCGAGCCGCTGGCGCGCCAAAGGCAAGCCCGTCTGCGCCTGGACCGCGCCCAGCGCCAGACCCCCTGGCCCCCGCGAGCGCCACAACACCCTTCACCGCTACGACGCCAACCTCCTCCACGCACTCAACACCGGCCGTTCATCTACCTGCTTCCAGGCCACCCCGAAGCACATCCACGGACCCTTCACCTGCCGAAACTGCAGCTTCACCAGCCAGCATACACCAGCACGACCTGCCCCGCCCAACAGGGCAGGCCTCAACCATCTCAGATGCATACTACTCAACACCCGCTCCGTCCACAGGCACCCCGTCGAACTCTGGGACCTGCTCGACTCATCCTCCCCGGACGTCGCCTTCCTGACGGAGACCTGGATGAACACCTCATCGGCACCAGACATTGCCATAGCCATCCCGGATGGCTACAAGATCACCCGCAGGGACCGCACCAACAAACCGGGAGGAGGAATCGCCATAGTCCACAAGAACACCCTCAGAATATCGACCAGCACCGAAGACACGCTCAGCCCCGCCGAACACCTCCACTTCCAGATCCACATCGATCCCAACACCACCCTCAGAGGAACCCTCGTCTACAGACCCCCCGGGCCCCGGCCACAGTTCAGCGACTCCATCACCGACATCGTCAGCTCGCACGCCCTGGCTGCCACAGACTACATCCTCCTCGGAGACCTGAACTTCCACCTCGAGAACGCCAACGACAGCAACTCCACCACCCTGCTCGACAACATCGCCAACCTCGGACTCAAACAGCTCGTCATGACACCCACACACTCCGCCGGACACACGCTAGACCCCATCTTTTCCGCCAGCAATCACGTCTCCTTCAGCCACACCACCGAACTCCACTGGACCGACCACCGCTGCATCCACTTCTCCTTCAAGAAAAACACCGCACACAACCACCCGCAACGAATGCCCCACCTTAGCTGGAACAAGGTCACCGAAAACCAGCTAATCACCACCCTCGCCCGAGACCCACCAAACGACCACACCGACACAGCCGCCCGGAACCTCAGGCAGTGGATCGACGACTGCACCAACACCCTCGCCCGATCAAGAAATCCTCAAACAGACGCACCGACAGAAGGGCCATCTGGTTCACCACCGACATCCAAGCAGACCTGCCGAAGACTCGAGAAGAAGTGGCGCCACGAACAGACACCGGACAACCATGCAGCCCTCAAGAATGCCAGCCGCAGGCACCACCAACTCATTCGAACCGCCAAAAGGACCTCCTTCAAGGAAAGCATCGACAACAACGCACACAACAGCAAAGAGCTCTTCAACATCGTGAAGGAACTCGCCAACCCCAGCTCCAGCTCTAACGACATCCCGCCGTCACAAGACCTCTGCGACTCTCTAGCCACCTTCTTCCACCGCAAGATCATAGACATCCACGACAGCTTCAACACTCAGACCCCCCCGACAGCCGCTGACACCGCAGACCCTCCGCCCTCCAGCCACACTGGCCTCCTGCTCTCCTGGAACCACGTCAACGACGAAGACACCATCAAAACCATGAACACATCCACTCCGGCTCACCGTCAGACCCCTGCCCTCACCACATCTTCAACAAAGCGAGCTCCATCATCGCACCCCAACTCCGGAAGATCTTCAACAGCTCCTTCGAGACCGCCACCTTCCCGGAGAGCTGGAAACACGCCGAGATCAACGCCCTTCTCAAGAAACCCAAGGCAGACCCAAAGGACCTCAAGAACTTCCGGCCCATCTCCCTGCTCCCGTTCCCGGCGAAAGTCATCGAGAAGATCGTCAACAGACAGCTGACCCGCTTCCTTGAAGAGACCAACACCCTGGACTCGTCCCAATCCGGATTCCGCAGCAACCACAGCACCGAAACCGCCCTCATCGCCGCCACCGACGACATCAGGACCTTGCTGGACAACGGCGAAACCGCGGCTCTCATCCTCCTAGACCTCTCGGCCGCCTTCGACACCGTCTGCCACCACACCCTACGCACACGCCTCCACAACGCAGGAATCCGCGAAAAAGACCTGGACTGGATCACCTCCTTTCTCACCGACAGAACCCAAAGAGTCCGCCTCCCCCCCCATTCCGATCCGAAGCCACTAAGATCACCTGCGGCGTACCCCAAGGATCATCCCTCAGCCCGACCCTCTTCAACATCTACATGACACCACTCGCCAACATCGCCCGATCACACGACCTCAACATCGTCTCATACGCCGACGACACCCAGCTGATCCTCTCCCTCACCAAGGACCCCGCCACCGCCAAAACCAACTTCCACGAAGGAATGAAGGCCGTCGCCGAATGGATGAAGAACAGTCGCCTGAAACTGAACTCGGATAAGACGGAGGTCCTCATCCTCGGCTCCACCCCTCCGCCTGGGACGACTCCTGGTGGCCAGCCTCGCTGGGAGCTGCGCCGACACCCACCGACCACGCACGCAACCTGGGGTTCATCCTGGACTCAGCACTGTCAATGACCCAGCAAGTCAACGCCATCTCCTCCTCCTGCTTCAACACCCTCCGCATGCTTCGCAAGATCTACAGATGGATCCCCACCGGAACCAGAAGGACGGTCACACAGGCCCTCGTCACAAGCAGGCTGGACTACGGCAACGCCCTCACGCGGGAATCACGGCCAAACTCCAGAAAAGACTTCAACGCATACATTCGCCTCCGCACGACTCATCCTCGACATCCCCCGCCACAGCCACATCACTGCCCACCTGAGGGACCTGCACTGGCTCCCCGTCAACAAGAGGATCACCTTCAAGCTCCTCGCCCACGCTCACAAAGCACTCCACGACGCCGGACCAGCATACCTCAACAAACGACTCACCTTCTACACCCCCAACCGCCAGCTTCGCTCCGCTGACCTCGCCACCGTTCCACGCATCCACCGAACGACCACCGGCGGCAGATCCTTCTCCCACTTCTCCGCCAAGACATGGAATACCCTCCCCATCCATCTGCGCCAGACCCAGGACCTGCTGACCTTCAGGAGACTTCTCAAGACCTGGCTGTTCGAGCAGTAGCAGCTCCCCCCACCTCCCCCCCCCAGCGCCTTGAGACCCTCGCGGGTGAGTAGTGCGCTCTACAAATGTCTGATTGATTGATTGAACAGCACTAAAACCCAAACGGCTGAACATAATTACACCAAATTTGGCAAAAGCTAGATCTTTAACCAGAAAACATGCCTTTTGTGATTTGGTGTGAATATGCTCAGTACTTTTTGAGAAATGAAGGTTCAATATGTGTATATCTGGATGGTTGGGTCCGCAGGCTCTTGTGGGAATCTTGCAACTTTAAATAATAGAGCAGTCTGATTAGCTGAGAGGGCTTCCTTTCCCATCGGCTGTCTTGCTCTCGCAGGAGCGAGAAGCTCCCATGAGTCCCGGGGGGAGCTTGTGCTCTGATTGGCTGGACACAACTGAGGAGAAATGTTGCAGCCACCATTTCCAGACACGTGGACTCTGTCCCCATGTCCTGGAACTTAAAATCAAAAAGTATAAGGGGCAGGGTAGTGGTGCCCTGACCACCTGGACCTTGTGGTGGGATCCCAGAGGACCCCCCACCCGGGCCAGAATTTGAAAAACCATTTTTTTTGGATTGCCGTGATTCTGCAGGACGCTTGCAGGAGCCAGCAGGATCCCATGCTCCTGTGAGAGTACCATAGGTTTCAGGGGCTGTGGCGGCTCCTGCAAAAGCCCCATGGGATATGAAAACCATAAAAAAAGACCAGGTTGGAGCGTGAGTGTCTGTGACGGCTTGGCGGCGTACGGGCGTTTGGCCCTGCAGCTAACTCATGCCAAAGGCCATGCGTGGTGGGGAATTGGCTTCCCGCGGAGAGTTGGGTGCAGGGTCTGGCCCTGCAGCCAGGCCCTGCGGACAACTCCATGCTGTGCACAGCCAAAGGCTGTCCCTGGGGGGGGCAGGCTACCCACAGGGGGGTTGGGTGCAGGGCCAGGCCCTGGGGCCTACCTTCACGCCATGCATAGCCACACAAAAAACCAAAGGCTAAAGTGACATTACAGTTAGGTATGGTAATAATATCTTACTTGGCATTAAAAAAACCTCAGAAATCCACTGAAAAAACGAAGGTTAAAGTGGCATTATAGTCAGGTGAAAATGTAAGTTTAAACATAAATTTTGAACTAGAAACAAAACTGAAATTCACCAGCTATAGCTTTTTCAATTAACTATAATTTGCGCCCTCGCCATGCAGTGCTTACGACCCAACATATTAAATCACTCATGACACCTATAACATCCTTGATATTATCACTGATGACATCTGAAGTTACATCATTGATGACAACATTGGGCATTTTCAGTGAACAATTTTTATACAGTATATATTCTTTATTGTATTAAAAAAATTATTAAATTTTTTTTTTTATAAAATCCCAATTTCATGGAAACAATAACACAAGACATCTAGGAAAGATTTCTTTTTTTGGGTAAAAAATTCAAATTTTTCTGAGATGTGCCGCAACCACAGCCATGCACTTCGAAAAATGTTGGGGTGCTGACTTGAGGATGAAAGGAAGGACTTTATACTGATAGTGCACATGGCCACCCATACATCCTAGAAATCTGTGATGTTTATGTATTATGCAGATGTGGAAAAATGCATCTTTAAGATCTCAAGAACACATCCTATCCCCCTGATGGAGTCTGGAGTATATTTGGGCCAGACAGTATTCTTACATTAGTCCTTCCCTTCGAACCTGAAAGTAAACCGGGAAAACCTCTGTTTCACTTACTTTTTGATCACAAAGGTGCTGAATCCAACTGGATGAGTCTCATTGGTATTAAGACGTTTTAGTTGGAGGGATAGATTTCCAACTTTGCCCTCATGCCCTGCATTTCGGCATGGGCCCCAAGCAGAGTGGTTTCATAGAATAGCAGGTTAAAATCCTTTCTGTGTTTGCAAGCAATTGGCAGAACCAAAAAGAGCAATGCATTGCCTGACCATGACAATAACCATGGGCCATTGATTCAGCAGTAGCACTTATCACCTGATTGGACCCTGTCATCCTTAATTGCAATACATCTGGAAAATCCTATCTGTCTTCATGAGGTCATTTTTAAGGTCTCGCCTAGGCAGCGCTTGCGCTGTCTCTTCGAGACATGCTGTATTCAGGATATGTGCATAAGGCTCCGCCCACTTTCCGCCCATCTTTTTAAATGGCCCCTGTCCTTTGTAAATGGTGGCTTTTCATTGGTCAATAGGCTTAGCAGTCCCTCCTTAGTACCGCCTTGTCTCTTCTTGTAACCTTCCATGAGGACACCCCCTGTTACATGTGTTGTTACTCCCTAGGTTTTAATTACAGCTTCAAGGCACTATTTTCTTAAAAGGCTTCAGGCAAGACACACACTTGGTCAAGCTAGGCTGGCAGTGGTTACTTTGCTCACTAGAACATCTCACATTTATATGAGACCATCTATAAATTTCCCTTCATTAGCTCCACAGAGAGTACAACCTAAACCGAAATTAATGTAATAATTCTACTGTCACATTTCAAAGCTACTAATTGTATATATGGACATAGCTATTTGAATGTACTCGTAGTACTGTCTTGCATGCAATGCATTAAGGGTAGGGTGGATTTACCATATCTTCTGCAGGGTGCAGTACCATATGTGACCAAAAGAGGTCCGCATTGCTGGTGCCTTGCTCACTAGGGACCTCCAGAAACAGTTTGCGGTACTGCACCTAGACATGCAGTGCTGGTGCCTTGCTCACTAGGGACCTCTAGGAGCAGCTTGCGGTACTGCACCTAGACATGCAGTGCTGGTGCCTTGCTCAATAGGGACCTCTAGGAGCAGCTTGCGGTACTACACCTGGACATGCAGTGGTGGTACCTTACTCACTAGGGACCTCTAGGAGCAGCTAGCGGTACTGCACCTAGATATGCAGTGGTGGTACCTTGCTCACTAGGGACCTCTCGGAGCAGTTTGCAGTACTGCACCTAGACATGCAGTGCTGGTGCCTTGCTCACTAGGGACCTCTATGAGCAGTTTGCGGTACTGCACCTAGACATGCAGTGATGGTGCCTTGCTCACTAGGGACCTCTAGGAGCAGCTTGCGGTACTGCACCGAGACATGGTGCTGGTGCCTTGCTCACTAGGGACCTCTAGGAGCAGCTTGCGGTACTGCACCGAGACATACAATGCTGGTGCCATGCTCACTAGGGACCTCTAGGAGCAACTTGCGGTACTGCACTGAGACATACAATGCTGGTTCCTGGCTCACTACGCAAGCATTTGCAATGCACTAGGTCTTGCATTACTGAAAGTATGAGCTATTGGCATTGCATTATTATTTGGTGTACGCGATGGAGATTCTCTCACAGGGATTTATCATAATGCAGAGTAGGGCATTAGCTCTCTCGATCTTCATGGCAGTTGCTGCCATAGAACTTCTTGGAAACTGCATGAGTTTTCTTACCCTCCTTTTCAGGAGGTACCTTTGAAGAACGAGAATCGGGGTGATATTACCTTGCAGCAGTCACTATGACGGAAACAGGAGGTGGGTTCACATGCAGGAAAATAGGGTCTTGTTCAGGCAGCTTGCATTTCTTCTGCAAGTCTGCTGGAGTGGATTTTGCTGAGGTTGGAGTTACATACAACTCAATAGCAGGTTCTATCAATCTCAGGACCAAAGAAAGCAAAGGGTGCAGAAGAATAGTGGTGCTGGGTCTCAAAGACGGCTGAGGTGTTTGGATGAGTCCTTAAGATAGGTATGTTAAGCTTTGCATTATCTCTTCCCATGGCGTTGTTGAATGTTGTAATGCCATCTATAGGAGAACCTCTTGCTGGATGAGAATTGGAGAGAGTTGTGGAATACTGCTTCAGTAATCCTGATACAACTGATTCTGTAACTACCTGTTTGGATGGGAAGGAACTGCCATATTTCAGAGGAGCTGTGAAGTTGATAAGATGCCATCATATCTCATACTAATGTATTGTCTTTCACAACGTGTGCACAGGTGACAGCAGTCATGCAATGGAATTAGATTATGTAACACTGGTTCTCACCCACAATCATATGGTCTCACACAGTGGCACAAGTTGACACTGGGGCACATGCAGCACATCTTCGTAATGCGGAAGATTCTGCAGTGATACAGATAAAATTAACAGGAGGGGTGTGACTTGTAGCTTTGATACCACCGGACTGGAAAAACTAGACCGCATCTATAGACCTACATGCAGCATACCATAAAGCACCTTTTATTAAGAGGGATCGAAGGTGCCTGCTAATGTTTATGAGGCACAACAAGATTTGCAATCAGAGCTTCACATACAAGGTGTAAAGGGCTGAATGAGTTGAATTATGCAGGCCGCTCAGATCACCCTGCCACAAACTAGATCGGAGTAATTGGTGGTTGAGCTAGAGCAGATACCACTGCTACAGTGCAGACCCAATCGGATGTTACACAGACCCCATTTCTCACTTTCATGTGAACGCAGATAGTGTTCTAGGGGCTTTATGCAGATGAACATGGGGGAGGTCAGTGCTCCAAGGCATTTGACACTACCATCCCCCATGTTCATCTGCATAAAGCCCCTAGAACACTATCTGCGTTCACATGAAAGTGAGAAATGGGGTTTGAATGAGTCTTCTGTAAGAAAGCATAAAAACATTTTAAGAAATCTTAGTAACTGACCTGGCATAATTTCAGAGCGGTTTTCACCACAAACACTAGACAGCTGGTCTAGCAGAAGCCGCCCACGTAGGGGGCCTTACGGGCCGGCGCCATAACAGCCACCATGGACCCAAAAAAACTGGTTTGGGCCCCCGCAGCGCGCCCAACAACAAAGGTGGGGTTGCTCCCTCTCCCCCCAGGCCGAAAATGCACGCCAACGTAGGCGCGAAAAAACTGGCCCGATGGGGGACAACTCGTTTAAACCCCCCCTATGAGGGGATGCCACTGCCAACTGAAGAGTACTGGGGGGGTGAGGGGGGTTATAAACACTGCGCTGCTCCTGAACAAACTACTTTCTGGAAGTAAGGGCAGCACATGTCATAAATGATTTCTGACCTGTCATCCGTTTGTGATTTACGACTTGACACGTATGATACCCTGTAAAAAAGGATTTATGACCCGCCATTAGTGTTGATTTATGGCTTGTCACACGTATGATTTATGGCACTGTCCGAAGTGATGTATGACACTGTAATTATGATTTATGCCCTTGTCATATTGACTTATGACCGGTTACTGTGAATTATGAAGGCATGATGCAAAGTGTATCATACATGTTAGATAAAACTGTGGCCAAGAGTTCCCACAAGAAACAAAGATGCACGTCTGGTGTAAACTTTATTCAAAATGTTTGCAAGATATGATATGCATGTACAGGTTGGAGTGGGCCTAGTCTGGAGGTTATAAGAAATATAAACAAACCAAGGGATTTCTTTCTTCACAAATCGTTGACTGTTTCAAAGCAAATCCCCGGGCCATGCTAAAGACACTACATGCTTTGGAGAAAATGGCATCTAACACTGAGCACTTCAAACAGGGACTCTGTTTACCTATTACAATTAGGTTTCGTAATGTGCTTCTTGCTCTTCTATAGATTTTAGGATACCTCTTTTCTGACACAGAAAAACATCCCTGAGCTCCTCCCTCTCAGAGAGGGGGTTGCAGCCCGCATTACGACCAGGTTCTTAATGCGAGGAGGTTGCCCTATGAGGAAGCATGCCACCTTCAGGTAGGTGAGGGAAACAGTCCTGTAAAAGGGATACTCCAGCACTCTTTCTCAGATCAGACCCAGGGATCTATCGGTGTTTTGGAATTGTGATAGAGGGGAGTTGTCCCCTGCAGGTCTTTAAACCTCCTCAGGTCCTTCTTTGTGCTTTTAACTTCTTGCTCTGGTGCCACAGAATCCGAGCTTGTGACGATGAGCAGACTGGATGAGCAAAGCCACTGGAATTGCAAGGTAGCAGAAATGTTGGGTTGGGACAAAAAATAGGCCTGGGCACTAAAATAAAAGTGGCCCCCAGTAGCAAATCAGATACCTAAAAAAGTGGCCCACATTTGCAAATCAGGCCAGTTTTGAACTTGTAGGGGTATTTTGCAAGGTATGGGAGATGTTTGCTGCAGGCAAGGCTTGTGGAATTGTCAGGGAAATCAACCACAAAAACTGGCCCCCCCTGTCAATACAACAGGACCATAAACTGCTATATAAAAAAAACGGTCCATACACAAGCCAGTCATACCAGCCCGTCAGGCACTGCTTGATTGCCCTATAGGCCAGTCCGTCCCTGGGTAGCAGCAGCAGTCTGCGACAGAGCGTTAAATTGATCCTTGCAAAGGGCTGCGAACAGTCTGCTGTGAGGGAGGTCAGGAGAGTGGTATTCATTGTCAATTGAACAGCCACATTTCAGTAAATTGGTGAAAAGTGACCAATATAGCCTTTTGTAGGCTGCTAATGCCTGTTGTTCATGGGACGAGAAGCTCACGTCATCCACACTACCTCACTAGTGAGGGGGAAATTAACATACCATCCTTCCACTAAATGGAAGAAATTCCTCTGGTGTTAGCATTTTTTTACTGATACATGTAGTGCAACATGGTTGTTTATTTTTAAAAGAAAGAATGAAGTGATAGCCGGCCCATTCTGGCATCAGGCGTATCCCACCCCTAAAGCACAGAAAGTCTTTCTGCCCCATGGAAGACAGATTGGGCATTTACCCAGAATCTGCCCTCTTCAGGTGGGCCAAAATACACTAGTCACCAGTCTTTATCGCCCACCTCTACAGCACAGGCAGTCTTTTTTCTCCCCTGTTCCCTTGGGGTGGAAGATTGGGGAATTTACCCCCTTTATGCCCTCCCGGGGAGTTCAGGGGGTCAGAAAGCATAGTAGCCACCAGGGATTCATTTAAAAAAAATTTAAAAAAAAGATTAGGGTGGGATCCTCTTGCCCTGACAATGAGCTGCATCACCCAACCCTAGTACCCATGTAGTCTTTGTGCCCCCCTGGGAGCAGCAAATTGGGGGTTACAGGAAGCACACTAGGCACCAGGGTTTCGATTTTATGAAACCAAAAAAAAGAGAATGACTGGGGCCAGTACATCCTCACATAGGGTCATACCTCCCACTCTCCTAAAGTGCACAAAGTCTTTCTGCCCTCTCTCCCCGCGGTAGGGCGGATAGGAGGATTTACCCCTAATCTGCCCTCACAGTGGGAGCAAGGTGGGGTGTAGAAAACACTTATGTTATGTTGATTTGTAGAGTGCGCTAATCACATGAGGGTATCCAGGATCCAGGCGCCTCAGCAGCTGTGTAGGCGTATTGTCCCCGCTGAGTTATTCGAAGAGCCAGGTCTTGAGTTTCTAGCAGAATCAATAAGGAAGGAGGAGGCACTGATGTGCTGTGGGACTTCGTTTCAAATTTAGCGTGCAATGTAGGAGACTGGCATCCTTCTGCTGCACTTTTGCAAAGGCGGGGGGGTGCGAGTGAGTGAGGCTGAGAGTACGTGTCTGGCTGGTGGAAGTGTATTAGGTCATTCAGGTATTCAAGTTCGGTGTGATACAAGGCTTTGTATGTGTGCGTGAGGAGTTTGAACTGGCTGCGTTTGTGGAGCTCTCATAGGTGGGGTGAGATGTGGGTGCAGCGTGGGAGGTTGAGGATGAGTCTTACAGCTGCGTTCTGTGTGAGCTGCTTGGAGATCACGGTGTAAAGTGTGCTGCCGGAGTCTAGTCTGCTAGTGATGAGTGCTTGCATGACAGTTCATCTGGTGTTCTGTGGCAGCCATTTCAAGACCTTTCATAATATGCGTAGGATGTGGAAGCAGGCAGTGCTTACTGCATTGACTTGTGCCGTCATATTGAGCTTGTTGTCTAGGGTGATCACCAGGTTTCTGGCGTGGATGGTTGGTGTTGGTCCGAGCACAGTTGGACACCAGGTGGCGTCCCATGGGTAGATCTGTTTCCAAAGGACAGTACTTCTGTCTAGTCAGAGTTAAGTTTCAGGTAGTTGATACTCATCCATTCTGCTACCATTGTCATACAGTTGGCGAAGTTGGTTCTGGTGGTGTTAGTGTTGTCTGTCCGGGAGAGGATGAGCTGGGTGTCATTGGCGTAGGAGATGATGTTGATGCCATGGGATCAGATGATGTTGGTGAGTGGTGTCATTTAAATGTTGAAAAGGGTACATGGATACATTTTGTATAAGAGAAAAATGCAGAGGGGGCCAGCCCATCCTAGTATCAGGTTGCGCCTGCATCTCTGAAGTCCCAACAATCTTCATGCCTCCCTCTGGTGGTTAGATTAGGGGATTTACCCGTAATCTGCCCTCTGCGGAGGGCAGTAGAAAGCATACTAGACATGAGGGGGCTATATTACAGAAAGTAGCCTGGGATCGCAATGGTTATTTGTGCCCACTCCTTGCACCCTCGAGGCACTTTGCCTTTAGGCCTGTGCTGTATTATTGATTTGAAGAATTCAAAAAAGTGATGGAAGGAATGCTTGAATTGATCTCCGCCACCGGTTATTACTCTTTCCGCATTCCAGTCCATCGTAAGTGGCTGAGATTAATTCAAGAGTTCCATTTATTGTGACACCATAAGTGTGCCTGGTATGCCCTGATGGCAGATATGGGGTAATCCCCCGATTCTGTTTTCCATATGTGGCCAAATGACTATCTGGTGCCACAGTGTAGGACCGAATGTCAGTTGGGCCAACGCTCCACACTGTTCCTTTTTGTTTTTTACTCCAACACCCAGTGTCTTGTGGACTTTCTGCCTCCTGCGGCAGGAAGCTAGGAGGTGAAGGAACTAAGTGTTAGGAGTGGCAAGCCCGGTAACCCATTCTGTTTCTCATGTTTTCCCTGATGTTCTGGTGGGCTTTCGGTCTCCTCCCTCCACAGCCTTGTGTTGGGTAGATAGGTGATAAACGCCCCAATATGCCCACCTAGGGGAGTAGAAAGCCCACCAGACTACCAGGGGGGGAAAGTAAGAAAAATATTTTGGTGTGGCACTGGACCATTTTGGCATCGGGGCCCACCTCAACATACTAGATTGTATTCCTGCCCCAGGAGAGGCAGAATGGTGGGGGGTTACTCCCTCTGTGCTAGTCTATAGGTCAAACCTAAGCCAAAGGAAATCCCAGTTTCCTCTCACTTGCCCTGGAGAATGGCTGCAGTATTCAGGCTATGGTTCAACAGGCAACCAGGAAACCCTGCCAACAATGGGCATTTTTGAACTCTAGCAAGCCATGGGAATCCAGAGTGTTTTGGCTAGCATTAATCCTCACACATTTTCTTACAGAGAAAGTCCTGTGAAAGTCAAACTAAAACTCAAAAACACAATTTTTCCGATATTTATGCAACAGAAAACCGGGCTCTTCCAGCCAGAGGCCAAAGTCTCACCACCCTGTGTTGCAACACTTACCCCAATTTAAATGCTGCCTCCCAAGTGTGGGTGTACCTAACGCACGTCATGGGATTGGACCAAAACTGTAACCACCTAAAAATGCTTTGACTGGGGGGCGTGGCCTGGCACCAGCCAAGATGGCGGTGTAGTGCGAGTACTCCGCCCGGGCCTCGAGAAAAGCCCTTTAAAATCTGTACTTTATCCGGTAGCTGAGAAACCAGCTCGTCTGCTAAGGACTCCGGAACATTGCCCCGGGGCAGGGAACTCGAAGAAGTGCCCGAAAACGCTGCAGCTGCAAGAGTTGGGGAAGGGCATGCTCTCTTGGCCGGCCCAGCGAGCGAAGGAGTGTGGGGCGGAGTCACATACCAGCGGTGCCCGGGCTCAGATCGTGAGGCCCGGGGACACCAAAATCGAGAACCGCTGCATTGGGCTCGGCATCGGAGCCCTTTCCAGATCCAGCGACTCTGCCCCAAGGAGACTGCGACGGAAGCAGCTGCCTCCGGAAAGATCCCAAGACCCCGGAGACACCACGCTGACGGCAGAGAGCGGGCGAGGACCCATCGAGAGGTGAGAGGTGACGGCGAGATCCATCTGGCCGAAGTAGGAATTGGGACGGCCGAGAGAGGCAGAGAGCATGGTGTCTTGTAGGGGCACGGACAAGAAACCCCTGATTATTATCCCTGGGGAGCTGGCCTGGGGCTCAGACCCCTCAACACGGGAGGCTGAACTGGGCTAAATAAATACTGTGGCCAGACGCTTGCACCCCTGGGAGTTCTCTTCAGAGACGCCGAGTGGCAGGGGCGCTGCCCCCGGTTTTGTAGTCGGCGCAAGTGGGGCGATAGTGCGGCGCTGCACCCTACGGGTCCAATAGAGGGGAAAACCGAGGCCCAGGAGCGACGAAAGGCAGGAGGTGCCCGGGGCCAAGGCTACAGTCGAGCTGACAAGTGCGTGGGGAGATCCCCCATACTGTAGCCCCCTTAAGAGGTGGAGAGCGGGGGGCCTAATCCACAGGTACAGAGCTGGGTGATACGTCGAGGCAGATGCAGGAGGACATCCTCTGGCGATGATAATACGCAGGAGTAAGAATTGAGACAACCACACGGCGTACGTGCCCACTAGAGCAGCTGAATGGTCGGGGTCTGTGAGACATTTCGTGGTACCCCACCGGTGAAGTCGGATTGCGTCAAAGGGTGCTGGTCGACCGAGGCGACCGTCAGGGGGGCCCAGCCATGAGGAAGCCAAAGGGCATCCCGCCCTCTATACAATCCAACAAACTGGATAAATATGCGATCCCAAGACAATTGGCGACTGAGGATGGGGCGACCTGCGATAAGAGGGAGGCAGCGGAACCCTCCCATGGAGCTATCATGACGGCCATCCAAACGCTGGGCAGGACCCTGGAGACGAAGATTGACAAGGTCACGATCGAAATGAACCTGATGAGAGCGGACATGCACAAAACCTCGGAACGGGTTACCAAGGCAGAATCGAATATAGGGGAACTTCAATCTACAACGCGCAAATTGGAAGAGCGGGTACAGAAATTGACGCACCAACACAAGCAAATGGCCCTGAAGCTGGAAGACCAAGAAGGGAGGGCCCACCGCAACATCGAGTGGTGGGGGTCCCGGAGGGGGCGGAGGCCCCGAGTATGGACCTCTTCATGGAGGACATTAACCTAAACCACCTCAAGCCGAAATGATTATCCACCTTTTTCACGATAGAAAGAGCGCACAGGGCACCGATCTCCAAGCCGAAGCCTGGGGCCCCCCCTCGAACAATCATAGCCCGGATACTGAATTACAGGGACCGAGATGCTATTCTTCAGGTGGCCAGGGTGCGGGGGGACCTGCCCTACGAGAACTCGGTCATACGATTCTTCCCGGACTTCATCTTGAAGGTGCAGCAAGAGAGACGTACGTTCGATGGGGTGAAACGTGCTCTTCGGGAGAAAGGAATAAAATATATGATGCTCTTTCCATCCAAACTCAGAGTAATTGATAATGACAAATCCTTGTACTTTACTACGCCAGCGGAGGCTCAACAATGGTTGGATGGGGGGTGCACCGCGGCACCCAGGCAACGAAGGAAGGTGGAATGGCGAGGAAGTAGGTACCGCAATCTGGAGCCCCCGGCTTGACAAGCGGAGGACGAGAGGTCGGAGACGCGATCAAGAAACTCTCGATCCAGGAGCCCCACAGGCGAAGAGGTGAATCCTGGAAAGTAGCGGACGCCGGCTGACTCTGCAAGACTGACCTACGGCCCCTGCAAGCCCCCAGGTAGAATTCGTAGCCTGGGGAGAGAGTAGAGGTTGGTAACACCGGACAATCACGCAGAATACACGGTCTCGAGGAGACATAGACTTGACTATTACAGCTATACACACTGTCTCAGGGCTGGAATAAGGGCCCGGGGGGGGCGGTTTTTCGATTGGCGGTGTCAGACAGTCCCACACTAGTTAAATGTCTTTTTGGGCGACAGGCGCTCTGCTATTGGGGAAGTGGGTAGTTATAGACCTACAAGGCAGGGTAGCAGGGAGGGGGGGGGGGAGTTAGTTGGGGTATTGTTATTCACTATTTCTTCTGTTTGATTGTTAACGCTTCAGGACACCTGATCCATCAAATGTGGTTTGAGACTC
The DNA here is from genome assembly GCA_963921515.1 of Calotriton arnoldi. Taxonomy (NCBI): domain Eukaryota; kingdom Metazoa; phylum Chordata; class Amphibia; order Caudata; family Salamandridae; genus Calotriton; species Calotriton arnoldi. The sequence continues at coordinate 2,816,394 of CAWUFW010000272.1, read as the reverse complement.
GAGATCTTCTATTTCGCACTGCTGCACGAGAGTGGGTGGGCCCTAGGGGGTGGATGGGAGTGGGAGGGGGGATGGGTTTCTTTGGATTCCCAGATGGCTGCACGTCATGCTAGAAAGTTGATGATTCTCTCCTGGAACGTGAACGGTCTAGGAGATAAGATTAAGCGCACTATGGTACTACAATATCTGCGTAGACACTCACCAGACATAGTGCTCCTACAAGAGACTCACCTAAAAGGCAATAATTACTTAGCATTGAACCATTATGGCTACACACTCCGGGTACATGCGGGCTTCACAACGGGCTCCAGGGGTACTGCTATACTCATTAAAAACTCCGTGCCCTTTGTAGTAAACCACACATGGTGCGACCACATGGGACGACTTGCGACTTTATCCGGGACATGGGAGGGACGAGTTGTGAACATTTGCTCGGTATATATACCCCCGCGACTGCACAAGACTACACTCCCGGACCTAAGTAAACTAATACTGGCACTGCCGCATGGCACCCTGATTTTGGGAGGAGACATGAACAATACGATGACTCCAGACACAGACAGGGAAGCAATCCCTTCCAGGGCAGGGGGGCCTCGACCATTGCACACATTTGCCAGGGCATTGGGACTGGTAGACCTATGGCGGTCCCACAATCCGAGGACTGGACATTATACAAACATCACAGCAGCTCATGGAAGTGGCTCACGACTGGACTATATATTTACACATGCCACTTTGGCGCGACTCTTCCAGGGAGGGTGCCAGAAGGCGCGCGGGATATCGGACCACTCACCAGTGGAAGTGCAGTTGTGCGGTCTGGTGCGGGACTGGTCACTACCGCTGAGGCTAGATCCCTTTCTATTCAGGGACCAGGAGTTTAGAGATCGATTTGGGGAGCGCACCGAACAGTACTTTGCTGACAACGTTGTCTCGGTGCGGTCTAGCTGCACTCTCTGGAAAGCCTATAAGGCGGTGACCAGGGGCTTTGTACAGGCGACAAGTGGGGCTAAGCGCAAAGAACAACGCGCACAATGCAAAGACCTCGAACAAGAGATATTGAATCTCGAGCGGGCGCAAGGCGCAAAGTCCGGGGGAAGCACCGGATCCAAGCACGCACTCAAAATCAAGCAAAAAGCACTTAGAGACTTAGAAGAAAACGCGGCCCATGCACACGCGATTGCCACACAAAGGAAGATATACGATTTGGGAGATAAGGCTAATAAATTGATCGCTTGGTTGGAAAGAAGGGATGAGAGTCGTAACTGGGTCTCTGAAATCAGGACGGCTGAGGGGGTACAGGGAGGAATGGGTGCGATCCTGACGGAAGTCTTTGCCGAGTACTATGAGAACATCTACAGGTCCCAGACTAAGAGGGGGGATGTGGATTGTGAGGAATTGTTACAGGACATGACTCTACCGATCCTGGAGAAGGAAGACAGGAAGACGTTAGACTCAGACCTCCATGTAGAGGAAGTAGAAAGTGCTATACGGGATTTGCAATCTGGGAAAGCGGCGGGCCCGACTGGCCTCCCCACAGAGTTCTTCAAATGTGTGGCAGGGACGCTCGCCCCTCACATGCTCAATATGTTCCTAGGGGCCAGAGACGAGGGTCGACTCCCGGAGGATGTGAGAATGGCCACCATAGTCATCCTTAAGAATGGCAAGCCCCACGATCTCTGTAGCTCCTACAGACCTATCTCCCTTCTGAACTTCGAAGCCAAAGTGGTGGCTAAGGTCATCGCGAATTGGTTGAGCCCGGTCATACAATCCCTAATCCATCCAGATCAATCTGGCTTTATGCCACATAGGAGCACTAGGCTTAATTTGCGACGTCTCTATGGCATGATGCATATGACCCAGCAGCAACCTGATGTGTCGGCAGCCCTCCTCTCACTAGATGCTAGGATGGCATTTGACAGTATTGAATAGTCATACCTATTCGCTGTTTTGGATAAGGTAGGCATTGGCCCGAATCTGCAGAAGTGGATACGTCTACTTTACACCGCTCCGATGGCGCGAGTCAGGGTCAATGGAACTATTTCCAGAGCCTTTGAGCTCCATAGGGGCACGCGGCAGGGGTGTCCGCTATCCCCGATGCTATTTGTGCTGGCGCTGGAACCGCTGGCTGTCTGGATACGGGGGGACCCGATGGTGAGGGGCATTGATTTCGGGGGGGCTGGGAAGAGCACATATCCCTTTATGCGGATGATATCCTTCTATATGCCCATAGGCCCCGACAAACATTCCACAGGTTCATTCACATAATACAGTCCTTTGGTACGTATTGGTACTGCATCAACTGGGACAAATCCCTAGTGTTCTCTTTTGGCGGGCGAGCTCCCAGTCCTAACATCGGTATGCTCGGAGCTAGTGCAAAAAGATAGGTTAAAAAACCTGGGTATATGGATTACGAAGTCAGAGGTCGAGTTCATAAAGTTAAACGTACAGGCACAATTGAACTACGAGATGACGCGACTTACTGGCGGGGGCTTCCGGTCTCCCTTATGGGTAGAGCTGTTCTTTTTTAAATTATGGCACTCCCACGCTTACTGTATGCCGTTCAGACCACCCTATACCGGATACAGGAGTCATTCTTCCGGGCGGTTGAGTCCGAACAGCGCATGCTACTATGGGGGGTAGGCGGCCCTAGGATCGCGCTCAGGAAGCTCCAGAATGGAGTGTATGAGGGGGGACTGGCTGTACCAGATATCAGGAAATATTACTGGGCCTCTCAACTTATTAATGTTAACGGGTGGGTCTTTTCGCCGCTCGAGGAACCAGCATATAGGGTAGACCGCTTGGTGATGAGCAATGGCGGCTATCCGGCTGAATTATACCGATCGGGAAGAGGAAATCCGCACCTACTGGCACACACTCGGACGGTTCTCAACATATGGCACAAGGCAACAAAAATGATGGGCTGGAAGACCAAACTCACGGAGCAGACACCTCTGTGGGTGGGAGACTATTTAAGGGAAGTGAAACGGTTGAAGGGCTTCCGGAAATGGAGTCTTATAGGAATCGACTTACTGGGGGATGTTTGGAGGGGTGGTAAGATGCTGATATTTGACACACTGCGGGAGGAGTTCCAAATGGGGGAGGGGAACACCTCAAATACCGACAACTGCAACACGTACTACACTGTCATTTGAAAGTAGGGACGGTAATCCCAGAATACTCACCACTAGACGACAGACTCCTCCTAGACCCCATGATAGATAAAGCAATATCCCTCACATATAGGAAACTCGTGAACAACTCCCCAGACTGTATGGCTCCCCTGAGGGAGGCTTGGGAATCTGATGTCGGACTTCTAGAGGACGATGACTGGGCTGAGGCATTACAGAGCCCCAGAGAAATAGCCATTAGAGCGCGATTTAGGCTTTTGCAGCTCCGTATTCTGCATAGATCGTATGCCTCACAGATGGTGCAGTTCCTTATTGGTAATTGTATGTCTGACCGGTGCGCGAAAGGGTGCGGGGAGAAAGGATCCTTCTTCCATATACTGTGGTTTTGCCCCAAGATTCAAGTGTACTGGGAGGGTCTGACACGCATAATGGAAACAGTGGTGGTAGATGAGGTCCCGATGGAGTCGAGATGGCACATTTTGGGAATAACGGGAGAGACCACATGGCCACAGTGGGCCAAGACCTGGCTGGCCTTGGCAGGAGGGGTAGCCAAGAGAAATATAGCCCGGGCCTGGGGGGCAGGAAAGGCCCCAACACTGGAATCCTGGGGAAATGATATGGACTGGTGCCATAGGGTGGAACAAGTGGTCTATCAAATTCGAGGCTGCCCTCGTAAATGAGAAAAGATATGGGGGGGGCATGGGCACAGTACAGAGGCCAATGAATAGGGCCCTGAGGTGGGTCTTACAGTCATCCAGAGACAATATTATCCACAACATCACTCTCAACTGTACTGATGTTAGCAGCAAGCAATTGAATTCGGCAACAGTTGCCCCAGGGGTCACAAAGTACACTTGTTCATCCGTTAAATATGTATCTATGTATGCTGTATATCTGAAGCTTGTTTTTACGTTTAATAAAAAGATCTTTAAAAAAAAATGCTTTGACTGGTTCCTGTTGCAGCCAATAGGTCCACCAACACAACTGCGTCCTATTTTGTTTTATGAAGTGTGTGAATGCTGGATGGCAAAACATTAGTGAATTCCTGAATATTCTGAATCTTTTCCTGTGAGGAATAGGTATAATGTTAGCCGAAGTTTGATGTTTTTACTAGGTAAGAAAAAGTGGTGGATCCATGTAAGACACAACAACATGGACTCCCCCAGGTGGCTTTTTTCAGAAATGTCTGAGACTGGAAGGTGTCTCTGGGTGCCGACGGACATTGAGGTCAAATACCGCAGCTACCCACATAGCCAGAAACACTGAAATTCCAAGAAAAATTCTTTATGTCTCCATGTTGCATTTTCCTGTCATGGGCAATTGGCTCAGCAACATTAGTTGGGTACTGGTGTATCAGGGGAAGTGTAGGAATGCTGGCTCGTAGGATCTTTGTAAATCCACATAGATTCCAGAATTTTCCTTCTCACAAGTGTGAGGAAAATGAATCTGTAATTTTAGCCAAAGTTTGATCTTTGCAGGGCATTCTGGGGGCAAAATGTGGTGGGATTCACTTAAGCCCCATCACTCTCGACTCCTCCAGGTGTCTAGTTTTCAGAAATGTCTGGGTTTAGTTGGTTTCCTTAGGCACTCTCCCACCATGAACCCATATACTGCAGCTAGTCACATAGCCAGAAACATTAAAATTCAATGGAATAATCTTGATGGTTTATGAGCAACCCCAAATTCAGAGTCATACAAACAACCACTACTCCTAATCCCAGACTCTTTGGCACATTTCTAAAAGCCTAGCATTCCTTCATATCATTTTTTAATTCATTAGCTTTTCCCTTTTAAATTCATGCATGGTCATTAGACAATGAAAATAATCACAAGCTGCAACATAGTTGTTGGCTCTAGGTATTGCGTGTTTTCAGACAACCAACAAACACTAATTATCCCTGTGCCCAAACGAGTCTGACAGACGTAGGTATATGTCATTTTTAGGTCTTGTTTACCAGACAGTGCAAGGTGTCTGGTTCCGAAATATAAATTGTGGGCTTACCAAGAGTTTACAGTGGGCAGCACACACACTGCTTACAGTTGTCTGGCTTGATCGTCACTCTCATTTGCTTGCTTCTTATTTAATGGTTTCCATGCTCAGCTTGTGTTTGTCCCTCTCCTGGAGCATAGCTTCTTTACCATCCTTTTGTTTATCTGACTTGTATCCTTCCACTACTCACTTTTATGGAACTATGTTTTTATTTTTTGCCAAGAACTACATAAGACTGCGTGTGTTTTCCAGCTTTCTATCTCGTGTGCTTCTCCCAAATGCAATATATCTGCCCCCAAGACTCTATGTAGCTCTCTCCCTTGTGCTGCAAGCTCTCTCTCTTGTGTGCTTATCCCCTACCAAACTCTCCATCTTCCAGCTATCCATGTTGCTTTCTCCATCATGTGTTTCTCCCTGTGCTCTCTGTGTTGCTCTCCCTCATGTGCTGTTTTCCCCTTCCCTGCTCATTCACAATTACTCACCCCCACTCCACCCAAGTTCCTTTTTTAAAATATTTTTGGGAGGTCCATGTAGCAAATTACTCCAATTTTTTTTTTTTTTTTAAATTTACTGATCCATCGTAGATCTGTACATAACATTGTTTGATGTAAATATGTTCAGTAGTATTTGAGGTATTAGAGTTTTAAAAGTTTAAAAAAGCTGCAGAGCAGGTTTTAAAATGTTAACACTTTTGTATATCTCTGCCATTTGGTACTCACAAATAATTTGTGAGTCTGGCTATTGAAAATAAAAATGTGACTGAATGAAGGAGCATTTTCTTCATATTCCCTTTCGGATCCACAGTACCAGAATTGGTACCGCAGACCAGAGACATCTGATTGGCCGCTGAAAGAGAAACATTTAGTCCAGGCTATGCATAATAGGTGGTTTGGAATGCCCTGGGGGACACGGGCGTACTGCTGGGTAGAAGGGATAACCAATTAGCATAGTAAGGACCAAACAGTTGAACTTTGTTGTTTAATTTTTGATTTTTGGTTATGATACAACATTTAACCATCTGCAACGGTAAATGTTTGCCTCGTATGGCAATGTCTTTTGGATTTCCACAGTCCCACTTCAACAGCTGAGGCTTGCTTGATCTCAACACTGTCTGAAAAAGTTTTGCTAACATTTCTCCTTGTATTTCAGATCAAGACTCATATTGACCCCATGACGGGGTGCTTGAAGTACTATACACCTCAAGGCCGTTTCATCCACATCCCCCCTTCCCTGCCCCGCACAGACTGGGACAATGGCTTCGGCAGGCCTTGGTGGAAGGACAGCTCATACGAGGTGGGAATCTTGTCCACCAAGACTAGGTTCATCCGGGTCATCAATACACTCACGTCACAGGAGCAAGTGTTGGAGGTAAGTTCTGAGGTGCAGCAATAGTTTTGTGATGCAGAGTAAGTGTTTATGAAAGAAAGTTGATTCTAAATCACATTTGAGACTGAAAACAGTACGCTTGAAAATGGTACGTGGATCAAGTGTAATTACTTTCAATCATCTCGCATTACATTAGGGCCTTATTCTTGAAGTCCCTGAATCAGCTGTTGATGAAGCTGCTCTGGGATGACAGCTGAGTGGAGAGTAGCTCTACATATATTAAAACATCTGTATAACGGAGGCAGCCCAATGGTATCAGATTCTGAGTTGTATTATTTGGTGGCCTAACCTTAATTTGTGGGATGATATGGTGACAGGAATCACAATCTGTGCAAATTCCTATGATTGGGAGGAATGCCACACATTCTCAGAAGAGGCGAGAGCAAACTCATTCCCTGTCACGGTTAAAAGAGTCTACTTCATTTGCAAAATGTAATGATCAGAAGCTTACTCTAGCCACCTCTTCTTGACCTACACAGCTGTTTGCCACCCAAAGCATTTGTGATGATAGCTAAAGGTATGAATAAACAGGTGGTCATAGAGAGGATGCATCAGCCTCAGAGTCCTATGAGTTGAACACATTGATGCCATTCACAGACAACTCAACCAAATCAGGATTTCCCGAGAGTCAGTGCCCAATATGTGCAAGGGCGACCAGACAGCTCTGTGTGCAGACTCTGGAACTAGCTGAAGCTGATGTGATACTGCAAGCATTACTGTCCCTTAGGCGATAAACCTATCTCCGCACTATGCAAATGCACGGCACAAAATAAAATCAGCCACTTTTGGAATACTGATCAAAATGAGGCGCTGGAAGACCAAAAGTGTGCATGAGCATGTCTAGAGGCCAAACAAGTATCCCAAGATGTGAGAGTTGAATTGTTACAACATAAACATTTGCATACAGGTTTTGTTTATTGCTTTATTTTAAAGTTTAGATAACCATAGAGAAAATAATGACTTGTGATTCATAGGCATGGCACAGACCGAACATGCACAGACAGTTCTGGTGATGGAGGACCAAGGCATATAGTCAGGGGCACAGAAAGACAATCAAAAAGCATAACAACACAGATGGCAGAGATTTTGTTCTGTTCAGCCCCCACATGTTTCCTCTCAGCACTCCGAGGGGTGGGAACACACAGGCCATCACCCAATAGGTAGGAGCAGCAATCACAGCCAGTCATTTGCAACTCCTCCACTAGCCACACACCTCGGTGAGTAATCTATGTTTAATAACGCTTACATTCTTCATCATCTGCTGTGGACCCTCCTACAAGTCTGCTGGCGCACCCTCCCTCGCATCTGTAGGTGCCACCTCACTTAGTGGAGCCAGGAAAGCCTGATAGGGCCCCCATATATCTGTCAGACGGCTGCAGACGGGTAACAGTTCGCTATAAGTATCCGAATGTGTGTTACAATACGCCACAAATGCAGTAGGTCCCTTGGACCATGCAGCCAATAGTGGGCAAACATACCCTGCGCTGCCCTATAATGTGCTTCCAGATCTGTAGCATTCAACCCACCCATGTCTTAAGGCAAAGTCACCATGTTCCAGCTCACCCGCAGCTGCTTCCCAGCCCATGCCAATCGGACCAAGAGGGTCCGTAAGTTGTCAAACACCGCTCGGGGTAGGAGGACAGGGATATTCGCAAAAAATAAAAAAGTGGGGCAGCACCACCATCTTCATGAAGGCCATACGCCCAGTGAGTGATAGCGGCAGCCGTATCTAGAATTCAATGGCATCTGAGAGCTTCTGCACCGCTTTGCCATAATTATCCAGTAAAACCACAGACTGATCCGTGTGGACCTGTATCCCCAAATAACGAACAGAGTCCGTCATCCATTGCAGTGGGTTTTCCAGATGTACCGGCGTTGTGACCGCCATAAGTGGAAATATCAGGGACCTCTACCAGTAAATGTGCAAACCAGAATGCCTGCCGAACCGTACAACCTCACGCAGAACTGGGGATAGGTTATGTTCGGGGTTCCACACATAGAGCAGAGTGTCATCTGCATATGCGGAGAATATCAGATTGTAGTGCGAAAATCGAAGCCCCCTGTGTACATGATATTGTTTGAGTGTGCAAGCCAGCAGTTCGGCCACCAGTGTGTGCAATAATGGCGACGGGGGCAACCTTGTCTAGTACCCATCGTGATATCTATGGCACCTGTGACCGCGCCATTGACCCTGACACGAGCCGTCCGCTTCGTGTAGAGTACCATGATGCAGCGCGTACAATAAAAACTATTCTCCTCCTAGGTCACTTATAGGTCATCCAGGGGCAAACTATATTTTCTCACATCCACATGACGATGGGGCCCATAAACATCGCCTAACATACACGCACACACCTGGATTTCCTTTACACCTTTACGAAATTCTGTATTCCTAGGAGAAGCATGAGAACTAAATGGAAAACACCATTTATGTACCGCTGGAAGGAGCCGGGATATCTTATTACCTTAACTTATCGCTTTCTTTTAGTTATTTCTTAAGATATTCCTGCTCATTGTTTGTCGATGAATCATTCATGTAAAAAATTAGTTCATAGTGATTAAGACCAGCTGAATCACAATAACCAATTACTGATGTCACAATCATTTAGGAAAATAACCACTGAGTCATTTTGGTTTAAAGAATCTTAAATTTTATATAATTTTAAAAGCATGAGAAAGAATTTAAACTTTATTCAATTATTCATTCATAAATTCAAATATTTATTTAAGCATAATCAATTTATTGCAGAAAGGAAATTTTTGTCATGAAGCCAAAACCCTAATTACCTGCCTACCTTCCTAATTTAGCCTAATGATTTCTAACCTAAGTTAAGAATTAGAAATAACCTGATTCTCATACTCAACTGGAAAATTAAGACAGCAACAGCAACTTCAGCTCGTCAGCATCAGCTACCTGCAACCCGTCTCATCTAACAGTCTTTCAGCATCTCCCGCTCAGTAAGGGATCGATCAGGACCACCCAGCACTGGAAGCCACCAACACCAACACGACTCTCCAACTCCGCTCCTGACTGTGACTGCGACTGACATGAACCCCTCCCACTAAGAGTAGGCCCTCTTATACCCTAATTCTAACTTTGCTAACTAATTGTTGCAACATTAATAACACGCTTTTCTTTCATTGGTCCATGCATGTCATCTTATTCATTCTTTTAATCAAGTTCTCTTGGATCCAATGGTCCTTGGATCATTTCCTTTCCCACACGCTCAAGACATGTTTCCATCCGCTTCGATCAGTACATTTGTAACTTCTTTCGATACATTCGAGAACTCCGCAGTCATTGTCCTTTCTCTTAAACTGGTTTCCCACGGGTCTTCTGCTGATCACCACGGCACACTATCAGTTCAATTAGGTCACATCAGCCTTGACCATTTCTCGCATCCTAGCCTCTCAGCAACATCACGAGGTTAGTTTTTCTCCGACTTCATCCCGTGTCACATGTCCCCTTGCGCCTGCGCACATCTTCCCACTGGCGGCCATTTTATATCGCCACTCGGTTATACTTTAGAAGCACTAATTTGAGGCAAACAAAACATAATTAAAATAGAGAAAAATAGCCTTTTCGTTTCCCTCCCGTCATCTACGTACCCCAATTAGTTATTACCTAGCAGAAAGCAACATTTAAGCTGTTCCTTACTTACCATCACTATTGTTTTTGCAACGACACGTTTTATTTCTATGAAGCACAAAAACATGCATTTATTTTAAATTAGTACGCATTTATTTTTACGTTATAATTAGACACACGGACATCCATTAATAGATTATTTAGCACACACATTTGCATGTTACCTTTCCCACACATACAGTGTTGATTAATACATTTAAACGAACATTTTATTAATTATTTGTAAAATTTGTTAGGGGTTAAAAATTTTTTATTTTCCCTGCTCCATCAACTCCCCCTTTGGTGATTTTTAAATCACCACATAAAACCCAAGTTATACTTCTTTTCAGGCAGCATGTCTTTTATCCTTTGCTTTCTGTTATTTACACATCTGTTTCTTCTTCATCTTGTCTTTTTGTCTCCTTATACATGTTTTCTTTCATTTTCTCCAACTCAATTTCCCCCATTTCTCTCTCTCTTTCTTTCATTATTCTGTTATTTCTTTTTATCTTATTTTGTCTTACTTTTCTTTTTATACACGTTATTACTATTTTCAACACCATGGCTAACAATATTACTACAGTTGCTATTATTATAACTTTCCCTATCAATAGTCTACTCATTCTGGTCAACCAATTTGCTACCGAAGAAAACCCTCTACCAAGTTTTCCCAAGACATTTTCAACCTCCAGTGGAACTAGTTCTTTGTGCAAATTTGTAATATTTGTAATATACTTCTGTATATTTTCACTTTTATCAGGAATGTAAGTACAACAATGTTGGACTTTCAACATTCCACAGACTCCACCCTCTTTTGCCAAAAGAATATCAAGGGCAAGCCGATTTTGCATCACCATAGCTCTCATGGCAACCATTTCGGTATTTACCATTAAGAACCCTCCCGCAGTATCTGTAGACAAACGATCTACTACTGTGGATAACTTCCGAATTTTAAATGCATTCAAAGATATTCCCACTGCTGGTATTAATGCTCCAAAAATATCACCTACAATTTCTGAAAAACTTTCCCTCTTTCTACGTGTAAAGCTATTAATCATCTTGTATGTTCCCTTTTCTTCTCTGTCCATGTGAAAGATTTTTGGAAAGACCAGGCCTACATAGCAAGTTCCATACCAATGGTCCGGTAACCTGTAATAAGCTCTATTCCCACAAATATAATAGATACCTGGAAATATTGGATCTTTTCCACCTTTGAATCCCCAACCTCCCAGAATTTGATAATTGTCATGGCAGATACTGGAACCTACAAAGTAATTGTCATAGACTGTCTTATTTCTCCTAATACACAACTTTCCTGTTTGCGGCCAATCTAATGTCATTGCTGCATTTATCTTTTTCCCTTCATGATTTCCTTCCTCAAACGTCCATAGATGTTTTCCTTCCTCTTTTATTGCTTCTTTTTGAAATTTCATTCTTCTTTCTTCAACCATTTCTAAAAATACTTTTTCTTCTTTCTTTAACTCACAGGTAAGGTTGTTACTAACTATTTCTTCTAACGTTAATTTTCTATGTTCTAAAAAGAATTCTCCTAAAACTTTTGCTGGTTTTACTTTGTTAAGTTCTGGTACTACTGGAATGTTTGCAAAAATCTTATCTATGTCAGTATAATAAGATTCTAATCTACCTGTTTTATAAAATAAACTTGCTATTACACTACATGTTATTCCATAAGTTAGAGGTAGGTGATGATAAGTCACACCTTCTGACACTGATGCAGGCAACTGCATACAAACATAACAATCTCTCACATCCATTGTCTCTACATATTCGTACAACAATTTCGTAAAAACATTTTTAGAAAAGTCTGTTACTGACTTATCCTTATGTAACTCTGCACTACTTCTTAAAATAACTGGTTCTTTAATATTAGTTTCTTTTTCTGGTTTAGTATCATTCTTTGCTTCTATCACAGCTAAACTAATAGGAATTGTGATTGCTAAAACTATCCATATGGTCATTAATAACCCTGTACAAAAGCAGCACATTTTACACCATCTTTTTACAAACTCACATTTATCTCTTCTATCCCTAGTATTTTCCATTTTGCTTTTTCTATTTGTTAAGTTTCAGAAAATTGTGTCACTACACCTCAGAAATGACTTAGATGCCACTCTGCTTTCAAAAAAGTCTTTGCTTGGTACTTTCTTTTAATTCTCTCCAGAATTCTTTCGTTGTCACATCCGGTGATTTGTCACATCCAGTAAAATTGTCATGTCCGGCAGAAGCACTATAAGTCTTCACTTCAGGTTTGTTGCATCTCACCTTTTCCCATTCGACTTCTTAGTCTCTGGTTCTCGTGAGTGTTTTCTTCTTCTTTGTAATCTGTCAGTGCAATATACAGCCACTCAGGTGACTTATACTTTGCATTCACTTTCTTTGTTCTTTTGGACTTTTGTAATCTTTTTCCACTGGGTTTTTCTTGTCCCTTTTGACTTGTTATTTCATTCACTTGTTCAGCACTTTCGTCTCCTGCTCTTATTATTCTATATCTCAATTTTCTTATATAGCTGTTGGGCCAATTATCTCCTTTTCTTGGCCTTTTGGCTTCACCTTCTTTTTCTTCTCTTTCTGATTTCCAATTTCTTTTTCTTGATTCAGTTTTTGCCTTTTCCTCTTCTCCACTTTCTTCAGTTTCTGTTTCAACTGTTTCACTATTGTCTCTTATTTTGAAACTTATGATCTCGTCATCTCCTACTGGTGGATCTGTCTTCTCCTTCTTGTTTTCCCTTATTACTGTCCCTCCTCGGTGTTCTTCCGATTTGGTGTTTTCCTCCCTTTCTGCTTCTAAATTTCCCTGTTCTTCTGTTTCTCTATCTGTCCCTATTGCTCCTCGGGGTTCTTCTCGATTTTCTAACTTTTTGTGTACTTCTTTCCCTACTTCATCTATTAATATTATTTCTGAAGGATTTCCACCATAACTTGTACTTGGTTGTTCATCTAGCTCAATTTCTTGCTCAGTTTCTTCTCTAATTGGTTTATAACCCCAAGTTCTCCTTCGGAATTCTTCACAGTTTGCAACTGAATCATCAGATTCTGAATTTGTGTCAGATGTTTCCAGATGTCGACTTACAGGTCGATCTTCAAGTTCTGGAATTTCTGAATTTCTTTCTTCTTCTTCTTCTTCTTCTTCTTCTCTAGAGGTGTTTGCCGTTGGGGTTTCCAGATGTCGACTTTCAGGTCGATCTTCAAGTTCTGGCACCCTTTCTCTTATTCTTGTTGTCCCAGCTGTTAAACTTTTATCCCACACTTCCAGACGTCGACTCACATGTCGATCAGTAGGTTCTTGAACTCTGATTGTGTGGCTGGCATGGACCCAGTTCTTCACTCCTGCACACTTGACTGCAGTCGTTGTTACTAGGATTACCTGTCGTGGTTCGTCCCAGCGAGGAACTAGACAGTTTCTTCTCCTGTGGATTTTTATACGGACCCAGTCTCCTGGATTCAAGTCGTGGGCTGGTTTTCTTTCAAGAGTGGTCGCATCCGGTCCAACCTGATGAAACACAGAACGCACCACATCAGCCAGTCCCTTGCAATAATCCAGTACTAGATCATCAGTTATAGTTAATAACTTGTTGACAGGTACGTGTGCTTGTCTCATTGCTCGTCCCATGATCATCTCATGAGGACTGAGTCCAGTTTTCTTTTCAGGGATGCTTCTGATGGTCATCAGAACAAGAGGCAGTGCATCTGGCCATTTGAGTCCTGTAGCTTGACACATTTTTCCTAATCTGTTTTTAATTGTTCCATTAATCTGCTCCACTACCCCAGAAGCCTCTGGTCTGTAAGCACAATGTAGTTTTTGTTTAATACTCAATGCTTCACAAATCAATTGGATCAACTCATTTTGAAAATGTGTTCCTCTATCTGTCTCAACCGTGACTGGAAAACCATACCTTGGAATGAACTCTCGCAGCATAAGTTTTGCCACTGTTGTTCCATCATTCCTTCTTGTGGGGTATGCCTCCACCCAACGAGAGAACAAACAGACGACCACTAGAACATATCTTAGTCTGTTACTAGGGGGCATCTCTATAAAGTCCAACTGCATTCTAGTGAATGGACCTCCTTCTCGTCCTATTGTTCCTAGACTCACTACTGTTTTTCTTCCTGGGTTAAACTGCTGACAAATAAGACATCTTTGACAAAGACTTTCAGCAATGGCTCTGAATTTTGGGTTATACCAGGTTTGTCTAAAAAGTCTGATCATTGCATCTCTCCCAATATGAGCTTGTCCATGGTACATCCGTGCCATGTCTGCAATCATGCTATCAGGCATAACTGGTCTTTCGTCTCTGTATACCCACACACCATTATTTTCCTGTCTTCTACATCCTGCTTTTATCCAGTAATCTTTTTCCTCATCACTTGCAGTTTCTTGTAACTGTCTTACTTCATCCCATGTCTCGACAGTATTAGTAAAAAGCAAAGGACAAGAGACATGCTCTCTTTCTCTATTTTTGTTCATGGACACCATGTTCTCTGCACAATATTTGGCTATCTCATCGGCATAATTATTGCCGACGGCTATGTAATCTTCGTTTTTCTTATGCGCCTTGCACTTCACTACAGCAATTTGTTTAGGCAACTGTATCGCCTCAAGCAACTTTTTAACAAAATCTCCATTTCTGATAGGTGTTCCTGCAGACGTCAAGAAACCTCTTTGTGACCAAATCTGACCAAAGTCATGTACGATGCCGAAACCATATTGGCTATCGGTCACAATCGTGACTCGTACATTCCTTCCTAATTTACATGCTTGAATCAAAGCAATCAGTTCCGCAACTTGTGCAGACCTTATTCCTTTCAGACAAGACGCTTCCATCACAGTTGCCACTGTGCACACTGCGTAAGCTGCGCTTAAAACTCCTTCTTTTGTTCTCAAGCATGAGCCATCCACAAACATGACATAATCAGATTCCTTTAACGGTTCATCTTTTATGTCAGCTCTTGGTTTCGTGCAATATTCCAGCACGTTCAGACAATCATGATCTACTTCGTCCTGTTCAATTATATTCTCCTCATCTGGCAATGATGTTGAAGGATTCACATTCATGCATCTATCTATGGTCACATTTTCAGCACTCAAGATGACTTTTTCGTACTTAGTCAGCCGACTATGTGTCATGTACTGTGTTTTTGTTCTTGTCAAAAGAATTTCTACTGAATGGGGAACATATACTCTCAGTGGATACCCCATCACTATACCTTCACTTTGTTCCAGGCTTACACAAGTAGCAGCAACTGCTTTCAGACATCCAGGCAATGCTTTTGCTATTGGATCTAAAACAGCTGAAAAATAAGCAATTGGTCTTTTTGTTGTTCCATGTTTTTGTACCAGTACTGAAAACGCACATCCATCTCTTTCACTGCAGTACAACTCAAAATCCTTCTCATAATCAGGCATGCCTAATGCAGGTGCCTCACACAGTTTCTTTTTCAATTCTTTGAAAGATTTCATTTCTTCTTTGTTTAACTCAAAAGGGTCTTTTACATCTTTCTTGGTCAACTTTTGTAATGGTTTTGCAATCAAAGAGAAACCACTTATCCATTGTCGGCAATATCCAACCATTCCCAAAAACATTCTTACCTCTCTTTGAGTCATTGGTGCTCTCATTCCTTGAATCATTCTTACTCTTTCTGTCGCTATCTTTCGCACTCCTTTCTCAATTTTATGCCCTAAATACTGGACTTCTTTCTGACAAAACTGTAATTTTGAAGGAGACACTTTATGTCCTCTTTTCTCTAGATGGTTCAGTAAAGCAATTGTATCACTTACACATGCTTCTTTGGTTTTCGATGCCACCAACAGGTCATCGATATACTGCACCATCACTGACTTTTCTGGCATTTTCAAATCTTCCAGAGATTTCTTTAGAATCTGATTAAAGATTGAGGGGCTTTCTGTATACCCCTGAGGAATTCGGCACCATGCCAAAATACGCTCTCCAAACCGGAACGCAAATAATGGCTGGCTATCTGGATGCAAAGGAATAGAGAAAAATGCGTGACACAAATCTATCACAGTGTACCACTCAGCTTCATGTGGAATTTGATATAGAATTACTGCAGGGTTTGGCACTATTGGACAACAGGGCACAACTATTTTGTTGATCTTTCTCAAATCCTGTACTATTCTATATGTTCCATTTGGCTTTTTCAGTCCCATAATAGGTGAATTACATGGACTGCTCATTATTTCTTTTAGAATTCCCTGTTCAATCATTTTATTTATCACAGGAGTTATTCCTTCAATTATTTCTGGAGTTAATTTGTACTGTGGCGTATTCGGGTAAGTTGTCCCTTCTTTTACTGTTACTTTTACGGGATCAACTTCTTTCATTAATCCAATGTCTTCTCCTGTAAAATCCCACACACTTTCTTTTACTGCACTCTTTAATTCTTCTGGAAGTTTTTCTGCATCAAATGCAGGAAACAAACCATTCGTTTCAGGTTCCTGATTCATCAAAGTTACTTTATACAAGACATCTTCATCTGAAGTCTGAAATCCAATTCCATCTGGCGTACAATAAATTGTGCAATTCATCTTGCACAAGAGGTCACGACCCAAAAGATTTACAGGACTACAATCGCACACTACAAATTTATGCATTTTGCTAAAAGAACCAATTTTTACTTCCACCAATTCAGTAAGTGGGGTTTTAATCTGCTGATTGGCTACTCCTACTACTTGGATGTATTCACCTGAGAGAGGAAGGTTTGGAATTTCCACTGATCTAACAGTAGAACGGGTAGCTCCAGTATCGACAAGGAATGTTACATTTGCACCATTCACTTCTCCATCCACAAAGGGACCAGACTGATCTACCTCTAGAGTTGCGCCAAGCACGCACTCTTTCCCCTCTCCTGGGCACCGTCAGAATCTTTCATCCGGGTCATCCTCACTCTGACGCAACCAATACTGAGAAATGTTAGCTGCTCGCGGCAACTGTGTTACCTGCTCTCCTCCGTAGAATCCTGTTTCTGTACTGTATCTTTGCTGGTTAACAGTGTTGGGAAGTGGTGGTTGCGGCACCTGACTTTGTTGAACAACTACCTCATTCTGCACCTGTGGAGTTAATGATTGATTTTCCGGATTAGGTTTAGGTGGGAACTTACACTCGTTTCTCCAATGCCCTAATTTTCCGCAATTATGACATGGCCATTTCTTCTTTGCCTCTTCTAGACTCACTTGACCCTTTCCTTTACCTATGTTCGGTCGCATTTTATTCTGTCCTGTTTCATTTCCATTATTATTGTCCAATTGAGCTTCTTGTTTTTCTGCCACCTTCACCTGTGCCCACATTGCCTTCTCTTTCAACTTACGCTGTTTACTCTCTATTTCATCACTACAATACTTAGCATACCTCAGCACCTCATCTACACTTCCATTCTGCCAGTTTATCATGTGTTGCTTAATCATATCACTTATTTCTTGTTTCAGGCCAAACACAAATCGGTATACAAAATGACTCATGTCTTTCTCACTCAATTCCTCATAACCACTATACTGCTTGAAAACCAATAACAATCGCTCATAATATGCATGTACAGACTCCTTACTTTCCTGTGTAGTTCTATCGATTTTTACCCAATCTGTCTCTTTAGGAGGAATCTTATTCTTCAAAAAGGTAATCACCTTATCGTACTTCTTCATCACATCAGGACCTGGAGCTCCTGTCTTAGGATCTCTTGGATATTCTGTAGTTGGCCAGTCAACTGTAATCTTACATTCTGACCACAAATCTGTTGGTACCACTATGTCAAATAATCCATCTAAATCTATCCACAACACCTTTGAGACTTTTACAAACCTCTCTACTTGTCGGTACCACTCAACTGGCTTCTCTCTTAGCTTTGGAAAGTCATTGGTAAATGACAGTATGTCCTGCCTAGTCCAGGGAACATGCACGTAACTACCACCTGGAGTTTCTCTCATGGGGTATTCTTTGGCAACAGATTCTTTTTCAGTTATCATAAAAGCCAATGAACCTTTGTCTGTAGTTTTCTCATTCTTCTTTGTCCATCTAACCTTCCATCTGTCCACATCACCCCATTTTCTCAACAACACAATTAACTCCTTTATCTGTGTCAGCCTTCCTGCCGTGTTCAAATTTTCAATATCCTTTTCACAAAAGTCTACTCTATATGGTTTCTGCAACGTTTTCACTTTTGCAAAGTCTATTCCAATCTCACTGGCTACTTCTTCTAGTTTGTCATGTAAATTCTTTGCCCTCCATGTAATACTTTTGCACAGAAACATTATTTCATCATCCTGGTAATTTTTTATCTTTTCGGTACCAATTGTTCCTAGAATTAATTCTTCCATGTCGATTTTTAATCTAATTACATCTAATGGTTTTTCTTCTGGTTCTTTTATTTTAAATGCCTTCATCCACTCATTTAACTCATCAGGAGTCGGACCTATGGGTGTATTATTTAGTTCTATCCAATTACCACTCTTTTCAGGGGTTTCTGTTGCAGATTCTGTTACCATATGCATTTTCCTACCATTGCACTCATTCACAGTCAAATTTGTAGGTGGACTTGGTCTGTAAGTACTAGCCAAATTACTTGTACTTGCACTTTGTTCCATCCTTTCTTTTTCTCTCTGAAATTGTGAACTCATGGGAATCACCAAAGATCGTTCATCAATTTTCTGATTCTCAAAAACGGGTATTACTGGACCTATTGTTACAGGCACAGTAACTGCTTCCATATTTTTCGTTAATTCTCTAATCTTCTCAGTTAGTTCTTTTGTTGTCCTTGCTAATTCGCTTGCATTGTCGCTTTCTATTCCTTCATTTTGAGAAGTTCTCATTTGTTCTTGTGACCTATTTATTTCAATTCTCTTTTCCGGACTTTTATTTCGCATAGTCTCTATTAGCGGCGCATTTGGTGTCACCACTGTAGAACTCTGCTGATACGGAGGTGGATTTCTATCTAAAATATCTTCCAGCAACTCGTCATCCGTTTCGCTCTCATGCATATATTTTTCCCTCTCTATATGTTTCTTTTTCTCAGTCCGCTTTTTCTTAGTCCCTTCCTCAACTGTAAAAGCTGGAAACAAACCTCCTGTCATGTTAGCACATCTCCATCGTTTTATTCTGTCTTCATGATTTATTCCCCACAACCTCCCAGGCATAAACTCATGATCTCTTATTCCTCTGAATCTCTCTCGTTCATACATCTCATCTTCCCATTCCGTCAAAGCCTCAAACTGTGTTGGTCTAGGTCTAGGTTCCAAATTACACATTTTTTCTCGCAAATTTCGCAAAACCACCACACTAAATGAACCATTCTCAGGGAAAGCTAAAGCACCATCATTCTTCGTATATTTTGCCCAGTTTTCCAACCATATGCACGTATGATATCCATATTTCAGCATCATATGTGAAGCTGCTGATTTCGGCGGAGGAATTACTTGTCCCTCTCTAGTCACAACCTTTTTGTCTTTCTTAAAGAAATTCTTCAATTTCGTCGTCCATGACGTTCTCTCCCTTTCATACTCGTAATACGGCATGTTTTCTATTTGTTTTTCTCTTTACGCTAACGCTGTTCTGTGTACGGAACTTCGACCAATTACAGCGCGACTCACACTAACGTACCAATCAGAACAATTCCCTCCGTCCGCGAACCAACCAATCCTAGCGCGGCACTTTTCTACGTCACTCCTGCTCTGTGTTCACGTGACTAGCGCACTATCCAATCCTAGCGCGGCACTGTTCCACGTCACTTCTGCTCTTTTACCCCTCCTTTACAAAATTTATCGGCAATTTTTCTTTTCGCTGTTTTCTCCGTTAGTTACAACAATTAAAACAATTCCATAGTCTGATTCGCTAAACAAAAGTGACAGCTTTGTCCTTTTACACAAGAATCCTGTATTTCCAGTAGGCAGCGCTTACCTCTACCCTACCACAGAATTATTTACTCTCGCCGATAAAGTAGCACTTCCCTCTACCTTACCCTTCTTTCAAGCAAACAATTTACTCGTTTCTCTGGGGATAAGACACATGTGGAGACTAGGCTCCTGAGAATTAAGGCCAAAGTTTCACAAGTAAACGTGATTTGCTATTTCAATTACACACTTTTCGTACAGAAAATCCCTAACATAACACAACCTGCGTTATTACCAAAATGAATTCAGACCATGTACCAAATTCCATGTGACTTCTCTTGCCACACGTGTTCCACTTCCTACATCCCAGAAGCGTGAAAACTCACATATAACATAACGCGACTCAACATATAGTGTTAGTCATCAAAATAATCAATATCAATAAACAATAATCACTAAACTAATCTATAGAAAACCATAACTCTGCTACCAAGAAATCTGATGCAGCGCGTACAATAAAAACTATTCTCCTCCTAGGTCACTTATAGGTCATCCAGGGGCAAACTATATTTTCTCACATCCACATGACGATGGGGCCCATAAACATCGCCTAACATACGCGCACACACCTGGATTTCCTTTACACCTTTACGAAATTCTGTATTCCTAGGAGAAGCATGAGAACTAAATGGAAAACACCATTTATGTACCGCTGGAAGGAGCCGGGATATCTTATTACCTTAACTTATCGCTTTCTTTTAGTTATTTCTTAAGATATTCCTGCTCATTGTTTGTCGATGAATCATTCATGTAAAAAATTAGTTCATAGTGATTAAGACCAGCTGAATCACAATAACCAATTACTGATGTCACAATCATTTAGGAAAATAACCACTGAGTCATTTTGGTTTAAAGAATCTTAAATTTTATATAATTTTAAAAGCATGAGAAAGAATTTAAACTTTATTCAATTATTCATTCATAAATTCAAATATTTATTTAAGCATAATCAATTTATTGCAGAAAGGAAATTTTTGTCATGAAGCCAAAACCCTAATTACCTGCCTACCTTCCTAATTTAGCCTAATGATTTCTAACCTAAGTTAAGAATTAGAAATAACCTGATTCTCATACTCAACTGGAAAATTAAGACAGCAACAGCAACTTCAGCTCGTCAGCATCAGCTACCTGCAACCTGTCTCATCTAACAGTCTTTCAGCATCTCCCGCTCAGTAAGGGATCGATCAGGACCACCCAGCACTGGAAGCCACCAACACCAACACGACTCTCCAACTCCGCTCCTGACTGTGACTGCGACTGACATGAACCCCTCCCACTAAGAGTAGGCCCTCTTATACCCTAATTCTAACTTGGCTAACTAATTGTTGCAACATTAATAACACGCTTTTCTTTCATTGGTCCATGCATGTCATCTTATTC
Source organism: Calotriton arnoldi (assembly GCA_963921515.1). NCBI lineage: Eukaryota > Metazoa > Chordata > Amphibia > Caudata > Salamandridae > Calotriton > Calotriton arnoldi. Next base: position 2,794,966 of record CAWUFW010000272.1, on the reverse strand, counting down.
ATTCTTTTAATCAAGTTCTCTTGGATCCAATGGTCCTTGGATCATTTCCTTTCCCACACGCTCAAGACATGTTTCCATCCGCTTCGATCAGTACATTTGTAACTTCTTTCGATACATTCGAGAACTCCGCAGTCATTGTCCTTTCTCTTAAACTGGTTTCCCACGGGTCTTCTGCTGATCACCACGGCACACTATCAGTTCAATTAGGTCACATCAGCCTTGACCATTTCTCGCATCCTAGCCTCTCAGCAACATCACGAGGTTAGTTTTTCTCCGACTTCATCCCGTGTCACATGTCCCCTTGCGCCTGCGCACATCTTCCCACTGGCGGCCATTTTATATCGCCACTCGGTTATACTTTAGAAGCACTAATTTGAGGCAAACAAAACATAATTAAAATAGAGAAAAATAGCCTTTTCGTTTCCCTCCCGTCATCTACGTACCCCAATTAGTTATTACCTAGCAGAAAGCAACATTTAAGCTGTTCCTTACTTACCATCACTATTGTTTTTGCAACGACACATTTTATTTCTATGAAGCACAAAAACATGCATTTATTTTAAATTAGTACGCATTTATTTTTACGTTATAATTAGACACACGGACATCCATTAATAGATTATTTAGCAGACACATTTGCATGTTACCTTTCCCACACATACAGTGTTGATTAATACATTTAAACGAACATTTTATTAATTATTTGTAAAATTTGTTGGGGGTTAAAAATGTTTTATTTTCCCTGCTCCATCAACCAACACAAGTTTGCAAAAAGACATCTCCTACACCAATATGTTTCAGTAATGCCAGCATAAACCCCCACTTTACCGAATCAAATGCTTTTTCAGCATCTGAAAATACAGCTGTGGCACGCACCTTCGGGTCTATATGGGAGATCACACCGAAGAGTGTCCGACAATTGTAAGACGGGGATCGGCCGGGGATAAATCCAGCCTGCGCTGGGCCAACCACGCCCGTGAGTAATCGTGCCAACCGATTGGCTAGGATTTTCACACAAAAATTCATGTCTACGTTCAATAATGACAGCGGCCTGTAGGATGAGCAGCAATCTGCCGGCTTCAACACTGTGACCAGCAGAGCCTCAAGCATCAAGGACAACATACAACCCTCCTTCACCATCTCTTCATATAAGGTGACCAGATGGGGGATGAGTCTGTCCTGATAGGCCTTAAGAATGGGCCCACCATCAGCCCGTCAGTACCAGGCGCTTTCGCCCCCGGCATGTCCTTCAGTGCTGCCACTATCTCTGCAGGACACAATGGCGCCCTGAGGCGTTCCCTATGTGACACCATGAGCCAATTCATGGTTCTATGTGAAATCATAGTCTGTTGTGGCCTGGCCGTCGTGGGACCATATAGAGGTCCGCATAATAACGGCCGAACCGTTCCAATACCTGCCCCGCCGTACACAGGGGCAACACTTGCTTATCCCATACCACCAGGATTGTGGCATCCTCATTCCAAGGTCACTGGAGTGAGGCCAGCGTGGCATCTGGACGCTGTCCCTCACCATACGCCTTCACGGTCACGTATTTCCCTAAGTGATTAACTTCACTTTGTGCCACTTGGGATATTCCTCCATCTTGACCCTTATGTTGCCCACGAGGCCCTACTCTGCTGTCTCCCTGTGCCTCCACTCTAAATCCGCAATCTCCACCTCCAGTTGTGACAGCCGACCATGCAGTGACTGAAGCACACCCGCATGTTTGGAAATGGTGACCCCCCGGATATAAACTTTAAAGGCTACCCACACCTTGGCAAATTTTTCAGCAGAACCAATATTAGTACAGAAATACTCATCTGTGTCCTGTACCAACTCGTCCCTAAACACTGCATCCATAAGAGAGTTTGGCGGGAACCGCCACGTAAACACAGGAGGTCATGGACTGTGTAGTTCCAAATCCAGCAACACCGGCGAGTGATTTGAGTAAGTGCGCGGCAGGACTTCACAGCGCTGTGCTTGTGGCTCCAAACACCAAGACATCAACCAAAAGTCGATGCGTGTGTGGATGTTGTGTATACTGGAGTAGTGGGTGTATTCCGCCCCTGTGGAGAACTTATAACCCCAGACATCCAGCAAGCTGCACTGGTCAGCAATCTCACTCTGGGCACGGGCCGCAGCTGAGGGCTGCTGAATCGGTCCCCGGTAGCAATCCCAGTCTGCGCACAGCACACAATTGAAGTCACCACCCCACATCTGAGGCAAATCTCCCCAGTGAGCCAGCTAAGCGCGCAGATTGTGGTAAAACTAACAATCGTTATAATTGTGACCATACACCACCACCAGATCTTCCTTATAACAGCACACTACCACATATCTGCCACTCGGGTCCACGCATACCTCTTGGATTTTGACACCGGAGCCCCTCCGAAATCATATCAGTACACCCCTGGCATGTGTGGTAAAGCCATCTGCACAGCAGACTCCTTGCATGAGAGGCTGAGTTATTAAGCTGCTCCCAGGTGGCAGTTGTGTTTCCTGCAGTACAGCCATGTCGGTGTTATACCTCTGTAAGTATACCACCACTTTGCATATCTTCCGGCAATCATTTAGACCCCTGACATTCCAGGTGAGGAACATCAACAGCGAGGGGCTAGTGGTGCCCCTCGCTTCACCTTGCGGACCGTCCTCCAACAGCATGCAACACAAATCGCCAAGACAGACCATCTAATAAGGCACTCATGGTCTGGAACCGACACCAATGCGTGTTGAACAGTTATAATACATAAACTCCACCCCTCACCCACGCTGTGAACCCCATCAACAGACACACGGATACATTTCCCTCCCCAATCCCACCCCAATCCCACCCATTACCCAACCAACAGAACACCGAACAAAACCAGGTGGTGCACACATGGGGAAAGATGTAACCCAGCCAGTCACCCCCTGCCACGTTGTGTCACAGTGGGCCGTAGAACAAACTTAGTGTGTGCTACAATATGTAAATAACAGCTATACAGGACTGAGGGCTCCAGCCACAAACACCGCCTCTCTCTCACAACCTCATTTGAATGCCTGATCCACTCATGCCACAAATTGGAAGCACAGCCATTCCACAGTAGCCGCAGGAGGCAGCTCACAGGACCAGTGTCCACTTACCCTCCGAAGGTAGTCTAGCACCAGTCCATGGAGACTTTGCCCCAACACTGTGAGACACTAGATCGTCCAATGTTTGTAGCCAAGAACCACCAGCTGCAAGAGAATCATAGTGAGATACCTCCCACCCAAAGGATACAGAGACTCGTAACCAGGGTAGGGAGCCACAGCTTATAGTTCAATAAGTGTTAATCCTGCTCCTCCAAGTCCTGGGATGCTGCAGCTTCCCCATTCTTCAATCTGGGCGAGTGCCCCGGCTGTCCCACACCACTTAAGGAACTGCTGAAGTTGTTTGGGGTCATCAAAAATAGTTGCCTTCCCGTCTACCATTACCCACAGACGTGCGGAATAGAGCATGCTGTACTCCATTTGCAACTCCTGCAGTTTGCGCTTGACTGGGATAAACTGCCTCCTGGTCCTGTTGCGTGAAGTCCGGATAGAGCGACAGCTCAGCACCCTCATAGCGCAGCACTTTAAGCTGACTAGCTTTGCGGAGGGCCGCATTGCGGTTCCTGTTATTCTAGAGCCCTGGAATGATCGGACGAGGCCTCGCCCCAAGCACGGGTCACAGTGCAAGGGAGCGATGGTGCGTTCTACCACGAAAATGTCTGAGATTGTTTCACGCCCCAGCAGATCAGTGAGGAGTTGCTCCACAAATCGCTCCATATTGCCAACATTAGTGGATTCTGCCAGCCCCATAAATCTAAGGTAATTACGTTGAGATCTGGCTTCAGGATCCTCTGCCTTAGCCTGCAACATGACCAGCACTTTTTCAATCTTTTTCTGAGCCGCTGAGGCAGTGACCTACTCATCCTCCACTTCTGAGCAATGTCCCTCTACCATGTCTAGTCATTCTGCGTGATTGTCGAGTTACTCTGACATGCGATCCATGCGGATTGATACAGTGCCGATCATGCCGACTATTTTTGTTAGTCTGTGCTGCATAGCAGCCAGGATCTGTCACAGCTCGCTGCCCGCCTCCAAGTCGGTGTCCTCTCGTCCAGTCTCCGCTATCGGCACAGGCTTTAAGGGTCTTACGTAGATCAAACTGCAATTTAGGTTGTGATTTGTTTGCTTTATCCATGGTGTAGGGTCTCCCTGTCAGGCCCCCCTCACAGGGCATCTAACTCCTTTGAGATACTCAGGTGGCAGTCCAGAGGGCGGTCCTTGCAGTTGCACAGCCCTGCAGTAAAGGCGAGTAGTCCGCCGCCGCCACAGGTCCGGCTGCATTTAGGAGCAAGAAGTAAAATAAGGCCTGTACCCAGCAAATCATCTCACACATAGGTAGGCCTCCAGACAATGTTTCATGAGGGCCCCCATGACTCCCGGGGCTCCGCCTGCAGCACCCTGCGCCACTAATGCAGGTCACCAGACACAGGGCAGTACTCCTCCCCACAACACCTCAATCACACTAACACCGCCTCTTTTGCCAGAAAGATCCAATGTACATACTATGTCGAACCAGGGTCCATGCTGGCCAAGACTTGTCCCAGGGCACTGTACACTGAATAGGTATGAGGCTAGAGGGTGCCCCTCTGTTCCAGGGCGATGGACAGAGCAAGCAGCCGGCGCGCCAGTCTGTCGCTCTCACCTGGGCCGGGAACCTCCTGTCTCTTCCACCACGGCCCGGCTCTTTCTCACAACGGGTCTCAGCAATGACGGCAATGACGCTCAACATCCTGTGATTCTGGGCAAGTCACTTAATTTCCCCGTGCCTAACAAAAATGAATGTGTCCATCTGTAATAAAACTGGTACTCATGTAAAGCGCTCTGATACCTGATATCTTTGGGTCGAGTTCGCGCTATATAAAACTCTTTAAAAAAGTAATAAAAAAAGACAAACGGCACCACGCTGTCGTGAGGCCCGGGGTGTCACCTCAGCTCACAGATGTGTCAAAGTACAACTGGGGGCCCCCGCTCCTCCCGCAGGGTCCCCGATGTCAGAGCAGGCATTCTTCCCTGCTCTGAAGAACTGGCAAGGTCCGGTTGGCCGCAGCTGAGCCTTGCTGCGATCCTCAGAACCCGCCGTCTCCCAAACTCCACTTCGCGGGCATGGCCTTAGGCCTCCGCAGCTCGCATCGGTCCATGCCCGCACTGCACTCCCCCTCCGGGGGCGAATGGGACTCTCTGAGCTCCAAGATCCTCAGATGCTAGGTGTTCTCCTCAGAAGTGCCTCTCACAGTTACAGCGGGCAGGCCTTGCAGCGAGCTTCTGGGCCCAGCCTCGCAGTCGGCAGCAAGCGATCTCCCTGGGCCAGTCGCGGTGGGAAAGTTGCAGGTTTTTTCGGCTGCGGCTTGGACTCCCGCAGCGAGAGAGGCTACACTCAAGCAGGTGCAGCAGCCCCTCAATAGCGCTAAGCACCAGGATTCTGAAGAATTCGTTTACGGCCGAAGAGGAACCAGGAAGTGTTGGCAGCCATTTTGGGACTTTCAAGAAAAAAGGCGAAAAAAAATGGCACAGGGTAGGAATATTCTGACCCTCTAGGCCTGGTGGTGAGGTCCAACAGGGACCCCACCGAGGCCCTAAAATGTTTTTTTTTTTCTTCAATTTTGCCCTGACTTTGTGGAGGGTCAGCGTATCCACGGCAAAATTGGGGGGGAATAGCAAGCTTGGTTGCCCGCACTTGCTTTTCTTTGTCCCACCCCCGGGTATATTAGGGAGGAGGGGGGGGTCACATGTGGCCCCCCTCCCCAGGTCAATTTCGGCCCCAGGGGCCCCATCCTCCTGGGCCTGGCTGATTTCATAAACTGGGAGGAGGGCCGTGTGCCCCCCCCTTACCGGTCCGAATGCGGCCCCGGGGAACCCACCCCCTGGGGCACAGCTGATTTTTACAACGGGGAGGGGGCTGCATGGCCACCTTTCCAGACCGATTTCAGCCCCAGGGACCCCATCTTCCAGGGCCTGGCTGTGGATAGGAAAGGGCTATTAATGGCCCTAGGCACCCCATCACCCAAGGCCGGGCTCCTGCTATGTCCTGGGATGCCCACCGCCCGGACATACCGTGTTTGCTCTCGTTTGGTGGGAGCAAATTTAAAGCTGAAGTGGGCAGGGAAACAGATGAGAAAATTGCTCCCGCCTGCAGGGAGCAGCATTGCTTAGTGTTCCTTGTGGGCGGGAGCAATGTCGGCTCCTGCTGGAGGCTGGGAACTGGCTAGGGCCGCAGGGGGATTTGGGCTCCCCCCGCAGCCCCCTACAAAGAAGAAATGGGTGCCCTGGGTGGGCTCCAGGGCACCCACACTATACTAGCCATGTCCATGGGGATGGGGTCCTTGGGGCTAATATTGGCCCAGGTAGAGAGGCTGCGTGCCCCCCTTCCCCATCAGAATATGGCCGGGCCCAGGGAGATGGGGTCCCCCAGGCTGAAATTGGCCTGGGGGGGGCGCATGGCCCCCCTCCCCAATTAAAAGATGAGGCCTCGGAGATGGGGTGCGAGGGGGGCTGTCTGCCCCACTCCCATTTATAAATATGACTGGGCCCGGGAGATGGGGTCCCCGGGACCAGAAATTGACCTGGGGAGGGGGGCTGCGTGCCTCCCTCCCAGTTTACAATAAGTCCGGGCCTTGGGAGATGGGGTTCCCAGGGCCAAAATATGGCCTGAGAAAAATGTGGTGGAGGATGGGATCCCCGGGGCCAAAATCGGCCCGGGAGTGAAGGCTAAGTTCCCCCCTCCCATGTTGGCTGCCTCTGGGAGGTTGGCCACAGGGCCTGCCATTGGCCGTGCACGGCGTGGGGTTGGCTGCATGCGGGGTTGACCGTAGTGCCTGGCTGCAGGCCAGACCTGCGGCCAACCCACCGCCGCACACAGCTGAAGGCTGGTTGTTGTGTGGGGTTTGCTGCATGCGGGGGTTGGCTGCAGGGCCTGGCCAACCCCCCGCTGCGTTAAAAAAACATAGAAATTAACTGGAAAAAACAAAGGTTACAGGAATGTTATAGTTAGGAAATAGAATTTAAAAACCTTAGAAATTCACTAAAAAAAAAACAAAGTTTACAGAGACATATTAATTGTTAGATTCGGAATTTACACACACAAAACCTTAGAAATTCAGCAGCTCTAGTTAAGGTTATCTCAAGAAACTATAACTCGTGCCCTCGCCATGCACCGCTAATTACCACACATATTACATCACTCATTACATCTTCTATGACAACATTGATAATATCACTGCAACATTTGCTGTAAAACTATTGATGAGAAACTGTGCATTGAGTTATAGTTACCTTAGGGCACGAGTTATAGTTTCTTGAGATAACTCTAACTATGACTGCTGAATTTTTTATGGGTTTGGTGGCTTAGTGGACTAATTGCGTCTACTGTAGGGGCCGGTATTCGACCTCATGGTCACAGGTTCAAATCCCAGCAGGTCCAATCAGCCTTTCATCCTTTTGAGGTCGATAAAATGAGTACCATTGATTTGGGTAACAATAAACATCTGTTACTTAGCGCCAAGAGGTCCACGAGTGAACGTGCGCTTTACAAATACACCTGTTATGTTATGGTTTAGTGTGTGTAAATTCAGAACCTAACTATAACGTCCCTGTAATCTTTTTTTTTTTTTTGTGAAAAAAAAGAATTGTATATATATTATTATTTTTTTACTACACTTACCTTAATTATACTTACCTTAAAAAGACTTGAAATGCTTGGTAAAGGCATATGCGTGGTAAACATTGCACGGTAATTGGCAGTGTTGTAATGTCATACAACCGTTACCACCTGAAATCTTTTCTTTTTCTATTGTGAGATTGCCTGCCCTTCACTCCTCTGAATTATGGATGTGCGTGGGAACTCTTCCACAGTTACTCCAGGTATTTGGAAGATATTTACATGTGTAAACAAGTTCAAATATCATTGGTGAATACTACTTGTGAATATCGACAGTTACAACTCTGTGGAAATGCATTGCCATCCCAGTGGCCTTACCCCTCCGGATTCCCTTATTCTCACCCCTAACTCTAGCTGTGTCCTTACTGCTTGAGAAAATCTACCGTTCTGCCTGGACAGTAAGTGCCATATGTGGATATAAATGTCTACAAATCTTGATTTTGTTAATCAACATTTGTTCTTTGACCTTTATCACTAAATGAGGGTTGCAACAATATGTACCTAAAGTGAGTTTGTTCTTTGTTAAGCGGAAGACTAAACTTGGCAAAAACAAAAACCAAAGTATGCTAATCAGATATTCATTTCGCTAAAAGATATCTCACTATCTTCTTCTCCTTGCGCCTTTAAGACCCGATACTTATCTTTTTCTTTATTATTTGATGATATAGTAGGTCGCTATGTCAAAAGGAATGAATCAGTTTTTCCTGGTGAAAGTGAGGACAGGAGGGGCTTTGGATCATTAATGCAAGGCAGTAGGATGCATGTGTATGCCAACATACTGTTTGTAATGAATGTACATTTGTCATTGCCCATTCCAGTGGCCGAGGACTGGAGTAGACTCACATGTCTGCCTTTGTCTCCTGTGCAGGTGTGCAACGAAGAGACCATCAAGGAGATCCTCCAGCGATATCTGCCCTACAATAGCCACGCTGCCAGCTACACCTGGAAGTACAATGGTGTCAACCTGGACATGGACAAGACACTTGAAGAGAATGGGGTGCATGACGAAGACAAGGAGTTCGAGGAGCTCAGCATGGACGCCGACGAGTACATGCAGGCCCTGCACCTGTACTTCAACGACGACTTGACTGAGTTTTAGAAATCAATGGATGTGATTGATTGCCAGCACAGTCATGATGCCTAGCTGGTGCAACAGAATCCCAGATTGGTTTCTGTTCTTGGTTCAATTTTGTTTTTTCAGGAAATCCTAAAGAAACGGTTTTCCTAAAAGATTCAAACAGGAATGTAAATGTACCCCTGAACCTAGAGGTTCCACCCTTTCATTATCCAGCAATTCCTGTTACTTGAAATATGGTGCCATAGAATAAGATTTTTCCAAAACAAATTCTCTCTCACTCTCATTTATCCTCCTGCCTCACCCCTGTTGGCTACAGAGCATCCGCATTTCGAACTTGAGGTCTACTGCTGCATATATAGTAATATTGCAGACTTCCAAATGTACAGTGACAACTTCTCAAGACTAACAATCGGAGGTGTTCTTATTTTATAACAAAGGATGGTATAAAGCTGATGTGACAATAAAACTCGCTTTTGCCCCACAAGTTAATAAATGGTAAGAACGATAACTGTTATCATACACAAAAAGCTGTGACATAGTTATTGGAACTTCTTTCTCAACCTCTGCAGGGTGACGTCACTTTTAGTGTCAACACCAACAGACTCCTTATGGGTTGCTCTTGTAAATTCATTGTGTGAATAATCATTTCTGTCACTTAATTGGTATTTTTTTTGCTATAACATAGCATCTTAACAAGAAACACTACGATATTTATCAAAGTATGCGCATGTGTTTGTGTTTTTAAAGGGGGGACCCAGCCTTAAAGCAACAAAACATGTGAGATCAGGTAGGAGATTGGAGAAAAGAAGGGAAAGTGAAGTGTAACTTACTGAAGATAAGGTTGCTCTTAAACTAAGGATCGTAGGCCTTGGTGTAATAGGTCAGACAATATGAGATGCATCTTTAGCTTCTTCCAGAAGTGGTGGAAGTAGTAGGTTCATCAGATCTATGTCGGGATGGACTTCCAGGTCCTAGGTGCATAACAGTAGAAGGCTAGTCAAACATTCTTCACATTATTGCACTGATTAAGCCTAGCAGTATTGCTGCAGTGTGTATTGCATAGGCCTTTAGGGTGCTTGATGCTGCTTGCCAGGTTCAGTGGTAGGGTGATACAGTCATATTTTCTTAGTCCCTTGATAAGTCGTGCTGCTAGATGGAGGATGCTTTTCAGTCTGGTTTGAGTCTGTGTTTCCTCCATCCTGGTGCTAAAGGACTAGTAATTGAGGGTGCACGAGAAGTAGGCAGTTATACAAACTGACAGTCAATGGTATTTAGAAGCGGTAAATACATGCATAAATACCATTAATGTCGATGAGGGGTTCATAGATGAGATCGGGCTGTTATAGTCACAGAAAGTTTGCGGTAGTACCATACTGTGCACTTAGTCGTTTTTAGGGAAATTATGGGAGAAAGGACCCCCCCCAGACCCAAGGTAAGAGTGTTTTAATGTGAAAAGGCTTTAAATCTAGACTGTATATGGAAATTTGGGGGCATCTAGGAGGTATGTCCAATGCTGTGGCAGTAAAAATGTACAATAAAGAGGGGGCATCCCAAAATCCCTGGGAACTTGAATACTTTTAATGCTAAAGAATAAAAAATGGTTCCTTCAGGGTCATATATAGGCAACTTGATAGTTATTGGAATAAGTAAATTACATCCAATGTACCTGCATAATTTGCCAATTTCTAATTAAAAGAATTGCTCCTAGACATTAAGGATTTAACAGGGACAAAAAGGAAGCGCTGGGAAGATGACAGCTTCGCGCAAATGGAGCAGCATGGGGACTGCCAATGTGCAACTGGAGGTCCTCAGTTGGCGAATTGTGAAGGAGTGCCCCCTATCCCTGCGAGGATGAAAAGAAACTGAGGTAGATTGAACAGCACGAAAACAGCAGCAGAGTTGCAGGAGTCCAGCTGGTGGTTCTGCATTACCATGAGGAGAAAAGGTGTGTATGGAGTCAAAATGGACCCTGCGCACTGGAGAAACCATTACCTGACATAGCAGACACCGAGGCACCCAGGAAAACAGCGAAAGCAACAGAGTGGAAACTGAACAGTAAAAGGCCCATATAGAAGTGCACAAGACCACATAGCTAGAAAATGTGGAAAAGTTATGGGACGGGTGCCCCTACCCACCCATGACTTACCAAAACTGGATCCAGGAGGCGGAATTGGGCAATAACAGACAGAAGAAGATTTCAGGTGACTTGTGATGCAGGAGCAATGAAATTCACTGGAAGGTGGAATAGTGCCTGGAGCTGAAAGAAAATGAGGTGGAAAGTTAAGCACAGAGGAGACCCCAGAAACCAGACTATGAGACACTGTACCACAATGGAGGAAATGCCCTGCATTGCAGCATGCAGGGCCAAGAAATATCCGTGAACTGGTTAACTCAGATTAAGAAGTTGGATCTCACTATCTGAACATCCAGGTGGGTGCTTGAACACTGATAACTCCAGTAGGAGCAGAGACATGCAGTTAATGGGCATACAAGAAATGCTACACAGGAAGGCAAAGAGAATTAAGCAAAAGTGGTACAGCAAAAAGCACCTGATGTAGGAGCTGTCCAAAGACACCTCTATCCGAAGGTTCACAGAGGTGAGACAAGGATCTGAATCGTAGACACAGACAACGTAACCTAAGCTGAACTAGATTTCAAGGCACTGTGCAGAGAGGAGAGCTGGCCTGGGCCACTCAAAACATCACAGATCACCTCCTGAAAAATAAAAAAAGGCCTCCAGTGCTACGAAGAAGAGAATTCTCAGAAGATGAGAATCAGAAATGCTACAGCAGACATCCAGGAAGACGCCCCCACACAGCATCAAACAAGAGAAAAAGAAACCAAAACATCAAATCTATTCTGCAATTAAATCCAAGAAAGCTAATCTCCAAAATATGAAGAACTCGTACTGCTCTTACATCAGGAAAGAAATAAAGCCTGTAGACAATATAGACTTGCAAATACCTTTCAGCTTCATGGAGCAACTTTTTGGGAATGCCAATAACAAAATAACTGCTGTCAAGTCAGAACTACAAAAAGATCTTAGAGATATTAGCAAAGATTTCTTGAAACTGGGAGCACACCCTAACAGACAGAGCAGACAAATCAGTTCTGGACTTGGAACAGCACAGGACCAGATTGAAACCCTTGGAAGAACAAGTAATCGTACTTCATAAAAATCAGGAAGAACTGAAGAATCGCCCCAGGAGGAATAATATCAGAATTTGTGGAATCCAAAGGGGGAAAGAAGGACAAATTATTAGAGTTTGTGTAGAACCTCATGGCGGAACTTCTAAAGAAGCCAGATTGTTCCCAATACAAGTTAGACAGGATTCACAGGGTGCCAACAATAGCAGATCTGATTGCTTCCCATCCAACATCATAGCAAGATTCCACTACTTTGATGATAAGGAATGAGTGATAATGAAAATCCTACAAATTGGTGACCTCTCATATAATGGATTGCTGATACCAACCTACCATGATCTGTCAGTGGTGAACCTCTTCAATCAGTCTGAAGGGTAATAGTCTTTTTGACACTCAAGAAAAATGCTATTGGTGAGGCCAGCCACACAATATGTTATTTAGTGGGAAAGGAATATTGTTAGTTTATCCGTGCACTCCGGTTAATCTGGTGGGAAACAATAAATTAATCAAGTTGGGTGCTGATGGGGTATCACCCACTGATCCCGGACATCAAACATTATATTTGCACTGTACCTCAGCTGGTATAGTGTCTCCCCTCGCACTCCTTTTAGTCCCAAGGAGGGTTCTTCAATTTTAAACAAACTTTTATGATTCACTTTTCAAGAAAATATTAAATGTTCGTACGACAATGAAATGGTTGAATTTTTTGTTTATTTGCTTGTTTTCACTGTTGCAAAGAAAATTATATGCAGTTCTTGTGGTTTCATCCCACAAATATTCAACCAGTAGTAAATGCTCAAAAGTAACAATCCTCAATGCATTTCGGACCTTGGGTCCTTCATCAGGAGGTTATTAAATACGAATTCATACGAAAAAGGCGTATTACCAGCTGCTCAATGTTTATATTCACTGCACGTGCGGGACAAGCTCGGGCGCCGAGATTGCCACGCGCACACGGTGAATCGTTGCCAATTACGAGGATCGAACATGCTCGTGATTGGCGCAAGAAGGCACACACTGACATCCAAGTAAACCTGAGCAGCCCACAATATGCTGCTTTCACATGAATTCATATTTAATTACCTCCTGATGAAGGACCCTAGGTCCGAAATGCTTTGAGCATTGTTACTTTTGAGCATTTACTACTGGTTGAATATTTGTGGGATGAAACCACAAGAACTGCATATAATTTTCTCCTTAACAGTGAAAAGCAAATAAACGAAAAATTAACCATTTCATTGTTGTACGAACATTTGTTTAATATTTTCTTGAAAAGTGAATCATAAAAGTTACTTTACAATTAAAGAACTTAGCAAGCCTCCAAGCACACGCTAAAAGGTAAACCATATATTTTCACATATATTGTTCAAAAGTCCATATTGTTTCTCATATTCATTCTTTATTGGTCCTGTGCCCTCGGTCAGCCAACACGTGATTCGTCAGTGGGCGTCTCGCCCCACAACTTTGTCAGGGCTGGAATAGAACAAAAATTTCACTTGCAAATATGAATAAATATCCCTATCGCGAACAGAATCTCCCTGTGGTAAATTGTCATGGCCCCATACATGGGCCATTCAATCGACGTGGAGGAAACCAATGCATCTATAATTATCATGCACGTAAGTAGTGTGCATAAAGCATCTGATCTAGTTATAATACCATACACAAAACAATATTGTATGTAACCATACTATTTCGAAATTATCCTGTCATGCAGATTGTGGTCCTCCTAAGACACGTAAGAGTTCCAAAACCAAGGGTCGTACATTGTCAAGATGGTTACACACATGCAGCACCTGTGCCACATGCTAATTGCCCCTCCATTGAAATAAAAGAGCCCATCATGCTCACTCTATGAGCCCAACGTGCCGGTGACAAGCAAATCTCATGCTCCAAAGGCAAACACCAATACCTTCGAAGTTCAGGCTCGTATCTAAGAAAGAGAGAGGGCAAACTTCCTTCATTCCCTTGATTAGGTTATTACCCCTATCACTAAAGCACCCATCAAGTGTGAATTATACATTTAATGTATCCTTTGAAGCTGTAATAAAAAAAAGCATAAAATATCCATAAGTCTACCTCATGTAGTGGGACCAGTGTTACTTCTAAGTGAGTATGGAGGAGGGTGAATCAAAACCGATAGCTAAAATCAGGACAAATTCTTGTGCCCAGCAGGTTATCCAATTGACCTCAGTGTGACGATCACTGAATCAAAAGAAAATATATGTCAATAAAGATATTTACTATCTCCTTCCTTCGTTCGGCGGCTCTACCCAATACAATCTTCCATTACTCACTAAAGTTTAAATCACACTCCAATCGTCTTGGAGTCATTGACGCGCATACACTACTTCTGCCGCCTTCTACAAAACATTTGCCTGACCCTTTTGGAACCGCTCTAGGAATTTTTCAACTCCTTTAAACCCACAAAAAACATAATAAACAGCACGGAGGAGGCTGTGAAAATTATTCTCATTAAGCCAGGGAAGGACCAGGGACACCTTCATCATATAGGCTGATACTTCTCATGAACATTAATTATAATCTATTCATGACATTTTTGAAACCCAACTGGAACACATACTGCCCAAGCTAGTCCACCCTGATCAAGCGAAATTTATCAAAAGAAGGCAGACCAGTGACAACACTGAAAAAGTTCTGCATTTGATTGATATGGCTGAAATACCCTTTTGTTGGTCCTCTATGCATGCATATACGTTACCTGAGGGTTGACCTCACACCCCATGCAAAGAAACTATATAGATCTATCAATGTCAACTTACAAAGCTGGGGAGCCTACAATGCCTCCTGGGTTGCGCACATACCAGGAATTAAAATGACTGTCCATCCCAAAATGTTGTACATCTTCCAAGCACTACTAGTATAGGTGACGAGGCGGGACCTGTTGAGACTCCAATAAGCTCATTGAGGATTATAGTCGGGCAGGGGGGAGACCAAGAATGCGTAGGTCACAAAGCACCTTACATCCATGTAAGGGAGGACTGGAAATCTCAAACAGGGCAACTTTAGAATTTTACGGAATGGATGTAAGTGGGATAGAGAAGGGATTGTGTATGGTAAATCGTAATTTGACTAAGAAACTGCTTTGGGAGGCTTCATGGATACTTTTTTATGTTAATGTTTGGGGTATTAGTAAAGCGAGCTTATGTCAAAGTTTCATGGTACGCATGGCACATGGTCCCGAGGATGCTGTAGATTGAAGGGGGCTGATGGCCTAAGGGTGAGGAATAGCTTCTCTGAACAGTAATGTTTTTGTTGTTTCCTGGGTAAAGAGTTCTATTTTCTAGCCTCGACAACCAAAAAAGCTTTCTGATCCTGGGTAGAAGTTCTCATCTTGGGGAACATGACCAGAAACCTGACGGTGCAACATTGAGAGGGGTATAACAAAGGAATTTGTTTAGCAAGAAAGTAGGGGCTTGGCCATGAATGATTTTATGCACGATAGCCTTAGCCACAAAGACAATATGGAATTCAATTGGCAGCCAGAGGACAGAGAAAAGAGTATGCAAGATATGGTCTTGAAGCGAGGAATGAGCGATTTAACCTACCTACAGCTTTTTGAATGAATTGAAGTCTTATGATTAGCTTTTTGGGAAGGTCCAGATAACATTGCATTGGCGTAGTCTAGGCACACATAAATAAGTGTGGTCATAACTAGCTTATGTGACGAGCTGGGGAAAAAAGGCAGGATTTTTTTTTTTAGAAGTTTCAGGTGTCAGAAGCAGATGCTTGACAGTTTTGTAACTTGAGGTTCTAAAGAGCCATAATGATGCCCACGTTTGTACCTCTTTCATTGGGTGAAATGGAGAGCCCAGAGAAGTGGGTAAGAGGTCGTGATTTTAATGATCTACAGACCAGAACCCCTGTCTTGGTGGGCTTAAGTGCTAGGAAATTAAATGCCATCCAAGACCAGGCAAAGGAGAATGTTTCAGCCATGAAACAAAGAGACAGAAGGGGTGTAAGAATGCAGCAACAACTGAAACAGAAGTTCGGTGTCATTGGCATAGATATATTTTACTCCTCTTTTTTGAAGGGCATGAGCTGGTGGGTATAGACATTAAAAAAAAGGGGACGAAAGTGATACACGAGGAACCCCCATTTGACTGATGAGCATGGGAGCAAAAGAAAGTGAATAAAACAGCAAAGCCGCAGACAACAATATAACATTACGCAGGAAATGATTCCCCTAACCTTGCAGTACCTGGTCCAGCAGGAGCGATGGATGACAACAAGCCCCCAATCCCTTCAGCACTTTCCCGAGCAGGTGAATGTTGGTCCACTAACTCACAGAAAGGTACCAAGGAGAAGGGGATGGGGTGGGATGAGAAAGAGAGAAGACAACTGCCGTACTGGTGTCACTCTGGAGGACCACGGAACCTGATGTATTTCTTCACACAGCTCTACTTCACAGAGGATGTCTTTCTGGAAATGCGATAGTTCCTCCGTCTGATTTTACACACTATTCATCAAACAGAGAAACAAACAAAATTAAACCCTAGTTCTTTCTACAATTCTCTACACATACTATTAATACTTGGAGACAGTGCTAAACATTCACCTTGTACTGATTAAGTAGCTTGCCCACTTGCAAGTGGAATTGTGTTTGGCAGTTTTTTGTTGGACAACCTTAGCTAACTCTAGCCCAAGTACTGCCTACTTAATCTGAGTTAACTTGCAGTTCAGATTCCCTTTTATGTTCCGGGGCACTGTGCCTGTCTTTCTTTTAAAACACAATGGCCCTAATTACAAGTGTAGGTGGTATTTATCGCAGATGATAAATAACTTTACCACGGGGTACGTTATTTGTCGAGTGCGTTAAATACCACCAATTATGAGTTGTTGGAGAATACCATTCGGATTTTGGTGTTTAATGCACCAAAATTTGCATGATACAGTATATACCATACGCTTCCCCCAGTAAATTTAGTCCGGTTGGAGCTGCTGAAATTTAATGATGGTGGAGTTATTTAATGCATCCAATATTTATCGAATGTGTTAAATACCTAACAACTCACGATTCCAGCCCGTGCGTAAACAGAGGTTTAAGCATGGGTTGGAATTAACCGCCCAACTCGTATTCAGGGTCAATGTCTTTCTTGGCTTTTGTCTCTGAACTTCTATCAAAAATGGCCCTCTTGTTCACCTTTGTACTTTTACTAAAAGTTTCATAAATATAAGTATTTGTAAACTCTAGCAATAATTGTGCAATAAGCACCTAAACATGTACTCATGTGATTTTTCTGTCTCTTTCTTTGTTTTTCCAGGTTGATGAAAATTGTGGTGGATGCGCTGAAGAGTTTCCAATCCGGACTGTGGGGGCGGAAGCCGTGGAAGAAGAACCAGAATTTGGATTCTCTGGATACTCATAGGTCGGAGTTCTTGCTGCCAGCGGCTGCTGGACAGGAAACCTGCCAAGCAAGACGTGGTCCAATGGGTGTGGCCTTTATTGGCATGGTACCAAAAGTTCCGCCATAAGGAACGTTCTGGTTTTCCTGAGTCATTGGGTTTTCTTCTTTGTGTGAGCATGGAGCACTTTTCTTGCAACAGCTGTGGAGCACTTAAGCAGTGGTGTAACAAAGGCCCCCGCAGCCCCTGCAGTGCAGGGGGGCGAGCTTCAGGGGCCCCCTCAGCACAGTACCCTGGCCTGAGAGCTTTTGAGCGAGTACGTAGGGGGGCCCCTCCATGTACTTTACAGGGGGGCCCCCTCAAGTTTTGTTACGCCAGTGCGCTGAAGAGTTATAACACATCAATGTTTTAGCCAGATTTATAACACATGAATGCTTTTCTCGTACACAGTTTCTCCAGGCCCGAACTCTCTCTGTCCACTCTGTGGGAGCGTAGTGTGACTTGTTGCTGTGTACACATGATATTATGGAAGTTGTGTGTATAGATCCCCAGTGATATTTATGCTTATAAGAACCTGGGATGCAGTAAATTAAAGGACCAAAATGACATCCTACCCATCACCTTTTACCAAATTTTTAGATAATACAGATTTTACACTGGGGACAAACAGAGATGGGTTTAAAAATGGAAGCGGGCACGTCTTTTCAGATTCGAAGATAAGTTCTGCAAGGGTCAGGTGAAGAGCTTCAAGGAGCTTAAACATTAATATGAGATAGCAGAAGACCAACGCTTCAGATACACTCAAGTAAAACATTGGGTAGTCCATCCAGAAGTCCAGCAAGGGCAACTAGAGACCTCAAGAACATGGAGAAATGCTTATGAAATCAAGAGGATATGACCCATGTTATCACTAATATCTATATATTCTATTAAAATCCCAAAGGGAGCACAGATCCACCTTTCAGTTTACCTTGTAAAGGGAAAGGAGCATACAGCTAGAAGAAGACTAATGGAACAATATACTTACTTTAAATACAAATCAAGCCAGAAATGCTAAAAGGAGAGAACTCTTAAAGTGGATAAATGTGAATGGGTTCCACCACATAAGGCCTTTCTCATGGTTTTTGAGGACATTTTTCGAAACTCCCTAGGCTGCTGAATATCAGTAACGGGGATGGTGGATGGGTTGATTTAGAACATGGTGAGTGCGTACGTACCACCTGCCTGCTATGATAGACGCCACACTGCTGGACCTCTCTACGCTGTACCTTAAACGCCCCCTGGGAAGGCTTTTAGTGGGAAGAGAGTTGAATGCAGTAATGTCCCCAGGTTTGAACAGCACTGATTCCCCTGTACACGTAAAGGTCACAGCCCTACTTAGGTGGGCTGATTCATTGGCGTTCAGCAATGTTTGGAGGGTTTACAACCCAGACATAGTTGGGTTTACACATCATTCATATGCGTGCAATTCACAGTCTAGGAAAGATTATTTTTTCATGCCTGCGACGGAACTTGGTGGGGTAGGCGACTTTCGCATAATGTATAGATGCTTATCGGACCATTCCCTGCTAGAACTGACCCTATTGATGGATAAGAGAAGTTGGGTAGGGGGTTGAAGATTTCACTCTTTCCTCCCCTCAGATACTAATTTTGCTGATTATCTGCAAGAGAAAATAGAGGAATATCTACAATCAAATGAAGACTCAGTCACTTCTAAGGTGATACTATAGAAAGCTCTTAAAACATAATTTGTGATGAGATAATGTTGTTTACGACCGCACTTAAAAGGTGTAGGGATACAGAGGTTATTGAGCTGAAAGGGTAGGTCACGTATTTATAGATGGTGCAGTGTTTGGCAAAGGCTAGAGAAATACTTAAGGGCAAATTACTAAACTCTGCTAAGCCTCGCAACAAAAATATATGAGGCTGGTGATAAGGTTGAGAGGCTTATATATTGTCTGGCCCACCGAGAAATGGGGACTAGATTTGTCCCCCGGATAGCAGACCCATAGGGTATAGCTAATGCCTTTAATAATTCTATCCTCCTTAAAACCGAATACCCACTTCAACGACCCTCTCCCCACCAACTGCTTGGCAGCGACCTCCCTACTCATCGTTCCCATTTGGACGACAATTATCAACGCTTCCCTTCTTCAAGGGTCCATACCTGACTCCCTGAAAACCGGGCAAGTCATCCCCATCCTAAAAAAAACCACTCCGAATCCGGCAATTCCAGACAGCTTCAGACCAATTTCCAATATTCCTCTTCGTGCGAAAGTGTTGGAGAAATGTGTGCAGCTACAACTAAGCCAACATATCGCTAATTTCAACTTGCTTGACGAATTCTAATCGGGGTTCAGGCCTGGGCATAGCACTGAAACTAGTATTCTTCACATCGTAGATGATGCTCTCCAAGCCCTTGACCAAGGCAAAACCTGTCTCTTGATCCTTCTGGATCTTTCCTCGGCATTCGACACAGTCAACCACGAGAAACTTCTTGAACGCCTAGAACACAGGATGGGTCTAGGAGGTACCGTCATCAAATGGTTTGGTTCCTTCCTCCAGAACCGCACCCAGAGATTCTTAGTCAACAGCAACCTATCTGCGCCCTCCCCGATATCAATCGGTGTCCCTCAAGGCTCTACTCTGTCCCCTACCCTCTTCAATCTCTACCTTGAACCATTAGCTGAAATTCTTCGCACGGCCAACATCTCCTTCCACATGTACGCTGATGACACTCAGATCTACATCAAAACCTCTTCCCTAGAGGAGATTACCTATCTGAGTGACGCCCTGAAACTGACTGTTCAATTGCTCGCCAACAACCAGTTCAAACTGAATGCCCAAAAAACGGAGTTCCTTCTCATCTCCCCCCCTAAAAACTCCAATGACATCCTGGAATGGATCAACTCGATCACAGCACTTAACTGCACACCGACCATAGTGGATTCTGCTAAATCCCACGGTATAACCTTGGACAGCAACCTGAATATGCATGAACACATCAACTCAATGGCCAAAACTGCCAGGTTCCACCTGAGCTACTTGAGAAAACTAAAACCCTTCCTTGAAACTGCGGACCTAAAAACCGCAGTTCAGGCGTTAGTTATCTCCAGAATTGAATACGGCTGCTCTACCCTATCTGGCCTACCAAAGTCTTCCACGGCCCCTCTAAAAGCCTGCCTCATCGCAGCAGCTAGACTCTTATCTGGCTCAAAAACATTTGACCACATTTCACCACATCTGAAGGCCTTGAACTGGCTTCCTCTTGAAGCCAGAATCCAGCTCAAGCTGGCCTGTATCACACACAAAGCCCTGTACACGAACTCCCCGGCATATCTCGCCCAGAAAATCGTGGTATCTGGGGGACTCAGAAACTCCCGGTCCGCCAGAGACCGTGTGCTCCAGCCAACCCGCTTCCGCAAGGAAAAAACATATAACCGAGCCTTCTCTGGGGCTGCACCAAGAATCTGGAACTCGCTACCATCCTTCATCAGAAGAATACCTTCTCTGTCAATCTTCAAAAAGGAAGCGAAAACCTTCCTAATGAGCAAATTCCTCCAATAACTCTCCTTGTCGCGCATACCGCCTTTTGTCATGGCTTTTGTTTCTGTGCATAATTTCCTGTACTGATTGGCCCTTTCCCTGTACCAATTCTCACTCCTTCAAATGTTCTGCTGGTTCTCTCTGCCTTTTTGCTATCATATCGCCCCTCTTATACAATTGCTGGTTTTCTCTTTTTATCGCTGACTTGTCTCTCTTTATCGCTGACTTGTCTCTCTGCTCATTATGGTACTGTACTGATTATTGTATATAACTCTCGCTTTGTCCTAATGTAGTCAATTCCCTATTCTCCATCCTTGTGTTTTGCCTGTGCCTAACCTGTACGTAACTTGTTATCCCTGTAAAGCGTTCTGATACCCTAACTTGTCACGTTCACGCTCTATAAAACCTCAAATAAATAAATACAATTATGTTAGACTTTACACCTCCATGACACCTAGCAAGGTAGAGAGGCATTTTCATAGTGATCTCCCCTTGATTAGACTGCGGGGGGCCTAGATCTTCCAATATCAAAGGAAGAGTTGATTCTGGCTATGAGAGATATGCCACCTGGGAAACCCAGAACCAAATGCCAAATTCTTTAAGCGATATGCCTCTATCCTTACTCCGCCTGAAGGTAATGTACGAAAAAGCACTTTAGAAAGGCAAGTTGTCATATGATTTGTGTGGAGCAACGGTGGTGGTTATACCAAAAACCTGCAAGGCAGAATGCGCTTCTTACAAGCCAAATTCGCTGATTAACTCAGAGGTAAAATTTCTTGCTAAGGTAGTAGCGAACACACTGGTTAAGGTTATACGCATCCTGTTCCATTGGGATCAAAATGGCTTCATGCCTGAGAGA
This sequence comes from Calotriton arnoldi, assembly GCA_963921515.1. Taxonomy (NCBI): domain Eukaryota; kingdom Metazoa; phylum Chordata; class Amphibia; order Caudata; family Salamandridae; genus Calotriton; species Calotriton arnoldi. The sequence goes on along the minus strand of CAWUFW010000272.1, from coordinate 2,773,246 downwards.
GGAACAAGACAATGTATAAGACGGCTGCATTTAGCCTTAGCTCACGTGGACAGACTACAAGACCCGGCTGCCTTGTTGCTAATTGACTTTGAAAATGCCTTTGATTCTGTGGCATGGCCTTATTTAAATGCCGTACTTGAAAAAATTAATTTTGGTCCCGTATTTAGATCATATGTGAAGTTGCTCTATGCATCTCGCTGGGCTCAAGTTTGAATTAATGGTGTCTTCTCCGTACTGTTTGAAATCCAGCATGGCACAAGATAGGGATGTCAATTATACCCGTTGCTTTTCGCCTTTGCCATTGAGCATGTGGCGACATGGGTCTGATTGGACACTTGGTATTGGGGGATTTGTTCGGCTGGTAACAATGAAGATTGCGTTGGATTATCTGCGGGTGGTGTTCTGTTATATGTTAGTAGGCCCCGTTTCACTATTCCCAAGATCCTTCATATGCTTGAGGTATTCGATGAGGCCAGTGGCATACGAGTCAATTGGGGTAAGTCCACAGTGGTTCCTTTGTCAGGTGATGTGCTGTTAGATGAGTGGGCCCCTGATGGTGGTGCGCAAGTGCAAACTGAGTTTAAGTATCTCGGTGTCAACATAAATCGGGACCCAAAATGATTATGGGAGTTGAATGGCCTTCTGCTCCTTAGCAAACTCAGATCCTACATGGGTAGGTGGAAAAAAGCTGCCCCTTTGATAATGGATAGTAGTGCCCTTTTTAAGATGATAGCACTGCCTCAAATATTGTATCTGCAACAAAACTACCCTTTTTTTCTTCCTGGCCATTTCCCTATGTCACTACAATGTGAAATTACCAGTTACCTCTGGGTTGGAGGTGTCCCTAGAGCCTTATTCACTAAGTGTGTGCAATCCCGCTATGATGAGGGCCTGGTACTTTCTGATAATAAACTTTGGGGCATATTATCAAGCCCCAGCGATAATTATCGCTGAGCGCGCTTAGCGCGCTTTAAATTATCGCCGGCTATCGCTGGAATATATCGCCAAGCTAGCGCTGTATTATCAACGCTTAGCGCTATGGCGATAAATATTCCAGCGATAGTGGGGTTTTCCATGGAACATCGCTAGTTTTCCAGTGATGTTCCATGGAAAACGGCGATAACTTGATGATAAGGCCCTGTGGCCTTAGCCCCACAATCCACCTCCCATGTTAGGTATGCCTTAGTCAGGAATTTAACAGACGTTAAATTCCTGCGTTAAGGCATAGTTAACGCGATTTCAAATATCGCTACCCCTCGTTGATAATATCGCGAAGCTGGGTTAGCGATATTTTCCCATGGAGTTTTGTCAGGCACGCCTCCTTTGCATCTCATTAGCGATGCGATGCGAGGCGTGCTGACAACGGGCGCTAAGTCAAGGGAACACTCGCTAGCGTGTCCTTGATGATAATGCGATAAAATTATCGCTGCTTTTCGCCCGAAAACGGACGCTAAAGCGGCAATAATTTTATCGCGGCCCCTTGATAATATGCCCCTTTATTTTTATGGCTGCCCAATTAATCCCAATCAATCTTTGCCGACAGGGCAGACCCAGCTATTTACCTTGGAATGGAAACTTTGAGTATTCCTCATCTCTCGTTGCAACTCCACAGTGATAAGGTCATCTTGGCCCTTCCTCCAGTTTTGAGGGTTCTGTTGGATACCTAGCACTGAGCACTGAAAATCATGATATAGCATAAACAGGTGACCAAGTAGACGTCCTTATGGCATGGTTCTAGGTTACTGGAGATCACCCAACTCAATGTGTTTAAGACTTGGGATGACTTTAGAATATCTAAAGTGGGTGATGTGTGGGAGAAGGATCACAAGAAGTCATTTTAACAACTTCGGAAAGAGTTTCAGCTAAATAATTCCCAGTTTTTGAGATACCTACAACTTCGACATGCCATGGATGAACAAAAGACAGATTTAGTCACAGTCCCTTGAGTCTAAACTGGTTTTGAGAAGAATAGAAAATAAGGGCATTTCCTTGTATACAGAGCACTAGTGATAAACACCCCAGCTCCACTTCAATCCCTTAGAAAAAAGAAGTGGCATGACCTGGGTAACCTCGACTATAAAGATTGGGTGGAGCCTAGGATGGCCAATTGGCAGATGATCATACCGGCCCCATGTGTCCCTGTAAGCCATTGCTTCTTTTCCATTGATAAAAGGCTGTTGTCTGTACTTGCCCAAGTTAGTGGGACTTACCAGTAAGGTGGCAAGGTCTATGCCACCATCACAGACTAGAACAGCCTGAGCTGGAGTTCTGACTAAGTCAGAACCCATCTCAGAACCCAAGGTTAACCCCACTAATCCCTTGGTTGCTGTACTACCACTTGTAATTTTGCTAGGGGGAGAAGGTGCCTTAGGGGCAGTGGCAGGAGGAGTTACCTTGGCCTTTGGACAATCAGCATCTCTTGTCCAATGGGTCTTTACCTTACAAATATAGCACCAAGGTTTCTTTTTGCCTTTTGTGGAATTTTGGGACTCACCCCCAGGTTTTTGGGGGGCTTGTGAAGACTCTTTTTTATTTTTAACCTGGTCCCCAACCTTATCCTGGGATTTAAAAGAATCTTGCTTCTTCTGGTCACCTCCATTACCATGGTTTTTCTGCTTAACCCTGGTGGGGACCCATTTGTCTGCCTTCTTTCCCAATTCTTGGGGAGAGGTCAGATCAGAGTCCACCAGGTACTGGTGCAAAAGCTGGTTCGGACATGGTGCTCCCTCATGATCAAATGGTACAATCCCTCATAGTCCTGTAGCTTGCTTCCATGAAGCCAGCCTTCCAGAGCCTTAATAGCACTGTCTACAAAGTCTACCCAATCCTGGGTGTGTTCCTTCTGGCTGTCTCTGAATTTAATCCTATACTGTTCAGTGGTTAAGCCAAATCCATCAATGAGTGCACTCTTCAGTACTGAGTAATTGTCAGCATCCTCTTCTCTAACAGCGAGGAGCTTATCTCTACCTTTGTTAGCAAAGGAGAGCCACAGGATAGCTGCCCACTGCTCTTGAGGGACCCTCTGAACTTTGCAGGCCCTCTCCAGAGAAGTGATCCATTTATGGATGTCATCCCGCTCTTGGTAAGGAGGGACTATCCTGCTCAGGTTCCTATTGTCTAAAGACGTTTCTCTGTTTCTAGGGACACTGTTGCTGCCACCATGGGACTCTAGTCCCAGTCTCTTCCTAGTCTTCTGTACTTACAGGGACTCTTTGTCAAGGGCCAACTGATCTCTCCTGAGCTAAAGTCTGACTTTCTCAAGTTTGAGCAATTGGTACTCCCTTTCCCAAGAGTTGTCCCTCTTACTAGATATGGAGGTCCCTATGGAAGTGCCTGAAGCATTGGATTCTCTAGAGGAGGATCTAGACCTCCTTGGTCTACTCTGGACCCTCCCAGGAGGAACAAAGGGGATATCCTCTGTGCCATCTGCACTATTCCCTGAGGGGTCAGAGTTTGGCAGGTTGGAGCATTTGAGTCCTCCTGCCCATACTCTGAATTAAGATCATCAGGAGGAACCCCTGGTGCTCCCTCTCCATAAGTATGCCCACCCACATTATCCTGGTCTTCTGCCTCTACAGGATGGCCATAATCCTGATGTAGCAGCTCTAAGAGCAGCTTAATGGTGGGGTTGCCACCTGTCTTTATCTTTCTAAGACTACACAGGGTCCTTAGTTCCTGGAACTTTAGACCACTCTACTTAGCAGACTGGGGTACACTGGTGTCCCCAACTAAAGACATGGTTCTAGGTGTAGTGAGGTGTTGCACCTACCTACCCTAGTGGAACTAAACTCCCAACCCTAAGTTCGGTAGAACTTACTTATTCTAAGCTGTATTATATGTGCCTAATATTAGTGATGGTTTTTCAATTAATCCACACCAAGATTAGCTGGTAAAACAATGCAGGCTTGAATCCCAACCGCTGCACACCAATGTGAGAAGCTGGCTTAGTATCTGGTGCTTACTTATGTAAGTGGGCACCTTGCACTAATCCAGACAACCCTCATGGTGATTTTAGTGGTCTTAGACAACCTTAAAAAGCTCTCTAAGTGGTAGCTGTGGAGAGCAGCCTTCAGGTTTAGTCCAATCTAATCTAATTGGTATTGATTAAGTGAAAAAGAACCACACAGTGTATTTATAAAAAGATGTATTTATTATAAGACACTCACTAACACATACAAATATCTCCTGCCCGGAGATATACACAATGCACACAATACTTTGTAAATAAACCAGGTAAGTAGCACGAATACACAGTGGTCGCTAGGGGGAGACTAAACCATATACTAAAATAGTGGTATGCGAACCACGACTCAAGTCAAGACTATACCCAGAAGACGTAGAAATGCAAGGAACCATCTGAGGTAAGTAACCAGGAAGCCCATGGAGGCTGTGTGCAGAGTGGGAACACGACCGCGGGCTCAATTCAAGTCAATGGGTAAGTCGCGTTGCAATTTTAAAGAAGGACTCTTCCCAGTGGACCCTGAAGAAACCCCGTGGAAGACAGAAGGTTGGAGAGACACCCCACCCGTGGATACCCTAGGAACCAGGATACCTACACCAGGGAAGCCGGGTGCATAGGTCTGAAGTGGCGTCGGAAACCGCCGTCGAACTCAATGGAGGACTTCAGGAAGATGCCGCTGCTGGATAAGGTGAAAGTGTCCGGTGGAACCCAAAGGTGGATTCAAGATAAGAAGTACCTGCAAGCAGAGGGGACAGAGTCTATGCCACTCAGGAGTGACCAGGAGGCACGGAAGACGAATGCCCACCGATGTCGGGTGTTGCAGGAGAGCTGATGGTGACCTTGGAGCTGCAGCTGTGCGGACCAGGCGACGCTGTAGAAGACCAGAAGCCATTCATGATCTGTCACACATCGGATGTCGAGAGTTGAGGGGTCAGTGTCTTTCGAGAGCACCAACAAGCCTTGGCAACTGCAACCAACATGGAAAGCGAAAAAGGTGCAGTGTCTGGACCTGCAAGGTCCAGGTGACTCGCCACAAGCAGGGGAGTCAGAGCAGGCCCCGAGCAATCAGAGGAGCCTCCTGAAATCAAAGAAGACCCTCAAACGGACCCACAGGCCGGAGGCACTGGAGTCGCGAGAGGACCTCGAGCAGCTCACCAAAGATGCAGGCCCACGGTGCAAGTGATGCGGTGAGGACAAAGATCTTGGTCACAGGAGATGCTTGAGGTTGGGGCTACTTGGAGGAAGAAAGCCAACAAGCTTGCAATGGCAAGTTGACACAGTGCTCAGGGGTTCGGTTCCTGCGGCTCTGGCGAGGGATACTGGCCTCAAACTTGGTGAGAGGACAGGGCAGGCCTCGAGGGATGTGAAGAACCACCACCTGTGTTGCTGAGCCTTTCGGAGTCCGTGGGAGGTCAGCAGACCGGTCAGCTTCGTTGCGGTACCTGCAGATGTAGGGAAGTGACTCCTTCACTTCAAGGGAGATTCCTTCTGGTGTGGATGTCCACAGGCCTTGGAAGGTTCCTGTATGGAGCACGGGCACAGATGTTGCAGCAGACTTGCAGGACGACGAGACCAGGAGCAGCAAGAGTCTTCCCAGTTGCAGTCTCGGAGCCCAGAGCAAGGTCCAGCGAAGTCCACAGTGCCCAGACGGTCAAATAAGTGGTGTCTTGATATGAATCTTGTCCCACAACGAATCTAGGGACCCACCTACAGGTAAGCCCTTAAGTACTCTAAGGAAAGGGTTGGGACAATTCAGGGTTCCCTCCCAGGGGAGGGGTCAGACAGTGGGGAGGACACTCCCATGTCCTTTGTCCAGTTTCGCGCCAGAGCGCTCCCTGAGCTGGTTTGAACTGGACTATGCAAGGAGGGCACCAAATGTGCCCCTCAAGCAGACCGAGTGGCGCTGGTAAGCGCTCCCACCTGGCCCCAATACACTAAACCCTGTCTGGGAGGTGGTCACACCTCCCTACGACAGGATACCTATTGTTCTGCCTTCCCCTGCTTGAGCTTGGCTCAGCAGCAGGAGGGCAGAAGCGTGTCTCTGGTCGGCAGCAGCCATGTTGTACTGTCCGGGTCCAGAAGACTGGTACCGGGAGCACTGAGGGCCTCCCAGAGGAGCTTTACAGTGCATGGAATCATACCCCCCACACCGTTTATGGTGTGGGGGTATGATTCCAACACGTTTGATACCAAACATGACAGGGTTCGTTACAGCCAGTTTAGAGATGGTCATTGCGTAATGACGCATGGCCACTCTATCTATCATAATGGCTGATGCACTTACAACCCAGGAGAATGGACTCCGGAGGTTGAAGGGGTGTTCTGCTTATGCAGAGGCAACCTCACACTTAAAACCGAGCACCCTGCCTTCAGGTTTGCAAGGCCTGCCTTAGGGGTGACTTATAGGTTTTGAATGCAGTGACCTCAGATATAGGGAAACCTATATCTGTCGAAAGTGATGCTAGCACCAGCTTACACAGGCTGCAATGGCAGGCCATTGTCACAATTTGAGTGGTTTCTCATGGGTGGCATAATGCATGCTGCAGCCCATGGGAGACCCCTGGTGTACCTATGCCCTGGGTACCTCAGTACCATATTTTTTTTTTGTTTTGAGTTTTACATAGCGCGAACTAGACCCGAGACATCGGGTATCAGAGCGCTTTACACGAGCACCAGTTTCGTTGCAGAAGGACTTAGAATGGTACACCAGTAGCCAATCTGGGATGTACCCAAGTATTCTCCATAGTCAATTTAGGGGAGAAAGCACAGAGACTGGGGTCCTGATTAGCAGGATTCCAGTCAGACTAGTCAGAAACAGCATAGCACCAGGCAAAAGGTGGGGGTAACCATAAAAGCAGATCCTACTTTCCTATACCATATGACAGTAGTGAGGAGTGAAGGTTATTAACTCCTTCCTGACTCTGCAATTCTGCTAACAGCCTAACTGTGCATGTGAGTGATTCCTCAAGGTGATTGAATGTAGGTATAAGTAATGTGATTGGCTGGAAGGCACTTAGTTAATATTGTCCCCTATCTTTTCTTTATCAACTGCAGGTTGCACCCTTTGGTATTTGCTCCTTTCATATGTTGTTCCTAGGGCAGAACTTCAGAAGAGACAGCAAGGGAGGCTCCTTCTGGTTGCAGAGTATTCGTAGGCTGTTGTTTATTGTTTTATCCACTCCCCCATTCCCTTGGGGGAGCAGTTATATCTGTTCTACAGGCAGAACACCAAGGGAAGTGGTTGACTGTCTTCTCACCATTGCCCCTGACAGCCAGACATATCATGTTGGAGTTGTAGCAAGTAGCCTGTCTATCTGTACTAACCATTCCGACACCTTTCCTCATTTCTACCACTGGCCCTCATGGTCCTGTGTATATGGTCACTGATGGAGTAGGTGCATTGCTCTTATTGGATTCCGAGTACAATGTAAGTGCATCCCGACAGACTTATGTAGGGAACCACCGCTGATTTTAAATCAGGGTCCCCGGTTAATACATTATGACACCGTTTTGTCCCAATTTCTTGCAATACTTGGAAGGGTCCCTGGTTAATGTATTATGACACCTTTTTGTCCCCGTTTGTGGCAATATTTGAAAGAAGGCAGATCACTCAAGAAGCTCACACAGGTCTTCTCACATGGAGACGGAGATCCTGGAATTTTATACTGTGCATCATCCAATTTCAACCATTTAGTTTTGGAGAGGCATGGACTAATGAGGCAACTGCTGCAGTCTTTATCAGAGTCACAGAGAACATCTTAAATATTCCTTGACGTTCGTGGTTAATAGATACACATCATCAAATGACCTCATTTACCTAACTTTTCAGATTATTGCACAGCAAAAAAACAGACACTCAGAATAGAAGGGATACCAGAGACTGAGATTTAATCTACCTCCACCTCTCCTGAAGAACCAATGTAGATCGGTAACGTAGGAAAACAGCCATCCCAAGATTAAAGTGATCGATGTTGAAAAGGGCGCCAACAGCTTTACAATGGGAAGGCTGTACATTTTGTTAGGAAGTGGTCTCAGTTGTCAGCAAATATATTACTCAACCATAGATCACAGGCCAGGGTGGAGCACAAACCAAGAACATGAGTCTATCCATAGCAGAGCACATTATTACCTGCAAGCTATGCTCACCACTCCAAAAGGTCCCGGTTCTTGATTGTCACCCAATAATTCAGTTGCATATGGATGTTTTATTGATATTACCTTTTGACAATCTCTGTAAAGATAAAAGAAAAAGCTGAAGCAGAACCTATGAAAGATATTGAAGGAACACCCTTGTCCTTAGGAGAGTTTTGTCAAGAAACTCTTACTCTACTCATGGTGACAGAAAATGGTCATACCAAAAGTATTATTTTTATCCTCAATAATGCGCCAAACGTTCCTGGAGTATTGATAAGCCCCTGATTTTGTTTACATAATCCATAGATTTATTGAAGAAAAAAGACTTTTACTCTCAATTCAGAAATTTTTAAGAAACAGTTTCCAATTTTCTGCCATACAAAATTACAACCTTTGCTAGGCTGTGCCTCAGTAGCATTTACTCAAGAGAAAAACATCCCTGAAGTCCATAGATATTACCTTGATGTGTTTCAGTAACAATGGGCCAATAAAGTATACCCCACTCAAAATACAACTGTGCCATCAAATGAATACTCAGAGCCAAGATTCCATTGGGTTGCATATGTCCCATAACCAAAAAAGGATCAAGTCCCAAGGCGGTTTAGTTCTGATACTTTAGAAAAAGGACTGATTCATTACAGAACATCACTTGGAGGCACACCTAAGTCAAGCAGCTAATTTAGGCATCGCATGGACTACCGATTCTGAGTGCCATGATCATACATAATCGTTATTCCCTGCCATTGTTGTCCAAACTTCTGTGTCAAATAAATGCTGGCAAAGTGTATCAATCTAGACTTAAGAGTAGTGTGTAATTTAGTGCAGATGAAGGCTAGGGATAAGTAGAAACAGCATTCACCACTTGATATAGCCATTTCGAATATCTTGTCATGATATTCTTGCTTTGCAATGCCCCATCTGCTTTTCAACAGTTTGTAAATGACATCTTCTTCTTGAATAGTTATCTCATTATGAATGGGTTCCTAGGATGTGCGCCAACTTTCACAGACACATCATTCAATGTTTTTCTTCTATAGTAGCTCTTATATCCAGGGCCACTGGAATAATACAATTGCACAGCTGCAGTGATTTTTGCATAATTATGGATTTACAGCATGTAGAAGGCTGGCTTAGTATATGGTGCACACTTATGTAAGTGGAGCACCCTGTACTAATCCAGACAACCCTTATGGTGCTTTTAGTGGTCTTAGACAACCTTAGAAAGCTCTCTAAGTGGTAGCTGTGGAGAGTAGCCTTCAGGTTTAGTCCAGAAGGAGTGTAATGCAGCTTGTTTTACCAGTACTAATCATATAGTGTAGGTTAAGTGAAAATGAACCACACAGTGTAGTTATAAAAATATGTATTTATTATAAACACTCACTAACACATTGTAATATCTCCTCCCCAGAGATATAATCATAATACACACAATACTTCAGTAATAGAACACTTAAGTAGCACAAATATGTAGTAGTCTCCGGGGGAGACCAAACCATATACTAATAAAGTGGAATGCGAACCACGACCTAAGTCGACACTGGACCAGAAGACTTAGAAGAGCCGGGAACCCAAGGAACCACCCAAGGTAAGTACCCAGGAACCCCACGGAGGCCGTGTGCGGAGTGGAAACATGACCGTGTGCTTAATATGGATGAAGCTGACAGTGGCAGTGTCTGCATAGCGCACGACTCATGGTAAACGGGGGAAACAGCATTTTAACCAGTTTTTAAAGTGTGTTTCTAGACCAATTTGTATGTTTTTCAACTTTTAACCCGCTCTCACCTGTATTCTGCCGCTCTACCGCAGTGTTGCTCCCGCCCTGTTCCGCAGCAGCTGTTAGTGCCGTTTGAGCGGAGGGCGGGGACCATGACCTCACTCACTTCCGCTTGCCCACCGAGCACATAAATTGGCGGGCTAGCTCGTGGAGGCTCTACGCCTATTTTAGACGCATGCCTGAGCGGACGCGCTGATGAAGCAGACAGTGGCAGTGTCTGCATAGCGCACGACTCATGGTAAACGGGTGAAACAGCCTTTTAACCAGTTTTTAAAGTGTGTTTCTAGACCTATTTGTATGTTTTTCAACTTTTAAACCGCTCTCACCTGTATTCTGCCGCTCTACCGCAGTGTTGCTCCCGCTCTGTTCCGCCGCGGCTGTTAGTGCCGTTTGAGCGGAGGGCGGGGACCACGACCTCACTCACTTCCGCTTGCCCACCGAGCACATAAGTTGGCGGGCTAGCTCGTGGAGGCTCTATGCCTATTTTAGACGCATGCCTGAGCGGACGCGCTGATGAAGCAGACAGTGGCAGTGTCTGCATAGCGCACCACTCATGGTAAACAGGGAAACAGCCTTTTAACCAGTTTTTAAAGTGTGTTTCTAGACCTATTTGTATGTTTTTCAACTTTTAACCCGCTCTCACCTGTATTCTGCCGCTCTACCGCAGTGTTGCTCCCGCCCTGTTCCGCCGCGGCTGTTAGTGCCGTTTGAGCGGAGGGCGGGGACCACGACCTCACTCACTTCCGCTTGCCCACCGAGCACATGAGTTGGCGGGCTAGCTCGTGGAGGCTCTACGCCTATTTTAGACGCAAGCCTGAGCGGACGCGCAGCGGACACGTGCAGCGGGCGTGCGCAGTGGGCGCGTCGCCGGTGCGCCAAAGGCAAGCCCATCTGCACCCGTCCGCGGCCGGCCGGGGCCAGGGGCCAGAACCCCTGCCCGTTCCAGATTAATCCGGAAATATGCAGCGGAGCAATTACTCGAACTATGCCCCCCGATTCGAGAGTTATGTAAACACAACTTATCCATGATGGCAACCCCTCTGGAATGCACCCACTGTCCATATAAAATAACTGCTCACAATATATGGGCGGGGGCAAGACGCAAGCTAAAATTAATACTTATTAACTGCAGATCCCTTAACAAACACAAGCTTGTAATCCATGACTGTATTCTAGACAATCAACCTGATGCTCTATTCCTCACAGAAACCTGGCTGAATGAGGACTTGGCCCCTGAGATACTGGAAGCCCTCCCACAGAATTATGGCATCCTCAGATTGGATCGCAAAATTAAACTTGGGGGAGGAATAACCATTATCTACAAATTATCCTTACAATGCACTCTGGATATGGCTAACATTGACAAAAGTGAAGCAGGCTTCTTCTTGATCACAGCAGCCGAGAATTGCATTGTGAAGGGTTTCTTGATTTACTGTCCTCCTGGCCCTGCCACTCAGTTTATTTCCAGTCTAGTGGAGCAACTGATACAACCTGCACTTCGTTATAACAAACTGATAGTCTTAGGGGATTTGAATCTACACTTCGATGACCTAACTAACTGTGAAGCTCAATCTCTTTGTCAGGAATTAGCTGCTCTCCAGCTAACACTTAAATCCACCCTCCCAACACACCAACACGGCCATATATTAGACCCGATCTTCACCAATTGGTCTGATCTAGAGACTGAACCCACGATTGCAGTCCTTTGGTCTGACCACCATCTCGTTCCCTTCGCTATCCCCTTAGCTACTATCCCCCCCACAGCCACTAGAGGTTTAAGTATGCCACATAGGAGATGGGCTAGATTTAACCCTGCAAGCTTTAGTCGTGCTCTCCAGCTGAGTCGCCCTCTTATGGGTAAGGATATTAATGTGGCTTGCAGCTCAGTGGACAAGTGGATCACGGAAGCTCTGGATAGAGAGGCCCCATGGACCTCCAGCTTCGCGTGCAGACAGTCGAAATCTGCTCCATGGTTTAATGAAGAACTAAGAATAGCAAAAAAATCCTGTAAGCGTCTAGAACGTTTATGGAGGAGAGATTTCTCAGTCCACAAGAAGACCGCATATAAGTTGAACTTAAAACATTATCACTCCCTTATAAAAAAAAAAAACGTGCGCGGCCTATTACAATGAAAGAATAGAGCAAGCAGAGAGCTCTTCCAAAGAACTATTCACCATCTTTAAAGACATATCCTCGCTTGCGAGAACTGTAACTCCTACTGTCAGCTCAGTGGAGTCATGTAACCAAATCGCTGATTTCTTTGCGGAGAAGGTAGCAAAAATATATACTACCTTTCCGGATGAGTTGCACAATGGGATGTTCTGCCAATTGGAGAGGACCAATGTGGAGGAGGCTATCCTCCTCTCCAAATTTGATCCACCCTCCTTTGAAGATCTCAAAGGCATAGCCTTAAGTATTAATTCCGGCTCTCCCACAGATCCTACGAAACCCAAAATTATGAGAAATGGCCTGGAGACTATAATGCCCTACATTAGGCAGCTTCTTGAGCTTTCCTTCGCTGGTGGTATGGTCCCAAAGCGGTGGAAGCAAGCAGTTGTCCTCCCCATAAAGAAAAAGCCGGGAGCCAACTCGAGTCAGCTGGAGAACTTCCGCCCTATTTCACTCTTGCCCTATTTCTCCAAAATAGCTGAAAAAGTGGTTAATACTCAATTAACTACTCACATTAATCAGCATAGTTTACTTCACCCCACACATTCGGGCTTTAGAGCCACGTACTCCACAGAGTCCGCACTACTTCTTACAACTGAGACAATACGCAGACGTGTGGATGAAGGCCAGACAGTGGCCCTGGTCCTATTGGACCTCAGTGCGGCCTTTGATATGGTATCCCACAAACTGCTCCTACAGCGTCTCAGTGTAGGTGGGTTGGATGAAGCGGCACTTAAATGGATGGCCTCCTTCTTGCAGGATCGGAGCTTTCAGGTGGCACAACAACCACATTTCTCCAAAAGCATCGTGTTGTCCCAAGGGGTCCCTCAAGGCTCCATTTTGAGCCCCACTCTTTTTAATCTTTATATTGCACCTTTATCGGAGATTATAGAACGGCAGGGAGTCACCATCGTGTCATATGCAGATGACATGCAATTGGTTGTCTCGCTGTCACAGGCCTCTGACGTAGCAGCCACTAATTTCTCTGCTTGCCTGCGGGACTTGTCATCTTGGATGACAAATAACTGCCTGAAATTAAATGGCAGCAAAACAGAGATTCTAGTGGTGGGAAAATCCCCCTCCATCTGGTCATTGGCATGGTGGCCACAGACACTGGGTCCTACTCCCTCCCCAAGAAAACAGGTTAAAAACTTGGGAGTGTGGTTGGACTCCACTCTCTCTTTTGAGACACACACCAGAAAGGTGGCTGAGAAGTGCTTTGGAATCTTGAGAGTATTACGGAAAACTCTGGACGTTCTCCCCACCTCAGCTAGGAAAACCCTGGTCCACGCTTTGGTAACATCCCAACTGGACTATGGAAATGCTCTCTACCTAGGAGCAACAAATAAATGTCTTCATACGCTACAATGCATTCAGAACGCGGCTGCTCGCCTAGTTCTGAAGCTCCCCAGGAGAGCATTCACCAGGAAGGCTCTTGCTGACCTACACTGGCTACCAGTTAAGGAAAGAATCCTTTTCAAAACCCTGTGCATTAGCCACCGTAGCTTGCAGGGGAAAGGTCCAAGTTACTTGCACAACCTACTTACTCCCTACATTCCGACTCGACTTCTTAGATCGACCGGAACCTATTTGGTCACGGTCCCTAAAGTTCAAAAAGCTAGAAGGGGGGGGGGGCGGCAGCCGAGGAAGATGGCCGCCGCCTTGTAGAGCTCCGGACCTCCGGGGGCTACAAACAAAAATCTGCTACATTTCTCCGTGACCCGCCCAGTTAAAATTGCCTGCGGGAGTGCCGGAACTCTGCCCGCACCCAACAAGCTCCTTGCCCCACCTGTGGCGACTTCCCCGGTGCGTGTGGAGACGCTATCCCGTTTGCTGCCTTTGAGCACGCCGCGACCGGGGACTGGAGGAGGTGCTGCGTCCAGCGCCGGCATCAGAAGGCGCGGGCCCGGCGGCGCTGAACAGCGAAGTGCGCCCTGGGCTGCTGCGCTGATACGCAGATTTGCCTCCCGGGACCCTCAGACTTTCGGATACAGCTTTGGCCGTGCGACGGGACCCCCGCAGAGCTGCACGAGGGGGGGTCCCACCGGCCCACTGCGTCCTGGGCCAGAAAGAAGTGGCCATGTCCATGCCAAGGTGGTAACTGGTAACTGGGCGACAGCGTGCAACCGCAGAGACTCCCAGTGTGACTGGCGGGATCAAGCCTCGATGCTCCACCGGCCCGTATGCTATGGTATGCTGCGGTGTGCCTTTTATGCGCTGGGCCGCTGCTGCAGCCACCTACTGTGAGACCACGCGTCACTCCTGGTGCGTGGCCCCACCGAGGGTCAGTCCTGCATAAAATCATAACGGGGCCCTCGAACGGCTGTGAGACCTCTCAAAACGGACTAAGGGCCTGCGCCGGGGCCTGCTTCTACAGTGGCCCAGACAAGTGACCACCTCGGGGCCTAGAAGACATCATCCTCGACTACCGCAGCCCGTAATTAGCTCGCTCCAGACCCTTGATGTGCCTGGGCCACAGCTCACCCCGAGAACACTGCACTTCGCGCTCGGTGCCCGTCCCGATCTAAACCCCACGCTCCAGCCACACACCAAAACCCACAGTGGAACGCACCGGATCGCAGGAAACCCGACAGACCGCGTGCGCCACCAGGTAGCACAGGCAGGCGGCTGTGAATACTGCTTTCAGGTGGTCAGTGACTGCGAGAGGTAGCCGCAAGGTGGGGCAAGATGGGGGGCCGGGGCCAACGAGTGACCCAACAGAATAAACTGGAGAAATACGCCTACTCTAAACTGGACAAAGATGCGAACGACCGCACTGAGGCTGAAGCGGCATCTAACAAAGAGACTACACCAGGGAAAGAGATCACACTACAGGACATTATGACCACCCTTAATAAGGTACATACCTCTCTGGAATCCCGCATAGACACTATGACCACTGAACTCTCACTTATCCGTGCCGACTTCAGGAATTTAAGCTCCCGCGTGACGGAGGTCGAATCAATAACGGCCACCGTGAGTGCTGACACAGCCTCTCTGAAGAAACAAGTGCAATGGCTGGAAATAGACAACAAGACCATGGAAGCGAAGCTGGACGACCACGAAGGCCGCTCCCGTCGCAATAATGTGCGCATAGTGGGAGTGCCGGAGGAAACGGGAGGCCCTGCCCTGGACCTCTTTGTGGAAGACCTGATCAAGAATCACCTGCAGCCCAGGGGACTCTCCAATTATTTTTCGGTCAAACGAGCCCATCGGGTCCCCAGGGGCAGCCCCCGGCTTGGGGCGCCCCCGCGGCCTATACTAGCACGCATTTTTAATTTTCGCGACCGTGACCTCATCCTCCAGACGGCGAGAGCGGCCCCGCAGATCCGGTTCCAACAAAGTACGATATCTTTCTTCCCCGACTACACCACGGTGGTGGCCAAACAGCAACGGAGTTTCATAACGGTGAAGCAAGAACTCAGAAACCGTGAACTCAAGTACTCTATGCTATTTCCAGCAAAACTGAGAGTAGAGGCAGATGGAAAAGCGTGGTTCTTCACCAAACCGGAGGACGCACAGGACTGGCTGGAGGGGTGGCGTCAGGTCCAACATTGCAGAAATCCTGGTCGAAACACCGCTCGAGATACATCAAAACCGCAATCCCTGAATCAGATGGCAGACTCGTTGGAAGCAGGGACTCGGCCTGAGGAGGACTGAACCAGACATGCTGGACACTCTCTGTATGAGACACCATATACGGACACCTATTCTATAAACCGGAA
Source organism: Calotriton arnoldi (assembly GCA_963921515.1). NCBI lineage: Eukaryota > Metazoa > Chordata > Amphibia > Caudata > Salamandridae > Calotriton > Calotriton arnoldi. The sequence continues at coordinate 2,757,483 of CAWUFW010000272.1, read as the reverse complement.
TGGCGACAGCAGACGAAGATGCACGACGCCGGGGCTCCGACGCATCTGGGAGGGGAGCTACCAGCCCCCTCGACGGCTCTGAGGAGACAGGAAGCTATCGAGGGGCAAGTGACTGATGATCCTTCGAAAGACTCTGTGTGGGCAAGGGGTTCCTGGCATCTCACTAAATTCATTTTAATAATAGATGGAAGGGTAACTGTGTCCCTGAACGGGCCCCCGGGGGGCACAACGAGAGCTCTCTCCCCCCACACAGGTACCGGGTAATGGGTATTAGGCACTCTGCAAAGTTGGGGTGGCGGGAAGTTCAAAAACCGTCTTGCAGGGAGGCAGGGAGGGGGGGGATTGGGGATTCTTTGGGTGAGTTCGTATTTCTTGATTGTGTTTGTTTCTATTTGTTATTTGGCACACTATCAGTCCACTCACACCATTCATGCTTTGCCGCACAGCAATCTGATTTGCACTGAGCAAGCGACACACAGCCCCCATGCCGCTGTCACATGAGCCCAAAATACCTGAGACACCCCTCATGCAGCACCTACCAATTATATCTTGGAATGTTAATGCTCTTCAAGATAAGCTAAAAAGAGGACTAGTTCTACAATACTTGAAACGTAAGGCACCAGCAATCACCCTATTGCAAGAGACCCACCTAACGGGGACAGTCTGCAAAGCCCTAGATAGATGGGGTTTTAGGCTCGCGGTACACTCTGAGTTTACATCTGGTTCGAGGGGGGTGGGAATCCTCCTGAAGAAACAATACCCGATTGTCGTTAAGCACACGTACACAGACGATCAAGGTCGCTTTGCGGCTCTCTCGTGCCAGTGGGAAGGACGCATAGTTAACATAGTGTCTGTCTACATTCTGCCTGCGCTCCACTCCTCAGCTTTTCCGGCGCTCAGCGAATTCCTTCTCCGACTCCCACAGGGCTATTTAATAATAGGAGGCGATTTCAACGCCACTTTAGATGACACTTTAGATCGCACACCCCCTCGACAGCAACACCGATCACACTCCGCCCTCACTGACTTCCTAGATGCCATAGGCATGGTGGACATTTGGCGCTCCCGCTTTCCCCGGACACAGCAATATACATACTACTCGGGTGCGCACAATAGCCTCTCCCGAATCGACTACATACTGGCGCCCGCAGCAGAACTTGGAAACTTCTTAACGGTAACACATTTACCGAGAGGCATTTCTGATCACTCCCCGGTTAGCACTCTCTACACTTGGCATTCCACAGCGCAGAACCGCATATTCCCCATATATCCTGGATACTTTAAGGCCCCTGAGATAGGGAAGGGACTGACCGATACTACCAAATACTATTTTACCGAAAACGCACCCTCCGTCTCCTCCCCAATCGTCCTCTGGGAGGCGTACAAAACAGTGCTTCGTGGGCAAGCGGTCTCCCTAATCACCCATCATAAAAGAGAGAAAGTCAGAACTGTAGAGACACTCGAACAGGAGGTGGAGGACTTGGAAAGAGCCCACAGTCAGGACCCCTCTGACGCAAACGCTCACCTATTGCAACTTAAGAAGCAGGAGTATAGGGAATTTCTGTGGGAGGCAGCAAAAACGCGAACTCTCCAAGACCCAACATACCATTTATGAAAGCGGAGACAAAGCCGGCAAGCTTTTGGCCTGGCTTGACAAAAGAGAAAAGGCAGGGAGATGGATCGCAGAACTTCAACTTCCCATGGGCGATACCACTCGGAATCCCCAACACATAGTAGAATTATTGGCGCATCACTACGAACAGATCTACACTTCCACACTCACAGTTACACAAACAGATGCGGAGGAGTTCCTCCGAGATATTAAACTCCCCAGACTAGAGGAAATGGAGTCCCAATCTTTAGAGGTAGAGCTCTCAGCGGAAGAAATCGCGATGGCAATCGGTAAATTACAGTCGGGAAAAGCGTTGGGACCAAACGGTATCCCCATTGAGTGGTACAAGCATAACGCGACAACACTCACACCGTACATGGCAGCAATGTATGAGGCCAGCTTGGAAAGGGGGGAACTACCGCGTGACCAGAGGATAGCGACAATAGTGGCCATCCATAAACCCGGCAAACCCGCGCAGGAATGTTCCTCCTACAGGCCCATATATCTGATCAACGCTGAGGCCAAGATACTGGCCAAGACCCTGGCCAACAGACTTAGGCCGCACCTAGCAACGCTGATACACCCGGACCAATCCGGGTTTATGCCCGGGAAAAATATAGCTCTAAATCTTCGGCGCCTCCACAACGTGCTGGGCCGCAGACATACTACTCAAGAAGAGGCTATCGTGCTGTCCTTAGATGCGCGCATGGCCTTCGACACAGTCGAGTGGCCCTTCCTCTTCGCTGTTCTCCGAAAACTAGGATTTGGACCGAAATTTTGCTCCTGGGTCCGGCTACTTCTACACTGCTCCCGTGGCCCATGTAGTGGCCAACGGGCATAGATCGAGGGATTTTCTATTACATCGCGGCACGAGACAGGGCTGCCCGCTGTCGCCCCTTCTTTTTGCCCTAGTGCTGGAGCCTCTGGCGGCCTGGGTACGACAGGACCCGGTCATCCGAGGACTTAGATGGACTGAGGACTACGAGGATCGCATATCTTTATATGCGGACGATATCCTTTTATACATGGCCTCTCCCAGACGTTCACTGTCCCGTCTGTTAGATATCTGTAGTTCCTATGGACGACATTCAGGATATACGATCAATTGGACGAAATCCGTGCTCTACGTCCTGAGGGGTCCCCCCCCACTCCTCCCGGCTGGCTGCGAAGTGACGATAGTGGAAGACACTTTTAAATATTTAGGGATTCACGTCACCCATGACCCGGAAGTGTTTATGACCCTAAATCTCCAAGCCCCTTTGAAACGGTTGCAAAGAGATACCAAACACTGGCAGTCGCTGCCTTTGTCGCTCCTGGGGAAAGCAGCACTTTTCAAAATGATGGCGCTCCCCCAGTTTCTCTACGCCCTCCAAAATGCACCTTTTCCAGTCCCCCAGACCTACTTCCGTGCCATTGAGGCAGAAGTCACTAAACTCCTTTGGGACAATAAACCGGCCCGTATAGCTATGGTGAAATTATACCGCACCTGGTACGATGGGGGCATTGCACTCCCTAACATACAGTCTTATTACTGGGCCGCTCAGCTGACAGTGATAAATCAGTGGATTCATGTCCCCCACACGGACCCAGCCTATGCCCTCGATAGGTTGCAACTTGGGGTGACGGGGCCTCACCGGGCGCTCTATAACAAGACCCAATCCATGATGGGCCCGACAAACCATACACTCCAGATCTGGAAAACAGTGCAAAAAAAGTTAGGATGGCACAACACACTCACACGAGCAACACCCCTATGGGTTACGAACAGGCTGGGAAGGTTGGAAAAAAGTAAAGGCTTCCACAACTGGGACATTATCAGGATATCTAAGGTGGGCGACCTCTGGGTACGGGGAAAAATTATTACATTTACACAACTCCAAACGCGATACGAAATGGCGTCAACGGAGTACTTCCGTTACCGACAGATTAAACACGCTCTTGAAGCGGCAATTCCCCCCGACACCACCCTGCCTGAGGCCTCCCCACTAGAGGACAGACTACTGACGGACCATATGGACAAAAAAGCAATATCCCTGACGTATCGGAAAATTGTCAATAACATGCCAGATCCAATTAAGAAGCTTAAAGACAAATGGCAGGCAGACCTGGGTAAATTGGATGACACGGATTGGCAGGAGGCGCTGGCGTCCCCTAGAGAGGTAGCGATCACATCTAAACTACGTCTTGTACAACTCAAAATTCTCCATAGAATTTATTACACCAGAACTACCCTCTGTAAGATTGGAAAAGTAGACAACCCGCTCTGCCTGCGACAATGTGGGGAGGTTGGCACGTTCTTTCACACTATATGGACATGCCCTGCAATGGCGTCATACTGGGAGTCAGTTATGTCCCTTATCACGAGGGTAAGTGGGAACCTAGTCTCTACGGAGCCCAAATGCTGTCTACTTAACATTTGGGATGCAACAGATTTAGATTCAACATTACAGACCTAGGCTACTCTGGGTATCATGATAGCCAAGAGAAATATTGCCAGCCATTGGGGTGGGGCAACCGCCCCTACGTTAGCGGAGTGGTGTAAGGACATGGACACTGTCATGCTGGCGGAAAAAACAGTGTATGTTCACAGGGGTTGTCCCAGAAAATGGATAAAAAAATGGGGGAGCTGGAATACTTATAGAGGAGATATTTGCGAACTGCCCTTAATGACTCAAGAAATCGAATAATTGAATGTGACCTACATTGAATGTGGTAACGATGTGTATGTTATAGGTTAAGTATAACTGTTTTTGTAATGTCCATAGAGGATAACCAAATATGTACAATAAGTGGACTATATCCATCATTTGTAACATGTAAAAGAAATAATGACTGTGCCCTTTCTTTTCTAAATATTAAAATTTTTTAAAAAAGCTAGAATGGGAGTGCGCTCGTTCAATTATCTGGCAGCCAAGAACTGGAATACACTACCTCTCCCTCTCCGTGCTGAACCGTCGGAACCGCTGTTCCGGAAGAAACCAAAAACCTGGCTCCTCCACGCATAGGTCCCTTCTCTTTCTCCTTTTCACTGACGAGTCTGTGGTTCAGCGCGGGGACACACCAGTCGGTGTAACCAGGCGCTTTACAAGCTTGACTATTATTATTATTATTATTATTATTATTATTAATACAAGTCAATGGGGAAGTTGCAGTTGCAATTTTCAAGAAGGACCCTTCCCACAGGATCCTGAAGAAACCCCGTGGAAGATGGAAGGTTGGAAAGTCACCCCACCCGTGGATACCCCAGGAACCAGGATACCTACACCACGGAAGCCGGGTGCATAGGTGCGAAGTGACGTCGGAAACCGCCGTAGACTACAATGGAGGATTTCAGTAAAGCTGCCACTGGCGAAGAAGGTGAAAGAGTCTGGTGGAACCCAAGGGTGGATTCAGGAAGAGAGGTACCTGCAAGCAGAGGGGACAGAGTCTATGCCACTCAGGAGTGACCAGGAGGCACAGAAGACGAATGCCCACCGATGTCGGAAGATGCCGTAGAGGCAAACTCCATAGGTGCCAAGTCTCCTAGTTAATGACACCCCAACAGTGTATAGCTCACCAATGATGCAGGCCCACGGTGCAGAGGATATGGTTAGGACAAAGATCTTGGTAGCAAGAGATGCTGGAGGCTGGAGCTTCCCGGGGCCTGAAGATCTCTGGTGAAGAGAGTCAACAAGTCTTGGCAACGGCAAGTAAACGCGGTGCCCAGGGGTACTGCTCCAGGGATTCGGACGAGGGATACTGGCTTCAAACTTGCTGTGGAGACAGTGCTGGCCTCAAAAGAGTTGTAGAACCACCACCTGTGTTACTGAACCTCTCCGAGTCCGTGGGAGCTCAGGAACAGCGGACCGGTCTGCTTAATTGAAGTGCCTGCAGATGCAGGGGAGGGACTCCTTCACTCCAAGGGAGATTCCTTCGAGTGTCTTGGGTGCCCAGAGGCCTGGAAAATAACCTGTATGGAGCACAGACACAGACGATGTAGAAGACTAGCAGGACGACGAGACCAGGAGCAGCAGGAGTCTTCCAGATGCAGTCTCGGTTCCCAAAGCAAAGTTCAACGAAGTCCAAAGTGCCCAGACGGTTGAAGATGAAGTAGTTTCAGATCTGAATCTTGTCCCACGACGAATCTAAAGACCCACCCACAGGTAAGCCCTTAAGTACCCTAAGGAAAGGGTAGGGACGATTCGGGGGTCCCTCCCAGAGGAGGGGCTGGACAGTGGGGAGGATACTCCCATGTCCTTCGTCCAGTTTCATGCCAGAGCGGGAGCCAACGGCTCCCTGAACTGATTCCAACTGGAGTATGCAAGGAGGGCACCAAATGTGCCCTTCAAAGCAGGCTTGTGGCGCTGGCAAGCGCCCCCACCCTGGCCCAATACACTAAGTCCTGTCTGGGAGGTGGTCACACCTCCCTGTGACAGGAAACCTATTGTCCTACCTTCCCTTGCTTGAGCTTGGCTCAGCAGCAGGAGGGCAGAATAGTGTCTGTGGTCGGCAGCAGCCATAGCTTGCTGTCAGACTCTGGAAGACTGGTACCGGGAGCAAGGAGGGCTTCCCAGAGGAGCCCCCCAGTGCATGGAATCATACCTCCCACACTGTTTACGGTGTGGGGGGTATGATTCCAACATGTTTGATACCAAACATGCCAGGCTTCGTTACAGCCAGTTTAGAGTTAGCCATCGCGTAATGATGCATGGCCACTCTATGTATCGTAATGGCTGACGCACTTACAATGCCTGGAGAATGGACTCGGGGTTTGTAGGGGTGTCCTGCTCATGCAGGGGCACCCTCACACTTATAACCAAGCACCCTGCCTTCAGGATTGAAAGGCCTGCCTTAGGGGTGACTTCTAGGTTTTAAGTGTAGTGACCTCAGATATAAGAAAAGTTATATCTGTCGTGAGTGGTGCTAGCACCAGCTTACACTGGCTACAATGGCAGGCCTGTAGTCACAGTTTGAGTGGTCTCTCATGGATGGCATAATACATGCTTCAGCCCATGGGGGATCCCTGGTGTACCTATGCCCTTGGTACCATATACTATAGATTTATAGAAGTACACCAGTAGCCAATCTGGGGTGTACCTAAGTACTTTCCATAGTCAATTTAGGGGAGAAGCACAGAGACTAGGGTCCTGGTTAGCAGCATACCAGTCAGACTAGTCAGAAAAACACAATGACACCAGCAAAAAGTGGGGGTAACCATGAAAGAATATCCTACTTTCCTACACAGCATTTGCCAAATAATCCATCATCTGCTGCATAGTCTGCAGATTTTAACAAAAAATTTTTTTCTAGCTCAAACAGCCCCCTTGAAAAGGTTGACTGATGATCTTTCTGTTGCTTATTGCTGTATTTGGGTGTTAAACTGATACTAATGAGGTGAAACCAATGCCCAAACAGTGATAACAAGTCCACGGCCGGACAGTGCCAAGCACCAGGACCCCTGGTCTCTCTACTTCCCAAACGTACTCCAGAGCCAAACTTTTAGAAATTGGCAAACAAGGTAAGGCGGCCTCATGTCCTTCCTTTGATTTGAACTTTCCAACTACCCAATAATTCTGTCAAAAATGTAGATTTTCCTGTCAAAATTCTTCACATTTACTGCAGAATAGAGCCCTGTCAGTCCCTGATACGCCCTCAAATTTCACCTAATAATGTCAGCCACGAGGTAATCTGTTTGCTCCTTAACACACGTTCATTTATAAAACATTGACAGGAATTTGCTGATCTCCTAGACCTTTAACAGAGATATGGGCAGATGCAGTATCTGACCCACATTTTAAAGCTGGCATTCATGAAGGTTACGATCTAATCAGAGTTGATAGGCAACATAAGAGAGGTGTCGGGATTGCAATTATCCATCGTAATCACATTAAGGCTACTTATAAACCTCTTTTGCATTTGAATTGCGAAGCACTTCTGTTTAATTTAAAAATTCATAACATCTATTCTTTTCACGGTCTCCTAATTTATCATCCTCCCGGCCCAAGAGAGAACTTTATCTAGGCATTACTAGGATTCATAGAATCCTATGTACACTACCCAAACTTTACTATTCTGGGGGATTTTAAATTCTACCTAGAAATTTTGGATGCATTTAATTGATAATTGTAAGAAAGTGCCCTCTTCTTGCATGGTTGCCCCCACTTTTTGCTAAACTGCTGATGTACTGAGTGTGCCCTGGGTTCCTGGCAAACAGGTACCCAGGGCCTATGTTCTTTCCCTGAACAGCATTGAAAACAAAACCCAATTGGCGCTCTTTGGCCACAGGTCAGTCCCTTGTAAATGGTACCACAGGTACCAAGGGCAATGTGGCAAGGGAAGGCCTCTAAGAGCTGCAGCACTTATTGTGCCACCCTTAGAGGCCCTGTACCTTTACACACACACACTGCCTTTGCAGGCTGCATGTTTTGGTGCAGAACAAAGTGAAGAGCCGACATGGCACACATCTCTTTGTGCCATGCATACTACCCACTGCCCTGGCATAGGTCAGCCACCCCTCTACCTGGGTGCACTATACCAGTGGTGAGGGTACAGGTGCATGAGCCCTGTACCCCTACAGTGTCCAAGCCAATTCTTAGACATTTTAAGTGCAGTAATGCCATTAAGAGTATATGGTGCTGTGAGTTTGTCATTACGAACTCCTCAGTACCTTAATGGCTTTACTGAAAACTGGGAAGTTTGGTATCAAACTTCTCAGCACATTAAACCCACACTGGTGCCAGTGTGGGATTTAATTAAAAATGCACACAGAGGGCATCTTAGAGATGCCCCCTGAAAAACGACCTAACACTAGTGTCCAGGCTGAGTGGCTGCTCGCCAGCTGCCACCGCCAGACATGTTTCTGGACCGCTGGGTCGAGAGCCTACTGCTCTCGGGGGTCTGAAACAATGCACATCCTGGGACGAGGTGCCAAGCCTACTCCCCTAGGATGGGCAGGGTCCACGAAGGAGAAGCTTCAAAGGCTTGCCGCCTTTGTGAGCTTCCCCAGGACTTTGCTGCTTCCAGCAACTGGCCCCCACCGGTTCTGACCCCCACTTTGGGCAGGGGAATCGGCGGGAAAACCAAGTGAGGAAGGGAGGTGTGCCGACCTTTGCCAACCCCACCCATCAGTTGGGGGAGGCGAGGTGAAGCACAACTCTCAGTCCCCGCCATCTTGTAGATGGGGGGACCCAGCCAACCAGAGGAAGGCATATGCCCGCCTCCCACTGGAGGATGGCATAATAGGCGGTGTACCCACCCCAAGGAAGGGACCCTCTGGTCCCAACCTTTACCTACTTGTAATGCCCCTAAACTAGTATTTAGGGGGAACCCTGAACCTTGCCTCCTCAGACAAGAACCGACCAAGAAGAAAAAAAGAAGAAGGACCGAAGAAGCCGTGCTGAAGCTAAGAAGAGGAGGACGCCCACTGACTTGGCCCCAGCCCTACCGGCCTGTCCCTACCTCGAACCTGTAAAAGCGAAATCCCGGTGTGTCCTGCAGCCAGCAGCCTCAAGAACCCGAAGGACCTGCCCTACCTTCCACAAGAAAGACTTTGTCTCCTGTGAGCACGGGATTTGCTCACCCACAGACTCTGGCTCCGGCCAAATGCGCGAGTCTGCACCACTCTGCACCTGACTCCCACGGCCCGAGTTCGAGTGGCCCAACACCACAAGGAGGTTTCCCCTGCGATCCTGACCTGAGATCTGGTGTTCTCTGACCTGCCTCGAACGTCCAAGCGAAGCCTGCAGCCTCTTTCTGGAGGATCTACCCGACCGCCACCGGAGCTGGTAAGAAAGCCTGACGCATAAAGACACCCCTGCACCTGATGTCCCACGGCCTTGGGTGGCCCAACCGACGGTGTCCCAGCATCCCCAGGCATCCCAACTTACCTCTCCAACCGGTGGTCACCTCCAGAAGATCTTCGTCCCCGAGCCTGCAGTCTTTGTTGCAACCGGAGAATCCTCATTAAAAACAACAGGGCACCCGACGCCAAAACAGCACCCTGCACCCAGCCGCCCCTGAGCTGCTGCGGGTGTACTTTGGGTGCTAACTCGGTTCCCCCTTTGCCCTGAGCCTAACACCAGGAGCTTTGCTCCCACAACCCTGTGGTCTGTTCGTGAGCAGCCACCAACCAGAGGCCCCCTATCCCCCATTGGATAACATTGGGCCTCAGCACTCTGAGGGTGTTTCAAGAGTGCATCCTTGACCCTGGGGGAACCCCGGTTCTAACCCCAGAATACCAACTCCCACAAACTTCTACTTACCTGTAAACTGCTAACTCAATTTCCTTCCATAGGATTGCATTGACTGCTTTTCTTGAAAAAAATGTAAGTGTGGAGTTTTTTTTTTTTTGCAGAGTTTTATATAGCACGAACTTGACCCGAATCGGGTATCAGAGCGCTTTACATAGCACCAATTACGTTACATGAGGACACACATTCATTTTGGTTAGGCACGGGGAGATTAAGTGATTTGAAGTTGGAGTTGGTTTTGTATGAGAACTTGAAAAACTGCAAATAACTAAAACCTGCTATACTTACCTTTTCTCTAGGAAATGTCCCAGTGTGATATCTAGGCATATCACACTGAGTAGAAAAAGTAATCCATAAAGTAATCTGTAAAGTAATCAAAAGTAATCTAACAGTTATTTCCACAGTATTGAAAAGATTTACAAACCTGTAACAGACATTTTCATTCAGCTTGCTTGTATTGTTCAACCTGCCTTGCAAAGTACCATATACACTTACCTGTGCCAGGCTTGCTTGGTTCTAGAAAATAAATACAACTAAATAATATTTTTATACAAATCAAATTGGTCTGAGTTCAGTCTTTGAGTGTGTGACATCATTTGCTGATAGAGTGTGTACAACAAATGCTTAACACTACCCGCTGATAAAGCCTTACTACTCGCCCACACTACCACAAATAGAGAGTAAGGTGCTATCTACTTTTACCTCTGCCTACCTTTGGGGTTCCACTGGACTCTGCACACTATACCCCATTTTGGTATAGTATATACAGAGCCAACTTCCAAAAATAATTTTCAGAGTTTTGACCTCTTACAAAAGGTAACAGTTCCAACTCATGACCCCAACCACACCTTGGATGGCATAGTCACAAATTATCTTGATTTAGAGGTTGGAAAAATACTGCCCTTGGCTTGGACTGGTCATAGGGTCATTATGTTTAAACTAATCAGTCCAACCCTGAATTCTGTTTCCTCAAATGCACCAGCAGCGTTAAAATATCGCTCATGGCAGAAAACTGATCACCTTAAATTAAACATGTTGTGCGAATTCCAGCCTTCAATTAACGATGATGTGGAGCAAGCTGCAGCCAATTACTATGCTCGGGTTGATGCAGCAGTTTTTCAACTAGCTACCTTAATAAGAAGGCCGAATCATCGGTCCTCGCATTCGGCGCCATGGTATTCTCAAGAGTTCAGAGAATGTAAATGGAAATGTAGGCACCAAGAACAACTATAAAGAAAGAATTATGGCCCTGTAAAAAAAAAAAATCAACAAAAAAACGTTAGAAGAGTATAAAACCCAAATACGGGAAACTAAAACTAAATTTTTTACGGTTAAAATCAAAGCAGCTGAAAATTCCACGAAGGAGCTATTTTTTAATACAAGGCGGGTTCTGGTGGCTCAGTGGACTAATACGTCCACTGCAGAGGCCTGTGTTCGACCTCATTGTCACAGGTTCAAATCCCGGCGAGTACACTCAGCGTTTCATCCATCTGAGGTCGATAAAATGAGTACCAGTGAGTTGGGTAACAATAAACATCTGTTATTCAGCGCCAAGATACCTACAGGTGAACATGTGCTTTACAACTACACATTATGTTAAGTCATTATCTACTTTTGGTAATAAAAACACGCGTACTTTCAATCAACAGCTATATGATAAAATAACTGACTTCTTTTTCACTAAGGTAAATAATAAATTTTTGGATAATACAAATTCACCCCTTAAGGACAGGAATAAATGGTAGATAATCTGACTGTCCCCCGGTACTAAGTACATTCACCCCACTAACTGAAGAGAAGGTCGCTACACTCATTGAAACCCCTAAATCAGGAGCTCCTGCTGACCCTGGCCCTCCTCAGGTACTTCATCCGGTTTCAAAAAATATTTTCTGCGCATCTTAGTGCTTTTTAATAGGATTCTCAAGTCTGGCTGTTTCCCAGATGCGTAGAGCAAGGCATCTATTCTGCCGCTTTTAAAGAAACACTCACTTGATCGCTTTGAGGTGAAGAACTATAGACCTATCTTGTGCCTTCCTTTTCCTGCCAAGATCAAAGAAAAACACATTAATCAGGAGATTACTACATTCTTTAAAATCACCAATTGTCTTGACCTTGCATAGCATGGGTTTAGACCCAATGATTGTACAGAATCTGCCTAATTGGTGGCCACCGATCAGAGCTATAGTTGATAGAGGTGGCAATGCGGCCTTGATCCTGTTGGATCTGTCGGCCGCATTCGATGCAGTTGACCACTCTTCTTTGGTCAACCATCTTAAAAGATTAGGTATTAAAGACGGACCTAAAATCGATCAGGTCCTTTCTATTTAATATAGAGCAAGTAGTGCTCTTGGAGGACTTCACCTCCGCCCCTTCACGCTTCCTTGCGGAGTCCCTCAGGGATCTTCATTAAGTCCGACCTTATTTAACCGCTTGCATGCATCGGACGGCCAGGAGCAGTCCGACGCTACAGTGCTCGTGTGCGTTGGACGGCTCCTGGCCGTCCGCGCACATGGCACTAGAAATACCTCTGGTGCAAGCACCAGGGGATTTCCTTTCAACCAAAACAGCCTCAGGAGTGCTCCCGAGGCTGTTCTGATTGTTTCAGTGAAATGACGATCAGTGCGCACGTCGCACTGATGTCATTTCACTGAAACCGAAATGAGCCAATCCGATCGTTTCAGTTTCACTGCCTCAGTGCTCAGGGGGCTATCTCAGCCCCCTGAGCACCCAGGCAGATGGAGATGTATCATTGGAAAGGGGAGAATCGCCCCTTTCCAATGGTACCCCTTGCTTGTGGATCCCTGCGTGGGGATCGCCGCAGGAGGGCGATCACCCATCAAGGATCCACCCACTAGACACCAGGGAGGGGGGAGCGGCCCCTTGGGCAAGGCCCTTTGCTCCCCCCTAAATTTGTGGGCATATTCAGTCTTTCTGCTCCCCATGGGGGGCAGATGGGGGCAATAGCCCCCAATCTGCCCCCAAGGACGGCAGAAAGCGCACTAGGGATTTTTTTGGTGCACCCCCAAAACAACCTCCACAGTCTTTCTGCCCCCCCGGAGGTAAATGGTGGTTATTTCCCCCGACCTGCTGCCCACAATGGGCAAGACCATGCCCCCACCCAAATGTATTTTAAAACAGTCTTTCTGCCCCCTGTGGGGCAGATGGGGCGTCAATAGCCCCTGATCTGCTCCCGGGGGCAGAAAGAACACTAGGCACAAGGGATTTTCATTTATGTACATTTAGGGTGGGGGCTGCCCAAAATGGGCATGTCAATGCCCCCAGCCCCGAAAAAAAATTCCACAGTCTTTCTGCCCCCTCCCCTCCCCCCCTGGGAGGCAGATGGGGGCAATAGCCCCTGATCTACTCCCACGGGGGGCAGAAAGCCAACTAAGCACCAGGGATTATGTTTTTTTTTTATACATAAGGGGGGGGCAGTAATTAGTAGGGATGGGGGCAGCCCAAAATGGGCATGCCAGTGCCCCAAATCTGCCCCACACGGGGGCAGACAGCCCACTAGAAACCAGGGATATGTTTATGTGCATGTCAGAGAGCTGCCCCATAGACAAGGGTCGCGCCCCTTTTTTTCTAGGGACACACTTCCTACCACCCAGCATTCCCCTTGGTGTCCCAATAAAAATGATACCTCACTTGTGTGGGTGTCCAATGCAGAGCCAGCCTAAAATGCATATATAAAAAAAATATAGTGCTTAGAGCTCGCTGTGCTATCCCCTCAATCTCTACGTTTTTGGCCCTTCTCAGTCGCAGGCTCTTGGCCCACCCACACAAGTGAGGTATCCTTTTACTCGGGAGACTGAGGGGAATGCTGGCTGGTAGGAAAGTTGTTCCGGTGCGGTGATCCTACACAGAAATGTGAGAAAAATGTGAGAAAAATGTGATTTCTTTAGATAAATTTAGGTTTGAAGGGGATTCTAGGTAGGAAAATGTTGAGAGATCCATGCAAGCCACACCTTCCTGGACTCACCTTGGTGTCTAGTTTTCAGCAACATCTGGGTCTGGTAGGTTTCCCTAGATGGCTGCCGAGCCCGGGACCAGAAACGCAACGCAAATGACATAATTTTAGTCTCCACAGTACATTTTGGGCCGTTTCCTGTCGCGGGCACTAGGCCTACCCACACAAGTGAGGTACCATTTTTAATGGGAGACTTGGGGGAATGCTAGGTGGGTAGAAGTTTGTGGCTCTCCACTGATTCCAGAACTTTCCATCACAGAAATGTTAGGAAAATGTGTTTTGTTTTTTCAAAGTTTGAGGTTTACAAGGGATTCTGGGTAACAGAACCTGGAGAGAGCCACACAAGTCCCCCCTTCCTGGATTCCCCTGGGTGTCTGGTTTTCAAAAATGTACAGGTTTGCTAAGTTTACCAAGGTGCCGGCTGAGCGAGGGTCTAAAATCCACAGCTAGGCATATTGCGAAACTGGGTCAGTTTTCACTGGAAAAATGTGATGTGCCCAAGTTGCGTTTTGGGCCGTTTCCTGTCACGGGCACTAGGCCGACCCACACAAGTGAGGTACCATTTTTATCGGGAGACTTGGGGAAATGCTGGGTGGGTGGAGGTTTGTGCCTACCCACAGATTCCAGAACTTTCCATCACAGAAATGTGAGGAAAATGTGGTTTTTTTTTTTACAAAGTTTGAGGTTTGCAAGGGATTCTAGGTAACAGAACCTGGTATAAGCCACACAGGTCACCTCATCCTGGATTCCCCTGGGTGTCTAATTTTAAAAAATTTACAGGTTTGCTAGGTTTCCCTAGTGCTGGCTGAGCTAGGGTCCAAAATCCACAGCTAGGCACATTGCGAAAAAAGGGTCAGTTTTCACTGGAAAAATGTGATGTGCCCACGTTGCGTTTTGGGTCGTTTCCTGTCGCGGGCACCAGGCCTATCCACACAAGTGAGGTACCATTTGTATCGGGAGACTTGGGGGAATGCTGGGTGGGTGGAAGTTTGTGGTTCCCACAGATTCCAGAACTTTCCATTACAGAAAAGTGAGGAAAATGTATGTTTTTTTTTTTTTTACAAAGATTGAGGTTTGCAGGGGATTCTGGGTAACAGAACGTGGTGAGAAACACACATGTCACCCCATCCTGGATTCCCCTGGGTGTCTACTTTTCAAAATGTAAAGGTGTGCTAGGTTTCCCTAGGTGCCGGCTGAGCTAGGGTCCAAAATCCACAGCTAGGCACATTGTGAAAAAAGGGCCCGTTTTCACTTTAAAAATATAATGGGTCCACGTTGCGTTTTGGGCCATTTCCTGTCCCGGGCACTAGTCCTACCCACACAAGTGAGGTACCATTTGTATCGTGAGACTTGGGGGAACACAGAACAATAGAACAAGTGTTAATACCAATTAACTTTATATACATTTCTGCCTTCCCAATGTAAGACAATTTGTAAAAAAGAAGTAATTTTGAAAAATGTCCTCTAATTCACATGCTAGTACGGGTACCCACAATTTCAGAATGTGCAAATAACCACTGCTTCTAAACTCTATATTTTGTTCCCATTTAAGAAATACATAGGTTTCCTTGATACCTATCTTTTCACTCTTTATATTTTACCAAATTAATTGCTATATAGCCGGTACCCAATGAAAAAACATTGCAAGGTGCAGGAATCACAACTGGGTAGCGGGAATCACAACAAGTACAGGGAAGACCCTTCACTCGGGAACAGACATTGCGGAGGAGTTCGTGGCATACTATGAACAGGTTTACCAATCAGCAACGACCAGGGCGATAGACGAGTCTGAGGACCTACTAACAGACTTATCCCTACTGACTGTGACGCAGGAAGACAGGGAGGACATTGAGCGGGACCTTACGATGGAGGAAGTGGAGGGGGCTATTAAGGACCTCCAATCGGGTAAGGCGGCTGGCCCAAATGGGCTGCCTGCTGAACTTTTTAAATGTGTGGCAAATGTCGTGGCAAAACCCATGTTGGAGATGTTCGTCGCGGCCCAACAGGAGGGCTGTCTGCCCCCGGATCTTCGTTGTGCCACGGTGGTGATCATTCCTAAGAAAAACAAACCACCGGAGTTTGCGGATCTTACCGACCCATCTCTTTCCTTAACTTTGAAACAAAAGTGCTGGCGAAGGTGTTGGCGAACCGACTGGTGCCGGTGATCTCCTCGTTGGTCCATCCGGACCAAACTGGGTTTATGCCCCAGCGTAATACCAGACTTAATCTCCGCCGCCTATATGGGGTGATGCAATATACGGCAGCTAATTCAGCCGTACCTGCGGTGCTGCTGTCACTTGACGCATGCATGGCATTTGACAGTATCGAATGGCCATACCTCCAGGCGGTCCTGGCTAGATTTGGCTTGGGGCCCAATTTTGTGGCATGGGTTCGCCTTCTCTACTGCAAACCCTGCGCCCGGGTCCGGGTGAATGGGGTGATTTCTAGGTCCTTCCCACTGCACAGGGGTACACGCCAGGGCTGTCCCTTATCCCCCATCCTTTTCGCGCTGGCGCTCGAGCCACTGGCGGCCTGGATCAGGGGAGATCCGATAGTGAAGGGTGTAGATATGGGTGGGGTGTAGAGGAGCGCATATCTTTGTATGCCGACGACATTTTACTTTATGCGGGCAGACCGAGACAGACATTTCATAGACTCATTAATGTAATCCAGTTATTTGGTACCTACTCGGGTTATCAGATAAATTGGGACAAGTCCCTCGTTTGTAACCTGTCTGGTGTGCTTCCTCCACTCACCTCCGACTGCGCGTCATTAGTGCAACAGGACAAATTCAAATATCTGAGAATATGGATCTCACACTCCCCGGAGGAATTTCTGCACATGAATATCCAGGCGCAAATGGTAAGGCTGCGCGAGGATATTGCCCACTGGCGTCAAATCCCAATTAGACTTATGGGACGGGCAGTATTATTTAAAATGATGGCCCTGACAAGTTTGCTTTATGTGATACAAAATACGCCATATAGGCTACTGGACGCCTTCTTCCGTTCTATTGAAGGCGAGCAGCGCAATCTGCTTTGGAGGGGTGGGGCGCGCCGGATTGCGCTCCGCATACTCCAGAGGGGGGTATATGAAGGGGGACTAGCCATACCGGATATGAGGAATTACTATTTAGCATCCCAACTCATAAATATCAATGGCTGGGTCTTCGCACCACAGTCTGAACCCACATACAGAGTGGACCGTTTGGCCATGGGAGCGACCGGGTACCCTGCAGTGTTGTATCAGACTAAAGGGAGGAGGCTGCTCCCTACGCACACTCAGATGGTGGTGAGAGCATGGGACAACGCCACCAAGGCACTTGGGTGGAAGGACAAGCTGACCCAACAGACCCCACTATGGCATAGCGATGGGCTGAGAGAGGTGGGTCGACTGAGGGGTTCCGTTGTTGGAGTCGTATAGGTATCGACAATCTTGGGGATATATGGAAGCGAGATAGAATGAGTACCTTTAGCGACCTTCAGGGAGAGTACCAATTTGCTGATATGGAGCAGTACAGGTACATTCAATTAAAACACGCACTAAGGTGTCACATCAAAGACGGTGAAACTATACCCGAGTACGCCCCCTTAGAGGACCGACTGTTATTAGACCCCATCCCGATAAAGCAATCTCCCTTACATACAAGAAGTTAATGAATAACCTACCCGACCCCCTCGGCCCACTTCGGGCAACCTGGGAAACGGATATTGGCCTATTGGAGGACGATGACTGGCAGGAGGCGATACAGAGCCCCAGAGAAATTGCTATACGGGCCAGATTCAGACTAATTCAACTACGCATCCTGCACAGAGCATACTATTCCCGCACACTTCAACATAGGATTGGGCGGGCAGACTCGGACATTTGTGTTAGAGGCTGTGGTTTGCCCGGTACCTTCTTCCATATTTTATGGGAGTGCCCAGTAGTACAACGGTACTGGAAAAAAGTAGTCGGGGTAATGTCGGGGTGGTCGGGACTCACATCCAAATGGAGGCACGCTGGCTTTTGCTGGGTATTACTGGAGAGGATAGACACACAAAAACATGGCTATTGCTGGCCGCCATACCCCCCAAAGTGGCTGATTGGAAAGCGGATTTGGATTGGTGCCGCTTGGCGGAGAGGGTGGTATATGAGAGCAGAGGATGCCCCAAGAAGTGGGAAAAGATATGGGGCCCCTGGGAGAAATACAGATCCTAGAATGAGATGTGGCCAGGAGGGTGAGAATTCAGGTGCATACATAAAACATCTATGTTATGTGGGACTATGTGAAGTCTCTGCCCCCATTGTATGGACTCACCGATACTCCCGATATAATGATGTAAGTAAACTGTATGACGAACCGCAATGTGTTGTGTACCTAACTGGAACTGTTGTATTGTTCAATAAAAATATTTAAAAAAATTAAATAAAAAATTGACTTAGGGGTACAGGACTCATGCATCTGTACCCTCACCACTGGTATAGTGCACCCAGCTAGAGGGGTGGCTTACCTATGCCAGGGCAGTTTCTTTGTATGCATGACACACATGGATGTGTGCCATGTCGACTCTTCGCTTTGTTCTGCACCAAAACACGCAGCCTGCAATGGCAGTGTGTGTGTGTGTGTGTGTATAAAGGTACAGGGCCTCTAAGGGTGGCACAATAAGTGCTGCAGCCCTGTTAGAAGATGGTTCTGACCATCTGAGCCGCCTGGATTTTTTGCTTTTTGAACACCTAATTTTTTGGCTTTTACTGTGGGAGAGCCTCATAAGCTGAGACTCCCCCACAGTGAACTCATGATGAGTCGAAATGCTTTATTTGTTGATTAATTAAAATCATTACAAACAAGAGTAAAAACACTTTGAGTTATGACAGGAACTTGAATATACCAATTTGATCTGACTGGAATCACATCTTTATCCGAAAAAGCACAAATACTACATTGTTTTAAAATGATATCAAGGTACATTGTAAAGTGCTCTAGTGCAATGTCCTACATCTAGCAGCGAAAATGAAAGAGAACTTAAATATACTCATTCGATCAGGCTAATATCACAAATTTGAAAAGCAAAAACCCATATAATATGTTTTGTTGTGAATAATATCAGGGAACATTTTAAAAGGGATTTATATTTCGCACCAATCACAAAAACCATTACTCCAAATAGATAGTAAAATCGTTCTCAGAGGAGCTACCTACCCTACCCCCAAATTTAAAATACATACATAAAAGTACAAAAATTAAGGTGCAATAGATAAAGTGAACCTGTGCAGAATCTTACAACTAGCAGCAGTAGTTAAGGAGCACTTGTGCAAGACTTACATTTAGCAGCAATAGTTAAAGTGCAATTGTGCAACATCTAACATTCTAAACAATTAATTAGAATGGATAATTTCTCCTCGTCAGAACAGGCCCACACAAGCAAATAATTGATTTAGTATTGGGATTATACCCGATTACTACGAACAATTAAAATCTTTTAAAACTTTGGTTTGAGGACCATTCACATAACTTCAGGAACAATTTTATGGGACTGCAAATTTTCTTTAACATTTTTAAAATACAATATCCTGAAAAACCAGTCATTAATATTCTAGGCATGCAACTGATGTCTGGTGTCACACTCAGAAAGTAGCTTTTTTTCTGCGGTGAGGACGAACTTTACAAACTGTGAGGTCAGGCGAGAAGTATTCCCAGAGAGACAAGTTATTACAGCTTGTCGACATGTTCTCACCCCTAATTTGTTAAAGATGGATTTTAATAAGGCTTTCCTCTCTTCTAACAGCTGAGGGCAGGTGGTTACGATATGCATGAATAATTCTTTATAAAAACCACATAACCTACAGCTGTTTGAGGGCCAAATTCGTTCCCATGAAGGGATTCCATCCTTTGTGGGATATCTCCCAAATCGTAACAACATGAATCTGTCCCTTACAAATGATTTTAAATGGGTTGTGAGATACGATTGTGGTTCTAATGTGTTGAATGAATTAATAACTGACCAGGAGTGACTCTTTTTGGCAAGCTCGTCCTTGTCTAAGAGAATCAATAGAAAGTTAGCTGATCGATTCAGTGTCTGTTTAAACGCCACTTTGCTCCTGGTTACTTCTTCAAGGGGCGGCGACTTAAAGTTATTTAAACTCTCCATTAGATATACTCTCCAGCCCATAGCATGCTCATACCTAGTTATCTCCTGCCAGCATTGGTTCGCAAGGGTGCCCTGATCTGAACAAAAAAAAAATGTAATGATTTTACAAAGGCAGATTGTCTTATCAGAGTTTGTCTTTTCAGACCAAATTCCAATCTGACATTGGCATGCCCAATATACCTAGGAACCCTGAAAACAGATTTAAAAACTTTTATTTGTAGGTTATCACGGATTTTTGCGTCTTTACCTCGAAAATCATTGAACCATAAGCCAAAGAGGGAATCAGCTTTGATTTCATGACCTTAAGTAAATGCTCATGGTTTGGACATGCCAACGTATCTCTCAACTTTCTAAAAGCAAAAGTCAAGGCTGTAGCTTTAGCTTTTTGGTTACTAAAATGCTGTTTAAAAGACAATTTATCATTGAATGTAATACCCAAGTATTTATAGAATTTCACAGTTTCAATATGTAACCCATTAATCTTCCATACTCTCGTCTAATTTTTAATTTGTAGGCCATTAGCGGATATGTAATTATTGAATGAATCAACTAGTCTTCTTAGACCTATAGCAGTGTGGCTTAACAATACGGTATCATCTGCATATTGTAAATATTTGATATCTTGTCCTAAGAGAGTAGGTGAGTGGGCATTGACATTTTTAAGATATAACGGTAGGTCTGCCATAAAAAGGTTAAAAAAGCATGGTGCCAAAACGCAACCCTGTTTAAGACCACTTTTAGTTTCGAATCGGCGAGTTGTACATCTACCGTCTTCGACTTTAACCTAGACCCACGTATTGGTATATAGCAACTTAATTATGTCAAGCAATTGATTTGGAATACCCCATTCAGATAGCTTAGCCCATAGTAAATTACGGGGGACAGAATCAAAAGCGGCCTTAAGGTCGACGAAACAAATAAGTAGCTTTTGCTTTCTATACTTTGCTCTTTCAGCCAATAAAGTCAGTAAGGTCAAGTTCGTGATCGTTGACTCGCCCATTCGAAACCCAGTTTGGAATGTTAAAATTAGATTTTCTTTTGAGGCCCATTATCCAGATCATTCAACAAACACTTTGAGAAGATTTTTGCCTCCACATCTGTTAGGGCGATTAGCCTGTAATTTGCTGGGTTGTCTTGTGGGCCACTTTTATAAATCGGCTGTATTATACTTCCCTGCCATGACTCAGGGACCATTTTAGTTTTAATAACATCATTAAACAAAGTTGTTAAGATCTCGGACCAAAGATCAAGCTTAGCTTTAAAAATTGAATTTGGGATTCCATTGGGGCCTGGTGCACCATTCGATCTAATCCTGCTTATTGCCATTTTTACTTGTTCCGGTTGCCATATCTCATTGACTTGTGGCTCGGCTTGAATGTGATACTGATCATTCCTGGGTGTTCCACCGTCTTCACTGCTCATCGTGCTTGACTTTTGATGAACAGCATTATTATTAACCAATACATCTGGGGATGCCCCATAGAGAACTCATGATGAAACAGACTGCATGTGGATTGCACTGGTGTCCCCCTTGTGAGAAAAGGCCGCTGCGCTGCACCCGGGGTAAGGGGCACCGGACTGGTTACATGTAGACACGTCTGCACACACGTGTAAGGGCTGCGCGGGGAGATTCCTGTCATGCGCAGCCCAGGAGCAGGTACAGATAGAATGGTGTGGCAGGAATTATGCAGAGTTGGGTGGTGACATGGAATAGGCTTTATAGTATGGGAAGACACATGAGGGAAAGTCAGTGTGCTTTACTGTTTTCACTGTAGGAACACTCCAGTACTCTCCTATGAAGATGGGGACCACATAGGGTAGTTTCACTTCCCTAGGGCCTACAAATTCCAGACACGCACCAAAGTACACTGTAAGTTGTGTAAAAAGAAGTATTCTGCTGAGTCCAAAGCCATATCTGTACTGCTTATGGGTCATCCAGAAATGTCATATTCCTCTGACTCAGCTCATAACCAGAGCCTGGCTGGGTGTGACCCTGCCAGGCTGGATTTATTACCTTCCTCACAAAGCTGTAGCATCAAAGGCCTAGCCCTTCACTGCAAGCATTCCAAGGGCAAAGGTCTCCTCTCCAAGAGGGAGAGATAAGGGTGGAGCTGCAGGTTATCCATCAGCAGCTGTCACCCGGTGCCAGGCACCAGGTATGTGGCCATGAAGGCAGCAAGAGGGGAAGGGGGCTTTTCAGAGACCATGTGGGATGAGATCCCTGGACGACGCCATTTTGAACTATCCCAGAGGCCTGTGCAGGAAGGAGGGAGCAGGGGCAGAGAGGTGATAAGTCGCTGCAGGATAGGGCAGAAGATCCCTCCTGCCAGCCCCCTCCAAATTCTTTTAAAAGGTCTTGCACAGGAAGAGGAGCTTTCTCTGGGGTGTGGTCTACTGAGGAAGACTGGTGCTGGAGCCTGGTGCCACGGGCAGTTGGAAGGAGGAACCCCCTGACTGTCCCAGGACCCTGGACTGCGCCTGTGGGGGAGTCCAGGACCAGTGAGGATAAGCCTGGGCCTCTGCGCAAGGAGAAGAGAGGCCCAGGAGGAGAGCCAGGTGAAAGGCTGGCGCAGGGAGCCAGTGAAGACAGCTCCCTTCTGAGTTCACCCTCTTGGAGGCCAGGAGGGTGGCGAAAAGTGCTCCAGATGGCTAGGGCTAGCCATCAGGAGCGAGAAGAGGCCAAAATGGTGCAGATTGGTCCCCTGGGGGCTGAGATATGCCCCCCAGAAGGTAGGCGACCTTTCCTCTGACCTCTAATGGGACCGACGACGAAGCGCATGGGACTCCGCCGCCGGTCTTAGATGTGCCCCGGGGTGGGTCCAGTCCCGTGGGCTGCCCCCCGAAGAAGAGAAAGTCGCGCTCCCCGTGAAGGTGCCTATGGGGGTACCAGGAGCCTACCCTGGCCCCCAAAGAAGCGAAAGACGGGGAGCGCTGTCGCGCTCCCCGTGAAGTATTCCCCAGGGGCCCAGGACCCCAACTCCAGGCCCCGCCGAAGTTGAAGTCTGGGAGCGCCGTCGCGCTCCCCGTGAAGGATTCTGGGGCCCGGGATCCCCAACTCCGGGCCCCGGTGGTTGGTGGGGGGAGTGCTGTCGCACTCCCCCGCAGAGCGGGAAGCCGAAGCCGGGGAGCACCATTGTGCTCCCCGTGAAGACCTCCTTGGGGCCCTGGACCCCCAACTCCAGGCCCGGTGTGCATCACCAGGATGGGAGAGTGCCACTGCACTCCTTCCTAGCAGGAGGAAGGCAGGGGGAGTGCCGTCGCACTCCCCCGAGGTCTGGCCAGTCCAGGCACAGCCTCCGGGTCTGCCTGCAGGAGCGGGCAGACCAGAATGGAAGTGCCGGCTCCCGCGGCAGCATGAGGGGGTGCTGGCCAGTTGGAGAGCCGGCGGGAGCCGCCGGGGGAGAGCTCCCCGAGCGGCTCTCCAACGTCTTGGGAAGCGGGGTGCCCGGGTGGGACCGGGCCCCTGAGAGCCGGCAGGAGCAGCCGGAGGTGGGCTCCCCGAGCTGCCATCAATCTCACCTGCCATGTATGGGGTCCAGGTGGGACCGGGCCCCCAACAGAAGAGATGTCACGGCGTGAGGCCGCCCACGATGGCAGCGCGGCTCTCCCCGAGCAGCGGGGGAGCCGCTGCTCTGTTATTCACGGGCAGGAGGGAAGCGCCCCATAATGCCTTGCAAGCCCGGACCGGCTTGCAAGGAAAAGCGATTTGTTCTCAGTGTTAGTGGTGACCCCAGGAAGATGGGGTCACCACTAAGTGGTTGCAAAGTTGCAGGGGAAGCTGCAGGAGCACGCAGACTCCCCCAGCACGAGGTTTGGAAGTCCCTACCCTCAGTCTCCGGGGGACTAAAAAGAAAGAACCCCTCAAGGGTTATCCAGGGATTTTAAGGCTAAATCCAGTGTTGGAACTTTTGTTCTGCAGCTGGGAGCTGAAGCTTGGGATTGCACTTAAGAGTGCAGGGTTAACTCTGGATGGTCATGGAAATGACACCCCCTAGAGGGGCAAAGATTAAATTGCACAGTGGTGCATTTACATGATATTGTTTCTTTTTGGGACTGGAAGTAACATGTGATTTGTGCAATCATAAGCAAAGTGGGTTAGGTTGCTAGGCATTCCTGCTAGGGTGCCTGGTGGTATATGCTGAATCCTGTGATTATCACTGTGATGCCTTTTAGGGGCTTTAATTGCAATGCATTATAACTGTTATCAGATATGATAAGTATTGTCATTCTAAGTGATGCCTAAACATGTATTCTTGCTACTGCGTTAGGTAAAGAACAACCCAGAATGTTAGCTTCTAAGATGTAGAGGTGTATACTGTATGGTCAGTATGAGATGCTCAGTCAGGGTTATGTGTCACCATGTTAAATGCTTGTTGAGATAATGGGGTGGGTCGCCCCTGGGAAGGTGCCAGTGGGCAAGGACCTCACTCCAGGTTATGGTCAACCTACTGCATTAGGGGGCAAGATGATGTGCATACATGAGAGTGGTGGTACAAGACCCCACCCCCCCTGCGGGAGGGGTGGGAATGTTATGCAATGTCACGAAGTAATTCCAACAGCTTATGTACATTTGTAAATTGATGCATAGTATTGAGTAGTGTGTGTGTGTGTAATAAATATACTCTTCCTTTTTTTTTTATACCCAACTTTATTGATTTTTGTAAGAGACATACGTGATAAGACAAAAGAACAACAGCCAGCTCAGATCTCAGCTCACATGAGGAGCATAGTGTCCATAGTGTCCTTAGGGCATTGTACATAAACAATAATGCAGAATAACATACACCACATCTCGCGATTGCCCAACAAGAGCATTAGTCTTCTATCGCCCCCACCCAATTACACCACACCCTGCGGTATTTCTTCGGGCATCCCCTGGCCTCGTACATGGGCCGCTCCTGTGCTGCGCACCAGTCCCCCCCCCCTGCGCCACCGTGACATGGCGGGGGCAGTCGAGTTCAGCCAGTTCGCCGCGATATCTCTTTTAGCCACCATCAGGGCTGTGGTCAGAAAAAGTTTGTCGGCTCGAGAGCCGTCCAGCCCCTCGACAATTCCCAGGAGTATATTCGTTGGGTTGAGAGGTACTTCCCAGCCAAGGACCTCAGTAAGTTCCCCTACCACAGCCTCCCAATAGCATGTGAGTACAGAGCAAAGCCATACCATATGGAAGAAATCAGCCTGTGGGTGTTTGCAGCGTGGGCAGGATGCTTCGGGACGGAGCCCAGCGCAGTGGAGGCGTAGCGGTGTGAGATAAGCGGCGTGTAAGGGTATATTTGGACCATGCGAAGCCACGCTGAGGCTGTGATTGTTTTGGGGGCCATTAGCGCATCCCGCCAGTCGTCATCGTCTAAGGACCCAAGCCATCCCTCGCATCTGTCTCTGAGCCGTGACAGTGTGTTGGGGGTGTTATTCGTGAGGGAGCGGTAGATACGAGAGATCCCTCCTCTCCCCAGATTGCCAGTCATAATCTGGGCTTCAGGTGGGCTGTATTCGGGTATAGAGGTGCCCTCTGGGATGTGCGAGTGGGGAGCGTGGCGCAGCTGCAGGTAGCGGTAAAACTGCGAGGTATGCAGGGAGTACAGGTTGCGAAGATCCTGAAAGGTACGCATGTTGTCCCCTTTCCAGACGTCCCCCAACTGCGAGATCCCAATGAGATCCCATGCTCTAAAGCCAGATAAACCGGCGACCTCCCGGAGCTGGACGCCCTGCCAAAGTGGAGTGTATTGAGTCAATTTGCCCGCCCAGTGAGTGTGGCGCAGAGAAGCCCGCCAGGCCAGAAGTACCCCGCGTGTGACCTCAGGTAGGGTTCTGGGGACAGTATTTCCGTACAGCATCCCCTGAATGTTGGGTAAACCTAGGGTGTGTAGTTCCAGCCTGCAGGCCGGGTCCGACCAGCAGCCGTTGAACCAATCGTGCAAGGTAAGGAGCTGGGTAGCTAAATAATAGAGGTACAGATTTGTCACCCCCAGACCGCCATCAAAGGGCGGGATCCGGCACTGAGTAAGGGCCAGACGGGGCCTCCGACCCCCCCAGAGGAACTTGATGGCCAGACTGTCCATCTCCCGAAACCATGCGCGCGAGAAAGGAAGGGGCGTGTTCTGAAGCATGTAAAGAAATCTGGGTAAAATCATCATTTTGAAGAGGGCTATTCTGCCCATTGGGTTCAGCGGCAGTGTTTGCCATCTAAGGAGGTCAGCCGGACTTTCTTCACTAAGGGAGTTACGTTGAGCGCCCAGGCGAGGTCCGGGAGGAGGGCCACCCAGATCCCGAGATACTTGAAAGACTGCCGTCGAAGGGGTATCGTGGACTGCCATTCGAAACATTCTCTCGAGAGATGCAGGGGGACCAGGACGGACTTAGCGGAGTTCAGTCAAAGGCCAGAGGTCTGCTCAAAGAGACTCAGCGCCCGAAGGCACCGGGGTCCCGACTGCGTGGGTTCCGCCAGGTATAGGAGGACGTCGAGCGCGTAGAGAGCGATTTTCTCCTCCTCTAATCCGGGCCATCTCCACCCCATGATGCGCTCATCAGATCGTATAAGACACGCAAAGGGCTCCATTGCTAGGGCAAAGAGGAGGGGTGAGAGTGGGCATCCCTGCCTCGTACCCCTTCGGATGGGAAAGGGCTGCGACAGGGCTCCATTGACCAGTACTCGGGCCCTCGGTCGGCTATATAGCGCCTTCACTAGTTTGCAAAAGTATTCCCCAAATCCCATTTCTACCAGGACCGCTTCTAGGTACTGCCAGTCCACAGAATCAAAAGCTTTCTCGAAGTCAACGAGAAGAAGAGACAAGTATGGGGTCAAGCGCTGGCGGTTCGCTAGGGCGAGGTGGAGATGCCTGAGGCAGTGCCTGGTGCCCCGCGATGGCATGAAGCCGCACTGGTCAGGATGGACCAGCTTGGCCAGGTACGGCCGCACACGGTTAGCCAAAATGGCGGCGAACACCTTGAGCTCCGAGTTTATGAGCGAAATAGGACGGTAGTCAGAGCAGTGCTTCGAGGGGGGCTGAGACTTGGGTATCACCACGATGGTGGCCATGTCGGTTTCGGCGCGGAACGAGCCTTTATCAGTCGCCTCCGTATACAACTCCAACAGGTGGGGAACCAGCGTGTCCCGGTAGGCTGCGTAAAACTCCTGTGGGAGTCCATCTGGCCCCGGGGTCTTACCGGAAGCCATGCGAGAAATTGCTGCATGGACCTCCTCCGGCGTGATCGGGAAGTCTAGGACCTCTGCCTCAGGGTCACTAAGTCGCGTAAGAGGAATCCGTTCTCGGTGAAGCAGCTCCAAGAGTGAGAGAGTGGGGGGCCGCGCGGCATAAGGGGTGGTGTAATATGTAGCGAAGCACTGAGCCACCGCCGCCGGAGATCGTTGGACCTCGCCGTTCGGGGCTATCACTTCGGGAATGATGCGGTTGGCCATCGGGTATGTGGCCAGCCGATGGAGGAGCTTCCCATTTTTGTCTCCCCACCCTAAACTCGCGCCACCGAAGACCTCCATAGCAGTCTGGCAGCCTCCAGAGAGGTCTGCCTCAGCTCGTCTTGCAGAAATGACAGTCGCCTGTCCAGGGCCTCGGTCCTCTCCTCTGGTGGCTGGCCTTCGATGAGGGTGGCTTGAGCCTCTAGAAGGGTAAGTCGGGAATCCTGCGCCGTGCGTTTAAGTTTGAGCTGGCCCTTGGCGAAGCCACGAATGGTGGCCTTACCAGCCTCCCATAAGGTACCGGGTGAGGGAACGGAGCCTCGATTGGTAGTGAAATAGTGACGGAGTTCACTGCCCACCGAATCCCGAAAGTCTTTGTCCTGGAGGAACCAGGCGTTCAGCCTCCAAATCGGGCACAAAGCCTCCGGGAGGTCACCCACTCGCAGCATCACCGGGGAGTGGTCGGAGATACCTCTAGGGAGTATAGTTATCTCTTTAATTGTTCGACAGTCCAAGGCTGGCATGAAAATGTAGTCGAGTCGTGCGTCAGTGTGGTGGGATGCCGAGGTGTGGGTGTAGTGTCGGGCCATGGGGTGCCAAAGTCTCCAGGCATCGCAGACCCCCAGGGCAGTCGCCCAGTTCGATTAAAGCTTGGCCTGGGAAATTCTGGAGGTCGAGGGGGCTCCCGCCGCATCGAGGGCAGGGTCCATGACTGCATTGAAGTCTCTCCCTATAATGGTCATACCTGGGGGCAGGGCGGCTATCAACCCCGCAATTCGCTTAAGTGTGGGGGCCATCAGCGATGGAGGGGAATAGACGGACAGCAGATTTAGAGCACGGTCCCCTACGGCTCCCTCCAGGGCGACGTAGGTACCCTGCGTGTCTATCGTGACCTTGTGTAGAGCAAATGGGAGGGCGCGGCGCACAAGGATGGCTACGCCTCTCGACCCCCGAGCAAAGCCGGAGTGCCAGACCCCACCGTAGCCGAATCTCGCCAGGAAGGGGCAGTTATTGCCTACCAGGTGGGTTTCTTGTAAGAGCAGTACGTCAACAGTGTGGCGCTGTGCATATCGCAGGACCGCTGTTCGCTTGACCCTATCTAGCAGCCCGTTGACATTCCAGGACATTACATGGAGCGAGCCCTTCCCACTTTGGATGTCAGTCATGGGGGATATAAGTGCAGGGGGAGGCCTCTATTGCGGGTGCCCGGCTCGGGTGAAGTGTTCGGCCTGTGTGAGGCGGTAGGAGTATCTCTGTAGGGCTGATAGTGCGCGCATTCGCTGTGCTGTGGGTCAAGAATGCGAGTGTGGTGTACAACATGTATCAGCAAAGAGCCAGGACAACGGACTCTATTGGTCGTGTGATCATCGTGCTGGTGATCAAAGCTGCTGGTGTGAACAAAGTGTGCCAAGAAAAACTGGGACAACGGTCCCCCACCCAACCCTGAACGGTCCCTTTTCCCTTACCCTACCCCCTCCCTATACTTCAGGAACGGAAGCATCTGTCGACCCAAACAAAAAGAACTGGAGAAGTAACCAAACTAAAATGCTTGGGAATGGGGATTCGTGGAGGACCCCTCCTCGCAACAGGATGTTATGTGACAATGTCCCTCAGAGAGAAAGCGGCAACAAGCTGAATACTGTCTCTCGGGCCGCAAGACTGGTCCTGGCCCGCTGTCCATTGCAGGTTCAGGGTCGGGCCTTGAGAAGGGCCGGACTCTGGGAAAGATCGGTGTCGGTTAGGTCAGGTGGGGATAGGCGAGGCGGAGTGCCGCCCGGGTCTGAGAGGTGTGGGGACCCAGTGTGGTGTACGGTTAATTGGTCACTTGGGGGTGCTCCGGACGCCGAGCGCCGACCGGTGCCCAGTGGTGAATTTGATCTGGCACATCGTGGGCCCCGCTTCCTGCGCGAACGACTGCATTTAGATCGCGGCTCATGGAGGACTCTTCGGGTATCCTCTATGCGAGTCTGGGGGGACTGATCCGGGCTGTTGAATCGCGGAGGGCATTCCTCCGTCAGCCACGTCCAGGCTTCCTCAGGGGAGTCGAAGAAAAGGGTCTTGTTGTGGAACACCACACGGAGGCGGGCCGGGAAGAGAAGCCTGTATTGAATGTTCAGGGCACGGAGTTTCTGCTTGACTTCCCCGAAGGAGCGTCTCTGGCCCTGGACCTCCCGGGTGTAGTCAGAAAAGATCATAATCACCTGACCCTGATATCTGAGATGTTGCTGCTTGCGAGCTTCAGCCAGGATGGAGTCTCGGTCTCTGAAGTTAAGAATTCGCGTGATTATAGGCCGGTGGGGCGCACCCGGCGGTGGCCTGGGGGCAAGTGATCGGTGGGCCCGTTTAATTGCGAACCACTGGGAAAGGGAGCCCTCGGGCATCCACGAGCGCAGCCAGCGTTCAATGAAGTTGGATGTTCTGCCCTGTTCCGAGACCTCTGGAAACCCCACCAGGCGGAGGTTGTTCCGCCTCGATCTATTCTCGGCATCTTCAGCCCGCCTGTGTAGTTCTTGGGTTTGAGTCTGAAGGCGGCCGACCTGGGTTTTAAGCTGATGGACATCATCCTCCATCGTGGAGATGCGAGACTCCGCATCCTTGATCCGGGCCGTGGCGTTACGAAGGTCCTGGCGGATTAGAGTCATGTCGACCCGGACTTCTTCGATTTTGCTCTCCACCGAGGATTGGGAGGTGTGAATGGCCTGGAGGATAGTGGCAAGATCTGTATTGGTGGGGGTATCTTTGTCCACGGTCCCCCCCCGTCGCCCCGGAGTCAGTGGTCGTGTACTGGTCCATCTTGGTCTGTTTGGCAGGGGGTTTCGGACCTCGATCTCTCCCCATGGTCTCGTCAGGCAGGAGGAGCCGAAGCCCCAAACGCGTCCGGCTAGGGCAAGGTGGAGGACAGGGAGCGATCCGGTCAGCAACCACGACCCCCCGCTCCCGCCGCTCCAGCGATGGGAGGGTTCCGCAGCAGGCAGGCGCTCCGGAGCTCAGCTCAGGGACAGCTCCGGTAGGTCCGACCAACCCAGGCACCACCCGGCTCCGCAGTCAATCTCCCAGATGCCTGCAGCCGGTCTCAGCGAGAGGTACGGATTAGGGGCAGGGAGCAGTCGGCCCAGTTCCAGAGCGAGCCGTGGCTTCACGCCACCGATTCAGGACCAGGGATGCGTCCGGGCCAGGGCCAGAAACCGAGCGCACCCCGCAGGGGTCCGCCCTCAGTAGTGAACGAGAGGGAGGGCCACCATCGGTCAGAAGTCCCTCGCCGTGGCCCCTGCCAACCTCATCCAACAACGGGCCCCCCGAGGGGGGCGCGCAGCCCCGGACAGGGCAGGAGGAGGGGTGCTCCCAGGGAAGGGGGACCCCCTACTGCCCGAAAGACAGCCGAACCACTCCAACACGTCCAGGTGCCCCCAGAGGCTGTGGTGATGAGGAGTGCCACTCAGGGGTCCATGCATCTGCTAAAGTCCAGGGGCCCAGCAAGACAGATGGCTCAGGGACCTCGGGTCGCGTAAGGCGTTCTCTCGCTGCCCCACGCAGGAATCAGCTCCCTCCGTCCCCGGCCACAGCCGCGTGTCTGGCCGCCACAATGTGGAGTAAAGATGGTGGAGAGACCTCGGAGGCCCAGGAGCACCCCTGTGTCGACGACACCGTGGAGAGATGAGGGGGGGAAGAGAAGAGAAGGCAGGCCCCCGCTGACCGGTATGTCAGACGATGCCCCCCAGTCCACCCTGCCAGCCAGACCAAGGCCTGGGGAGCCCACCGAGGATCACCGCCGTGCGACACCACGGCCGAGCCTCTACCCGACACCAGAGTGGATGGTGCAACTCGGTACGGGGAGCGGGTCGCGCCGGCCTTAAGCCACCACGACACAAGCCAGTCAGTCGGGGAAGTCGGGGAGCCTCATCCAGGGCCCCCACCGCGCGACTTCCGCAGTCGAACAACCCAGCCACCACCCCAGGGCCGGCCCGGGGGGAGAACAATCAGGGGCGGAAAGGAATAGGTGGATGCTAAGATGAGGAGGGGGGGCGGAGAGTCTCTCACAAGACCTCTGCTGCTCGATATCAGCTGCCGATCAGGCCAACGCCCCCCCCGTCGGGAGAAGCCGCAGCAGTTAAGCAGGGACAGGCAGGGGATGGCACAGAAATCCCGGGAGCACGATGACTTCTCCCCCGCTGCCCGGTACAGCAGCCGAGTCCCCGTCACCAACCTCACTCACCGGACGTCGGCGCCTCCGTGGCGCAGGAATCAGCCTATGCCTCGGGCTCCAGCCAGGATGGTACCGGCCCCAGGCTCCCCGGGGAGTGAAACCACTCAGGGCCCCCCGTCCGCCTCCCGAACAGACGACCCTCGCGTGCGGGTCAGCTTGCAGCCAGCCGCAGGTCCGGTCAAGATCACCAACTGCAGATCTCAGGAGCCGCCATCTTGTCCCCTCGGGTCCTCCGGAGCTCCGGAGTCAGGACGGGTCAAGGTCCCGGCAGGGCGGCACTCCTGTGGAATAATTCACCCACCGCGTGGGGCTCCGAGGAGAGCACGGGGCCACACCACCGGCAGGCGCCCCGCAGGAGGACGCCTCAGGGCCACGAGCGGCCAATTGCGGGAGCTGCCATGTTGCAGTCCGGGAGTCTCGCTGAGTCCGGATTCAGAGCGGGCACCAGGCTCATCGGGGCAGGAATTCGCACCACCAGTGCATCGGAGCCGCTTCAGGGGATGGCCGCGTACAGATGGGAGGTAAGGATGGCAGCCGAGGGTTGTAGGATTTGAAGCGGATGACGGAGGGGTCCGGAGCACTCTTAGAGTGCGACCGCCATCTCGACGCTTCAGGCCACGCCCCATCACTCTTCCTTTTTTTAAAGAAAAGTATAGACTGGACAATCAATTATTGAGTGGTATTTCTGCGTACTGGTAAATGGCGATTACTAGCCCACACCACCTCCCTTGAGTAAGCCTTAGACTGCTCTACAACGATACCCTCTGAGAGTCAAGCGCTACAATGGGGTGTTTGGTTCCCAGTGAAGGACAAATGTAGACATGTTATTTGTGCAGGTCTCACAGATAACTGCCTCGTTTTCCAACAAGGCCATAGAGGCCTTCCCTGGTCACAGTGCCCTTGGTATCTATGGTACCCTTTACAAAGGACTTACATGTGGCCAGAGAGTAGCCAATTGGGTTTTGCAACAGTACAGTTTAGGTAAAGAACATAGGCCCTGGGTACCTGGTTGGCAGGAACCCAGGACACACTGTCAAAGTACATCAAAAGTTTGGCAAAAAGTAGGGGCAACCATGCAAAAAAAGGCACTTTCCTACAAAATCTGGATGAGCAGCAATGCAAATTGGATTCAAAAGAATTATCTGAAACTTAATTCAGAAAAAAACAGAGGCGCTGTTATTTGGTACCAACACCTTCTGGTGGCCATCCAATCTTGAGCCCCTTCCACTCCCAGTGCACAAGGCGAGTAATTTGGAGTTCATCTTTGATACCAAAGTAGACTTCATAGACCACTCAAAGCAGGTAACACCTTCCTGTTTTGTCATGTTAAGGATTCTACAGAAAATTCTTCCCTTCCTCCTGTTAGAGTTAAGGGAAATAGTCATCCTGGCTCTAGTCATTTCTAAATTTGACTATTGCAATGCCTTATATGTAGGCTCTCAAACCCGCCTTCTTAATAAATTGCTGACACTTCAAAATGCAGCAGCCAGAGTGCTGAAGAATCTTCCAAAATTTAGCTCAGCCTCTCAAGCCACTAAAGAGCTGCATTGGCTTTCTATTAGCGCGTGAATCAAGTTCAAGGCCCTATGCTGGGTCCATAATGCCCTGCACCACGTTGGCCCTCACTTTTTTTTAAATGGTACTCTCCTTCTTGTACCCTACAGTCTAGCGCTGCGAGGAAGGTGATCATGCCCAACATAAAAAGAGGCCATTGGGGAGGTATGAGTATTTCTTACTCTGCCTCTAAATCGTGGAATTCACTGCCCAACCATCTAAGACCTCAGCCTAAGCTCCTAAAGTTCAGGAAGGAGCTTAAAACCTGGCTTTTTTGCTCTTCGGTCTAGATTCCCACCTACAATTCTTAAAAATTAATCATCTTTAACCCCAGGCTTGAGTTGCCTACTCTTGCCTTTGCATTGTCTCTGTTTTGGTATAACTGACATTAGCACCAAGACACCGATTTGTATTTGCGCACTTTATAAAATGATTAACATTAACAAGTGTAAAATTGACCAAATAAATGAAGCAATACTATCACAAAATGTGCCGCATTATGCCGCATAATTAGCTTTTTCTTGCTGCATAATCTAGTCAACCCTGCAGCATAATTTGGCCCTCTCCTGCTGCATAATAGCAGTGGCCCTGCTTATAACCAAGTTAACTAAGAAAGGTGAAGTAATTAATTGCCATGCAGATATAGAACATGCCTTCATAGTACTTCAAGATGCTTTCACCTCTACATCAATCATTCCCTGTAAGTAAATGCCTCTTTTTGTATGGTCACTGTAGGAAGGTGGAATCTGACTATATGGTTGCCCCCACTTTTTTTTATGGTGTTTTGCTGGTTTATGACTTAGTTGGACTGGGATCCTGCTATTCAGGGCCCCAGTCTATCTGCTTTCTCTGTAAAAAGGTTTCCATGTGCCTTAGGCACATCTCTGATTGGAATCTGGAGTGCCCTTATAAGTCCCTAGTATATGGTATACTATGTACCAAGGGCATAGGTACCTCAGAGGCCTACCAGGGGCTGCAGCATGTATTATGCCACCCCTGGAAGGCCATCCAAACTGACACCACAGGTCTGCTACTGCAGCCTGGGTAAGGTGGTGCATGCACCCCTTACTGTGATATAGGTTACCTATAGCACTAAATACATACACACATATAAACCTATAAGTCACTCCTAAGGCAGGCCTTATCAATCCTGAAGGCAGAGTGCGTGGTTCCTATGTGAGGGGGTGCCCCTGCATGAGCAGGGCCCCTCTGCAGCGTTCTGAGACCCTTCTCTGATGCTGTTTGTAGTGCAGCCTGACCATATACTCTTAAGCGCATTATAACCTCGCGTTAAATGCTAACTTTGGAATGGCTGCACCTAAACATGTCGTGTTTGGTGTCAAACATCTTGGAATACTACCCCCCCGCCAATTCTGGCGGTGGGGGTAGCATTCCACCCTTCTAGAGGGAGAGACATGTTAACCCTGGCCTGGCCGGTAACTTCTTTCTAAAGCCTGGCATCACAAAATGGATGCTACTGCCACAGACACAAGTCTGGCCTCCTGCTGCTGGACGAAACTCCGGCAGGGAAGGCCTGGACAATAGGTTTCCTGTCCCAGGGAGGTGCGACCACCTCCCCAGACAGGATAATGTGTATTGGGGCTGGGCGGGAGCACTTTCTGGTGCTTTGAAGTCCTGCACTGGGGGCACACTTGGTGTCCCTAGTGCATACCCCAGTTCAAACCGGATCAGGGGCTTGCAGCCCCTGCTTTGGCGCGAACTGGACAAAGGGAAAGGGGTGTAGCCACCCCTCTGCCCTGACCCACCCATAGGTGGGGCCACAGAGTAGTCCAACCCCTATCCTTAGTATAAGTATAGGAACCCAGTCCTTAGGACTTTAGATTATCCCTGGACGAAACTCTGAAACTGAATCCTGGACCTTCGACGCTCTACTCACGATTAGAGGACAGAAGAATCTCCCTTGGGGTCAAGGAGTTGTGGTAAATTAATTTTACTTATTACCTCATTTCTGAATTTCTATGCTTAATAAATCATAATTTCTTGTCAATGCAAAGCGAGGAGTCCGTGGTGCTCAAATGAAGGAGGAGAAGACCAATAACTCGAGTTAAAGGGAGCGCTTCCAGCACCAAGCGGGCACAGGAGCAATCTCTCAAGTCCCTCTCTTTAAGTGGGGGTCTTTATTTTCAACAGCAGAATATTTATACAGTCTTGGTCACGAGGCAAAATAGAGGAACAAACAGGTCGTGGCAGATAGAGGAACAAAGATTCAGCAAGAGGAGCAGAGTGTGAAGAAATGGGGGCGTGTCTTAGGCTTCGTGAGGGGACTTGCGATGTGAAATAGTCTGACAGTTGGAAGGGGAAGGCTTCCTCATTTGGGGGTTTGTGCTCGTGCTTCATGTCAGAAACATGAACCATCTCTGCGGGGGAGCAGGAACTCATGTACTGGTTTCCCGGACTTGGCAGAAACCACAGAGACAGATGGTGAAAATGAGGAAAACCAGGTGCAGGGGTGTCGTGCTCGTGCTCGGGGTCTTGGGACACCAAAGGGTGAATTAAAAACAAAATGGTGTCGGCTTTTAATGTGGGCAATTATTAATCGCGCAAAGGGGATCGCGCAAAGGGGCATAATTAGATCGCGCAGAGGGCAGCGAAGGGGCATAATTATAGATTTTATTTCCACATTCCCTCCTTGCCCCAGAGTGTACCTACATTATATCTCAATTTGCATGAGATCATTTATACATTCTTGTAACATGATTCTTTCCCTTTCTCTCTGCTGGACAAGTGGTTTAGGAATGCATTTTGCAGCGCATAGACCGCATAGGGCAGGACCACATTGGATGCAAAGGCAGCATCCAGTTATTATCAGGAATATTATGCCTGCTGCTGACAGCAGTTGCCATCCCCAGGACGATATTATCTTCCAGAACCAGTCAGACCACGTCCAAGTGCCAGGTTCTTGATGTAAACTTACGGCTATCTTGTGTAATTTTGTTATGGCCGTGTATACAGATGGGGAATTATCAGGAATAAATATACAGCAGCTAGAGCCTATAATTTTACAGGCTCCGCCTCTGTCAGCCAAGATGATGTCAAGGACAAGGCGATTTTGGAGAGTAACCAATCGTATGGCAGACTGCTCCTGGGTTAAGCTCCCCAGGGCAGACGCCGTCTGGTTTACTACAGCCTCTAAGGTCCTTGTCAACCTGCGTATAAGCTTGCTGTTCTGTACAGGGCCAACAAAGAAGAAGAACCCTTTGTTAAAATCTGTATACTGTTCCCATGAGGTTTCCGTTTGGTCAACCAAGGAGGTATCGATCGTTCTTTTATGTCTGACATGGGGCACTAGGAGGTCTCTGTGGTAAGTGGATGGGGCCACAAAGACAGGGGGTAACAGGAATGCTATATAGCAAGTTCCCCCCAGTTCAAGGGCAGCTGCACATAGGCCGTTTGGCCACAGATGAAATAAGTATGGCGAGATGCTAGAAATGAGGACTTTCCTCTGTCTTCAAAACTTATAGTGGTATGACAGTCACTGTGTCCTAATGGAACAGAGCCATTTTTCTGGATGCACAGGTGTCCTTTTACTGGTGAGACCGAGATGGAAGGGGAACCAGCATTCTTTTTAGGTTTGGTATTTAACATCTTGTAGGACATGGTCATGTTCCCTTGCTTGTATTCTTCACTTTCTAGGACTGTACCGGTCGCCTGAGGATCTCCCTCCTTATTAGGGTAACAGGCAGTATTGAGTACCTTGTTTAAATCCCCCCAAGGCCACCCATTCTTGCATGAATTATTTCCGTCAGGGCAGGAGGTGGGGGTAGTAGCGTCAGCTGTTATTAGGGCGAACCAGGCTTCACAAGTTCCATTATAAGAGAATGGGAAAGAAAAAAGAGGCATCCCTCCCTTTTTCTGATGAGGTGGGATGCGGCCACATATCCAACAATTGGTGCTATTACTGGCTTGCTGAGTGTGGTGTAGCATCTGTATGAAGGTATTGTTTCGCAAGGCTAGTCTATGGGCTTGTTCATGAGGGGGTAGGTCGTGATAGGTGTGTTCCTGAGTGCTGTTGGGTGTATGAGAGGTGTGTTGTGTTGGGGGAAAAACAGTGTGGAGAATCCAACCAAGACACGTCATAACTGCCATGAGGAAAAATAATACTGTCAAACATATAATAGGACCATTATGTCTTTTTCTAGAGTTCATTTTTTTTTTTTCTCCCACATAGTCAAGGTGTTAAAATCCATTCCCATGCTCCAACCGCTTCACCACTGGACCGACGCCCAATGGACTTAATTAGCCAGAGTCCGAATGGCAGACCTTAACTTTGATTTGTAATCCTGTTGTGGGGTTAGTTCCAAAGGCAATAAAGATTGTTCAGTCACAATGTCAGTGGGATTGGCAGGGCCATCAGCAACAGTGTCTTTTTGTCCAAAATGTTTCCGGCAGTGGCTTGCGTGGAGCCAGCCCTTCCTGCCCTCGACCTTCACTGCTGTCCGTGTTGTTAGTAGTACGAGTCTTGGCTTCTTCCACCTGGGCTGGAGGGGACTGGTCCGGTCGAAGTTCCTCACGAGGACCCAGTCCCCGGGTCGGATGGCGTGTTCTTCCGGGTTGGTTTTGTCAGGGAAGGTGGCAGCAACCTGAGAACGACAAGATTGGAGTGCAGACATCAAGGAAGCCAGGTAGTCAGTCAGCATAGTACTGTCAACATCAGTTATTCTTTTAGGCCTTGGCGTACCCCACATATTTGGTGGTCTGCCAAAGACCACTTCATATGGAGATAAGCCAGTTCTGGAATGGGCTACCATACGCATGTAGAAGAGGGCAACCGGTAAGGCTACCATCCAGTCCACGCCTTTGTCAGTGCATATCTTGGCCAATTTTGTCTTCAAAGTTTGGTTGTGCCTTTCTACTAGACCTGCTGCATGAGGATGTCTTACACAGTGAAACTTCCAAGTGTACCCTAACAGAAGAGACACTTGCTTCATGAGTTCAGAGGAAAAAGGTTGGCCGTTATCTGAGTAGATGACACGGGGCAACCCATACCTCGGAAAAAACTCTCTAACTAATTGTTTAGCAGTTGTCGTTGCAGTGTAATCTGGGACGGGATAGGCTTCTGTCCATCTGGTCAGAGCACACACTACAACTAGCACATACTTGTGACCTCTACATCTCTCCATCTGGATATAGTCCATCTGGAGAACTTCAAATGGATGGTCAGGGGGTTGGAATCCTCCCTGTTCCACCTTTGTGCCTTTTCCTGGGTTGAACTGATTACAAATCATGCACGTTTTAACTTTTTGTTTGGCTGCAGCTCTCAAATGTTTGTTGTGCCATATATTCTGTATGCTGTCTAACATTGCTTTTTCTCCCAGATGTGCTGGTCCATGTATGGTGTTTACCATAACTTGTACCATGGCATCCGGTAGAAACCATACTGCTCTTTCAGGTGTCATCCAGCCTTGATCTGTAAGGACCCCTCCTTTTTCCTTCCATTCTAGCAGTTCCTGTGGTGTGGCGTGACTTTGGACATCCTGGATGTCAGAAAAGGGGTCTCGTATTGTATATTGGCGGTGTGGTATACTTAATTCTGTGTTTGCTGCTAACTTGGCTGCACTGTCTGCAGAATCATTTCCTTTTGATATTTCATCTGTTCCTTTTGTGTGCGCTTTACATTTTAGCACTGCGATTTTCTCTGGTAACTGACTGGCCTCTAAGAGGGCAGTGATGAGTGTAGCATGCTGTATTCTGAACCCATGTGATGTGAGAAATCCTCTCTCTTTCCATAATGTACCGAAGTTGTGTACAACTCCAAAGGCATATTGTGAATCAGTGTAGATGTTAACTGACTTTCCTTTTGCTAAGTGACATGCTCGTGTTAGGGCTATGAGTTCTGCTGCCTGTGCCGACAGTATCTCTATCTTGTGTGCTTCTAAAGTGTCTGTACCATTTGTGACGGCATAGGCTGCTGCTAATTCTCCTGTGGGGAGTCTCATACATGAACCATCAACAAAGAGTGTCATTTCTGCCTTAGCAAGGGGAGTATCTTGTAAATCTGGTCTTGGTTTGGTCACTAAATCAATTATGTCAATACAATCGTGAATTTCTTCAGTAGGAGAGGTCAGTGGCAACAGTGTTGCTGGGTTTAAAATGTTGCAGCGTCTAATCTCAATGTGTGGCTGAAAAAGTGTCATCTCATATCCGGTGAGTCTGGCTATTGTCAGATGCTGTGTTTGTGTTCTGTTTAACAGAAGTTCTACAGCGTGTGGGACCTGAACTATCAGATGATGTCCCAATACAATAGAATCGCTTTGTCTAATAGCTTGTGCAGTAGCTGCTACTGATTTTAGACATGCAGGCAATGCTTGTGCTACTGGATCTAATGTGCTTGAAAAATAACCACATGGTTTATGTTTGTCTGCTTGAAGTTGGGTCAGAACTGATAGTGCTGTACCTGAGTTTTCTGTTACAAATAATGTAAAATCTTTGGTGTAATTAGGTGTTGCCAGCACTGGGGCTTGACACATAGCTTTTTTAAGAGACTGAAAGGCTTGCGTGTGTTCATCTGTCCAGGGTAATTGTGGAGTAGCGCCAGCTTCGAGTGTTGTCAGCTGCACTAACGGTTTGGAAATGAGTGCAAATTGTGGGATCCACTGTCTACAATATGAGGTGAGACCAACAAAGGCTCGAACTTGTTTCTGTGTTGTTGGTTGTGGTATTTGTTGTATGAGTTGGATGCGTTCCTGTGTAAGCTGCCTACCCTCCTTTGACAGCAAGTGCCCTAAGTATGCCACTTGCTGTAAACAAAATTGGAGCTTACCAGGGGAAACTTTATGGCCATTTGCAGCTAGGAATTCTAGTACTAGTAGTGATGCTTCAGCACATGCTGCGTCAGATCTGGCCGTAATGAGGATATCATCAACATATTGTAGTATGGCTGTATCCGTGGGCATTTGAACAGTATCTAGTTGTCTTTTTAATGCTTGGCTATATACGCTTGGACTCTCTGTGAAACCTTGAGGAGCTCTTGTGAATTGGAAACTTCGTCCTTGTAAGGAGAAGCCAAAAAGGTATTGACTGTCTGGGTGAATAGGTATGCTAAAGAATGCGTTTTTCAAGTCAATGACTGAAAAATGCGTTGCTTCCGCATCTATGGCTGTGAGTAGGGTGGAGATGTCTGGAACCACAGGGTGTTGTGGAACGACACATTTATTGAGCTCTCTCAAATCCACCACTAGTCTGTAGACAGGTGGTGTTCCTGGTTCCACTTTTTTATGAACTGGTAAAACAGGGGAATTGCAAATGTTAGAAGTTGTTTCCTTAATCACACCTGACTGTATTAGGTCCTGAATAATTAACATTAATGCTTGTTCAGCCTGAGGTGGAATTTTGTATTGCCTTATGCGTGGTAGTTGGGCTCCCTCTTTCAGTGTAACCTTGTGAGGTGTTATTTCCATACATCCTACTGTGGTGGAATCAGTGGCCCACAGGGTGTGTGGCAAATCTTTCAAACGCTCATCTAATTCTCTACTTGTGTAGTGGCCCTTGAAATCTCGCAGAAATAGTCTGACATCTGTAGGTGAGCAAACAATGACAGCTCCTAATTCTTTCAATGTTTTTATACCAAGCAAGTTTTCTGGACATGATTTTGTCAATATAAGATCTGTAGTTGTCATGAGGGGACCAACCTGCAAGGGCAGTGGCTTTGACGTGACGTTTGTCACAGGTTGTCCCGAGAAACCCAGAGAAATACTTTTTGAACCCGAGAGAGGAGCCTCTGGGACCTCTTGATGGCTTATTGTTGTTTTACTGGCCCCAGTGTCTAGTAGAAACTTCCTATCCTCCCCAAGAAGTCGGACCTCTATAAATGGACCTGTCTGATCTACTGGAATGGGGATTAGGGGCAGTTTGTCATCTTCTCTCTCTGGGCAACATCATGAGAAATCTGGGTAATATTCAGTGTAGGCGCTGTCTATAATATTCATTTGGGCCATTTGTGTTGTCAGTGGAACTGAAGGTGTTGAACTGTCTAGGGAATCATTCTGTTTTGGCTGATATGGGCGTGGCTGGGTCTTACCAGTAGCCAAATTGTGCTTTAAGACAGGGCAATCTTTAACGAAGTGTCCCATCTTTTTGCAATAATTACAAGTGCTTTTTATATTTGTCTGGCTACTTGGTGTCTGTTGACGCTGGGGTGCAGTTTGGGCTACTAATGCTTTCATCTTTGTGTCTTTCATGCGTTTCTTATCATTTTCTTCTTCATCCCTAATGCGATTCTGGTGATATTGTAGCATTTGTAACACCTGTGGAGGTGTATGTGCTTGCCAGGTACTTTCTACTTTTAGTACTCTGTCCTTAATGGCTGGCAAGGCGTTATCTACTAATTTGGAAACAAACAGATGCGGGTAAGCTTCACTTGTTGGCGTAAGGCCGCTATTTACCGCAAAACACTTTTCAAGTCTAGTGTAATAATCTCCTATGTCTTCACCATGTTTCTGTTTGCAGGAGGAAATGGCATCCCAGTCCTCCTTTTTCACTGTTAGTAACTGTGGTAGCACCTTTAAAATAGTGCCAGGAAGTGCTTTTAGTTTGTCTCCTATACCTTGACCTGCTACTCTAGTATTTTCGTCATTCTGAAGTTCAGTCCATTTAATGTGTTCACCTGCTACTTCCCAATCTTTTTCTCTTAGTTTGTCATATATACCTGATGGCAACAATAATTTCAGAATTGCTGTGATATCAGAAAGAGTATATGTTCCCATCATTAATACATCTCCTAATTCCTTAAAGAATCCAGCAGGATCCTTTGAGTGGGAGGGAACCATCTCTTTCATCCTTAGTAACTCAAGTTTTGTCAAGGGTACATAAATGAAGACGCGTTGTAGCGCGCCATTCGTGTCAGCTCTGGGGTGGACCTCTCTCATGGGGAACTGGCGTGTTTGAGGAAGTCTATTAGTTGATCCACACGTATTATGGGGAGATCTATATCCAGTCACTTTCTGGTATTTCTGTCTAAAATCTATAAATGTGTTAAGAAAAACTGAACTATTGTGGAGGAACATGTTATCAGCGCAGTCAGACAGAAAATCTTCGAGTCTTGGATCATGTTTAAAATGAGTGTCATTGAGTGTGATGAGATGTTGTACCATGTAGAGACTTGCTAATCTTTGATGTGAGCGTGGTAATGCTAGAAAAAGCTGGGCTATGAGATCATTGTCATATATCTTATATTGAGAGACCCATAGGGTCGCAGTTCTGGCTATT
Organism: Calotriton arnoldi; assembly: GCA_963921515.1. Taxonomy (NCBI): domain Eukaryota; kingdom Metazoa; phylum Chordata; class Amphibia; order Caudata; family Salamandridae; genus Calotriton; species Calotriton arnoldi. The sequence continues at coordinate 2,715,145 of CAWUFW010000272.1, read as the reverse complement.
TCCTCCTCCTCCGGTGTAAGCGGAGGTTCCTGGTCTAACCAGTAGTCTAATGCATTGGATGTATTTTCAAATAACTCATCTGGAGATGACCGTTCAGAGTGACCTTGGAGGAATGTAGGCGGGGGTGTTCGTGAATTAGGGGCGGAAGAACGAACGGGTAGGACTTTTTCAGTAGGTTCAGTAATTTCCTCCTCAAGTTTCTTATTCTCTTCATTTGTTTGCAAGTTTTGCAGAATACGGGTCACATTACGGGTGAACCTGTCTAGTGCATCATTTATAAGTTCTAGACTAGTGTGGTCGGATGCGGAATCTAATAAGTCAAAAAGTGAAACTGGTACATTTCTTTCCTCTGCTTGTATGTGTTTTATGAAACAGCAAAGGAGGAACCTATACATGTGCATTTTTACAGGGTGTGATCTTCTTGTAGTCATAGCGTTAATGGCTCGTGAGTTCTCTCCAGTACGAAGAAACTCAGAGGCCGCTTGAAGAAACGTGTCAATTGCTGGTAGATGTCTTATTTCTTCCCAGGAGTCATGAAGTATTTTACTTATTCGGCCCGCCTCCCCTGTGTTGCTCGGAGTCGGGTCATAGGGGCAGTCGGGAATTGTTTTACCTGGGTCTGGACCTACGGCACCCCCTTCTGGAGTGAGAGGTGGTGCGTTATGTTGTGAAAGGGGTGGCGGAGGCAGAGGGTGTTGAATGACTGGAACTTCATAGGGTGGTGGAGTATCTAAGAGAAAATTAGTAAAAGTATCCTCTGGTGGTGGGGCTGTAGGCTGTGCTGATGCAATGTTAAGGTTTTCAGGTGCAGATGGCAATACAGGATAAAAACCAGTAGAAATGGCTGATTGTTCCCTTTTATTCCTTTCACTAACTACTTCTTTCCCTATTTCTTGTAACTGTTCTTTCTTGGCCTGCTCTGACATTCTCTTACCCTTTTCAACTTTATGCAATTCCTTCTGTTGCCTCCTATGGGCTTCTTTTCTCCATAATTCTACTGAGTCACTCTGTGACTGGTGGACTCTCTTTTTCTTCCATAACTGTTCCTCTAATTTCATAATACACTCCGTATCAAAACTACCATTTTCAGGCCATCTATATCTGAGTTCTAGGTCTTTAGTATATTCTACCCATAGATCACAATAAATAAGTGCACCGACACCATGTTTTGCATACATGAAGTGTCCTGGAGTATCCCGAGGAGGAAGGGGAATTTCCTTCTCAAGAATACTCCTTTTGGTTGCCATCTTACGTATTTTCGAGAAAATAGGCATGATGGCAAGACTTTCAAAGATTTTAGAAGTGAGAAAAACATAAACAGAACAAATATCTTTACCGTACCCACGAAAGAGGTGAGTCCGTCTTTTATACTAGTTTAGTAGTCCTCACAAAATAAGTGAGAAACCCACAAAAAACATGTATCTTTACCGTGCCCACAAGGTAGTGAGTCCGTCTTTTATACTAGTTTTAGTAGTCCTCACCAAAGATAGGTGAGAAACCAAAAAAACGCGTATCTTTACCGCCCCCACAAAAGCTGTGGGTTCGTTTTTATACTTTTCAGCAGTACTCACCGAAAAGTAACTGGAAGGCCTCTTGAAGATTTTGGGAAAACGCGGCGCGCAGTTTCAAGGTGGGATTTGTAGAACCTCGGACTCGTCTGCTTCGCAGGTTGGGCTTTGGTTCAGGACGTTCCGCTATTTCCTCACCGCCTCGTGTGGATGCTGGGCCGCAGTCGGTCCCCCTCTTCGCCTCGAGGGAGTTAGCGGGAATTCCCCGCGTTGTGCACTTTTGAAGTCCGTCAACGGTCAGGAGGGGACAGTACCGGGTCCAATATCGCCGGCGCGTGGGGGAAAGGGAAGGTCCCTGTTCGGGCGCCAATTACTGTGGTAAATTAATTTTACTTATTACCTCATTTCTGAATTTCTATGCTTAATAAATCATAATTTCTTGTCAATGCAAAGCGAGGAGTCCGTGGTGCTCAAATGAAGGAGGAGAAGACCAATAACTCGAGTTAAAGGGAGCGCTTCCAGCACCAAGCGGGCACAGGAGCAATCTCTCAAGTCCCTCTCTTTAAGTGGGGCCTTTATTTTCAACAGCAGAATATTTATACAGTCTTGGTCACGAGGCAAAATAGAGGAACAAACAGGTCGTGGCAGATAGAGGAACAAAGATTCAGCAAGAGGAGCAGAGTGTGAAGAAATGGGGGCGTGTCTTAGGCTTCGTGAGGGGACTTGCGATGTGAAATAGTCTGACAGTTGGAAGGGGAAGGCTTCCTCATTTGGGGGTTTGTGCTCGTGCTTCATGTCAGAAACATGAACCATCTCTGCGGGGGAGCAGGAACTCATGTACTGGTTTCCCGGACTTGGCAGAAACCACAGAGACAGATGGTGAAAATGAGGAAAACCAGGTGCAGGGGTGTCGTGCTCGGGGTCTTGGGACACCAAAGGGTGAATTAAAAACAAAATGGTGTCGGCTTTTAATGTGGGCAATTATTAATCGCGCAAAGGGGATCGCGCAAAGGGGCATAATTAGATCGCGCAGAGGGCAGCGAAGGGGCATAATTATAGATTTTATTTCCACAGAGTGACTCCCCTGCTTGGCAGGCACCAAAGAAGCATCTGTCCGGTTCGCATTTCTGAAGCTCCCGTCGGACGCCGAAGTCATCGCATCACCAGAGGTGGATTCTCAGACTTCCCCGAGGCTACCCTGAGTCCCCAGCAAAGCTGAGGCCGTTGGCTAACGTGGGTGACTTGAGACCGTGACCCCTGGACACCGAGCACATTTGCAAGTGCATCCTCTTCTGGGTCTCCTAAGAAGTCGTGCTTTGGGCTCCGAGTAGCCCTAGCCTCCAGCACCAACTGCACCGAAGATCACTGGCCCCCACTCCACGAGTGTCCTGTGAGCCAGATCCACGTGCGGCGTCACGAGGCTCCTTCGCAGTCGCTAGCCCGTTGGCTAGTAGCCCTTAACGAAGGCCAATCCTTTTCTAACTTGGCATCCTGGTTGCTCCAGGCCTGCCCTCACTTACCCTCGCTGGGTGAGTTCCCCAGACCTTGCTGGTCTGCACCATCGACGATCTTCCTCTGCATCGAGACTTGCCGTTGCCAAGGCTTGTTGGGTCCAATCCGGTCGCCGACACCGCAGCACTCGACAGACATCGTGTACCAGCCCGAATCCTGCTCCTGGTTGCCAACAACGCCTCCTGGACCTCGTGGCTGAAGAGTCAAGACGACCGTCAAAGCACCTGAAGCACTCGACATCGGTGGGCATCTGTCCATCGCCTTCCTGGTCACTGGCTAGTGACCCAGACTCTGTCCCCTCTGCTTTCAGGTTCTTCAGAACTCCGATCCACTCTTGGATCCACCCGGACACTTTTCACTTGGTCGCCAGCAGCACTTTGCAGCAGATCGCCATTCAAATCGACGACGAAACCCGACCCCGAAAGGCACCTATGCACCCGGCTTCCCTGGGTGAGGTAACACGAGTACTCCGGTGCTCCCGTGGGTAGAGACTCTTCAAAGTCCTAGATCTCAAAGGGTTTGGTCCAAGTCCTCTTTTAAGTGTCCCTTTTCTCTAATTTCCCGATCATGACTTTCTCCATAGAAGTCAACGGCGTATCGCGGTTGTGTATTTACACTGCACGCGTCTCCCGTGGGTCCCCTGTGTCACTACCTTGGGTGGTTCCTTGTGGTCCAAGCACTTCTAGAGGCTCTAGGCCTAGTGTCTAGTTCAGTCGTGGTTCTTATACCACTTTATTGGTATATGGTTTGGTACGCCCCTAGGGCCCAAACGTGTATTTGTGCTATTACTGTGTTTAAATAACTTCTAACTTATGTACTTGAACTCTAGCCTCATAAAGAGACTAGAGGGGTGTGTTTAGCAATAAATACATATATTTTGAATATATACCTGGTGTGGTGCTCTTTCATTTGGTCACTCAAGAGATTATAGACTGGTAAAACAAGCTGCTTTACATTCCTTCAAGACTTAGCCTGAAGGCTGCTCTCCATAGCTACCACTAGGATAGCTTTCAATAAGGTTGTCTTTAACCTATCTCCAATAAGAGGTTGTTTGGACTGGTGCAAGGTGCCCACTATAATTAGTGGACAGCATATACCAGGCCAACTTCACACATTGGTGTGCAGCGTGTGGGATTCCAGCTTGCTATTGTTTTACCAGATAATCTCAATTTAATTGATCAACTGAAAACCACTAAAGGTACCTAAGGTACATATAATTTAAGCTTAGAATACAGTAAGTTCTACTGAACTTAGAGTTGTGTGTTAAGGGATAGCACAACCCTTTCTACAACTCAAGAGAGTTTAGTAGGCCACACTAGAGTAGGTAGTGCATACACCACACCACACTAGTAATGTCTTTAAGGGCAGGATCCAAAGAATCCTTGCAGGAAGCCATTGAGCTTCCACCCTCCAAGTATGATACACTCCCATTCTTGGAATTGAGAGCTTTATGCAACTTGAGAAAAATAAGGACAGGCCAAAGCCCCACCACCCAACACCTCAAGGAGTTGTTGGTGGCTTATGACCTTAGTAAGCCCTTGGGGACTGAAGGGGTAGGAGCTGAGGGTGGGGCAGAAGATGAGGATGGGACCAGGGGTACCAGTACCCCCAGCCCCCTCTGAAACTGACCAGGAGGGCGACAATGGCCCTGACCTGGATAATCCAACCCCTCCTGAGGAAGATGAAGAGGAGGATCAGAATGATGCCCCCTTTGTCCCCCCAGGAAGGATTGTGAGTGTGCCCAGAAGGTCTAGATCTTCTTCTCAGGAGTCTAACCACTCTGGCACCTCAATAGGGAGCTCTGTCTCATCTCATAGGAGGGAATCCTCTCATGAGAGAAGAAAGAGGCTGGTTCAATATGAGGAAGCTCAGCTTGAACTCAAAAAGAAGCAACTAGCCATAGACAGGGAGTCCGTAGATCTCTTTAGAGAGAGAAGAAAGTTGGGACTAGAGTCCCATGGTGGCAGCAATATCCCTAGAGATAGGGAAAGGTCTTATGACCATAGAAACCTAAACAAGATTGTCCCTCCCTACCAGAGTGGTGATGACATCCACAAATGGATAACTGCACTGGAGAGGGCCTGTAAAGTTCAGAGGGTCCCCCAGAGGCAGTGGGCAGCAATCTTGTGGCTCTCCTTTGCAGACAAAGGTAGAGACAAGCTCCTCACTGTAAGAGAAGAGGATGCTGACAATTACACAGTCTTGAAGAGTGCTCTGATAGATGGGTTTGGCCTAACCACTGAACAGTATAGGTTGAAGTTCAGAGACACCCAAAAAGCTCAGACTCAAGACTAGGTTGATTTTGTAGATTGTGCTACAAAGGCTCTGGAAGGTTGGATACATGGCAACAAAGTGCATGACTTTTTAGGATTGTACAATTTGATTATGAGGGAGCAGATCCTTAATAATTGTCAAAACCAGCTTTTGCACCAGTATCTGGTGGACTCTGATCTGACGTCTCCCCAAGAATTGGGAAAGAAGGCAGACAAATGGGTCAGAACCAGAGTAAAAACTAGAAATCAGGGTGGTGACCAGAAGAAAGATTCTACTAAGTCCCAAGAGAAAGGTGGGGATAAATCTAAGGATAAGTCCCCTACCGGGCCCCAAAATTCCTCTTCTGGGGGTGGGTCCCAAACTCCTTCCTCTCCTGAAAAGAAACCATATTGCCATGTCTGTAAAAAGCCTGGGCACTGGAAAACTGATCCCAGTTGCCCCAGGATTGGCAATAAAGAAAATGTTCCTCCCACAACTACTACCACCCCTCCTGGTACTACCAGTAGTAATCCTCCAGTTGGGAGTAGTGCACCCAAAAAGTTGGGTGCTTTTGCAAGAGGAACAGAGGTGAGCCCTAGTTTAGACAGGGACCCCTCAACAGACTCCTCTGACTCTGATGGTGGTATAGGATTTGCCACCTTTACCATGGGTCCCACAGCGTTGGGCAGGTACAGATTGGAGCCAATAATTAATGGTCAGAAAGCTGTGGCATTTAGGGACACAGGGGCTAGTGTCACCATGGTGGCAGGGAAACTAGTCCCCCTCACCAGTTTTTACCTGAGTTTAAGTACCAGGTGACCAACATTGATGGTGTCAGAACAGATCACCCCATGGCCATAGTCAATCTCAGCTGGGAGGGGGTCACAGGCCCAAAGAGAGTGGCAGTGTCCCCCACCTTACCTGTAGATTGCCTGATGGGCAATGATTTGGAAATTTCAGCCTGGGCTGAAGTTGAACACCAAACCCATCTTAGGATGTTGGGCGTCCCTGTAAAGGTTAGTGGGGCTGTGATGGCCACAGCCCCAGCCCAAGAATTTGGAGAGATGGAGCCTGAAAGAATGGCCCACTCTCCCCCAAAAGAGAGCACAAGGGTTGAAGAAAAGACTTCTTCCCCCAGACAGTAGGTAAGGGTCAGCCTCCTCAGGGAACTGACCCTACCCCTAGTGAAGGAACTGCCACAGAGGGTAGTCAGGCCTGGCCACACCCCTGATGGCAGAGGACCCTTCCAAGGTGGTACCCAGTCTGGAGCAGGTAACCTGCCCCTCTCTACCCTGCCTCAGTCAGCCCAGGGCTGCAGAGGTCAGGGAGGTCAGTGGACCCCCAGGGCCCCCTGTCCAGAGGAAGCCCCCATCAGCAGATTAGGGGCACCCAGTCTAGTAGCCCTAGCCAGGTGAAAATTCCTCTACACACTGAGGGATCCCCCATACCTTTATGTAGGGACCTCCCCAGAAGGACTCTGGTAGGCAAGGGCAAACCTGGGACCAGAAGGTTCCAAACCTGCCATGTCCCTCCAGTAGTCCATCCAAAGGGACCCAACCCCCAGCTGTAGGTAGCCAAAGGATGACCCTTAGAGCAAAGTGCAACTCAGTCATGGAAAGACAGGCATACATGGTGACCAGTGATCTGAGGAAGCTGAGGCCAACATTCCTAGGGCCTCACTTCCCTACTCAGACACCTCACCAGCCTTGTACTTTACCTAAGCACACCACAGGTAGTGATTCCCCATGGTGGAGACCCTCTCATACCCTTAGGGTGAGGGATTGCTTAGTGGACCATAAGACAGGGGGCAACCATGCTAGTGCAGGTGCTTCCTTATATGACCACTTAGTCAATGAAGGCTCAACTGGCCAAGGTTAGCCTTATCTCCTTTCGTTTGGGGGGTTATGTAGGAAGGTGGAATCTGACTATATGGTTGCCCCCACTTTTTTTTATGGTGTTTTGCTGGTTTATGACTTAGTTGGACTGGGATCCTGCTATTCAGGGCCCCAGTCTATCTGCTTTCTCTGTAAAGGTTTCCATGTGCCTTAGGCACATCTCTGATTGGAATCTGGAGTGCCCTTATAAGTCCCTAGTATATGGTATACTATGTACCAAGGGCAAAGGTACCTCAGAGGCCTACCAGGGGCTGCAGCATGTATTATGCCACCCCTGGAAGGCCATCCAAACTGACACCACAGGTCTGCTACTGCAGACTGGGTAAGGTGGTGCATGCACCCCTTACTGTGATATAGGTTACCTATATCACTAAATACATACACACATATAAACCTATAAGTCACTCCTAAGGCAGGCCTTATCAATCCTGAAGGCAGAGTGCGTGGTTCCTATGTGAGGGGGTGCCCCTGCATGAGCAGGGCCCCTCTGCAGCGTTCTGAGACCCTTCTCTGATGCTGTTTGTAGTGCAGCCTGACCATATACTCTTAAGCGCATTATAACCTCGCGTTAAATGCTAACTTTGGAATGGCTGCACCTAAACATGTCGTGTTTGGTGTCAAACATCTTGGAATACTACCCCCGCCAATTCTGGCGGCGGGGGTAGCATTCCACCCTTCTAGAGGGAGAGACATGTTAACCCTGGCCTGGCCGGTAACTTCTTCTAAAGCCTGGCATCACAAAATGGATGCTACTGCCACAGACACAAGTCTGGCCTCCTGCTGCTGGACGAAACTCCGGCAGGGAGGCCTGGACAATAGGTTTCCTGTCCCAGGGAGGTGCGACCACCTCCCCAGACAGGATAATGTGTATTGGGGCTGGGCGGGAGCACTTTCTGGAGCTTTGAAGTCCTGCACTGGGGGCACACTTGGTGTCCCTGTGCATACCCCAGTTCAAACCGGATCAGGGCTTGCAGCCCCTGCTTTGGCGCGAACTGGACAAAGGGAAAGGGGTGTAGCCACCCCTCTGCCCTGACCCACCCATAGGTGGGGCCACAGAGTAGTCCAACCCCTATCCTTAGTATAAGTATAGGAACCCAGTCCTTAGGACTTTAGATTATCCCTGGACGAAACTCTGAAACTGAATCCTGGACCTTCGACGCTCTACTCACGATTAGAGGACAGAAGAATCTCCCTTGGGGTCAAGGAGTGACTCCCCTGCTTGGCAGGCACCAAAGAAGCATCTGTCCGGTTCGCATTTCTGAAGCTCCCGTCGGACGCCGAAGTCATCGCATCACCAGAGGTGGATTCTCAGACTTCCCCGAGGCTACCCTGAGTCCCCAGCAAAGCTGAGGCCCGTGGCTATCGTGGGTGACTTGAGACCGTGACCCCTGGACACCGAGCACATTTGCAAGTGCATCCTCTTCTGGGTCTCCTAAGAAGTCGTGCTTTGGGCTCCGAGTAGCCCTAGCCTCCAGCACCAACTGCACCGAAGATTACTGGCCCCCACTCCACAAGTGTCCTGTGAGCCAGATCCACGTGCGGCGTCACGAGGCTCCTTCGCGGTCGTTAGCCCGTTGGCTAGTAGCCCTTAACGAAGGCCAATCCTTTTCTAACTTGGCATCCTGGTTGCTCCAGGCCTGCCCTCACTTACCCTCGCTGGGTGAGTTCCCCAGACCTTGCTGGTCTGCACCATCGACGATCTTCCTCTGCATCGAGACTTGCCGTTGCCAAGGCTTGTTGGGTCCAATCCGGTCGCCGACACCTCAGCACTCGACAGACATCGTGTACCAGCCCGAATCCTGCTCCTGGTCGCCGACAACGCCTCCTGGAACTCGTGGCTGAAGAGTCAAGACGACCGTCAAAGCACCTGAAGCACTCGACATCGGTGGGCATCTGTCCATCGCCTTCCTGGTCACTGGCTAGTGACCCAGACTCTGTCCCCTCTGCTTTCAGGTTCTTCAGAACTCCGATCCACTCTTGGATCCACCCGGACACTTTTCACTTGGTCGCCAGCAGCACTTTGCAGCAGATCGCCATTCAAATCGACGACGAAACCCGACCCCGAAAGGCACCTATGCACCCGGCTTCCCTGGGTGAGGTAACACGAGTACTCCGGTGCTCCCGTGGGTAGAGACTCTTCAAAGTCCTAGATCTCAAAGGGTTTGGTCCAAGTCCTCTTTTAAGTGTCCCTTTTCTCTAATTTCCCGATCACGACTTTCTCCATAGAAGTCAACGGCGTATCGCGGTTGTGTATTTACACTGCACGCGTCTCCCGTGGGTCCCCTGTGTCACTACCTTGGGTGGTTCCTTGTGGTCCAAGCACTTCTAGAGGCTCTAGGCCTAGTGTCTAGTTCAGTCGTGGTTCTTATACCACTTTATTGGTATATGGTTTGGTACGCCCCTAGGGCCCAAACGTGTATTTGTGCTATTACTGTGTTTAAATAACTTCTAACTTATGTACTTCGAACTCTAGCCTCATAAAGAGACTAGAGGGGTGTGTTTAGCAATAAATACATATATTTTGAATATATACCTGGTGTGGTGCTCTTTCATTTGGTCACTCAAGAGATTATAGACTGGTAAAACAAGCTGCTTTACATTCCTTCAAGACTTAGCCTGAAGGCTGCTCTCCATAGCTACCACTAGGATAGCTTTCAATAAGGTTGTCTTTAACCTATCTCCAATAAGGGGTTGTTTGGACTGGTGCAAGGTGCCCACTATAATTAGTGGACAGCATATACCAGGCCAACTTCTCACAGTCACCCCCAAGTTTTTTGACTGATGCTGGTTTTTGGACTCTTAAGAGTGCACTGACGCCTGCTAACCAGACCTCAGTGCCCTGATTCCAAAACGTGTATGTTACATTGGCTACACTCAATTGGCATAGGCTAACTTACCTGCAAGTCAGTTGTATATGATACCGCACGGCATGTAAGTTAGAGAGTCACCCCAAGGGTTGCAGCACTGGTTGTGCCACCCTAGGTGGGACACAGGTTAAACGAGTCTCCCAGTCCGCCACTGCAGACTGGAAGAGCAGTTTTAAACTGCTAGTCCAACTCTGCCACTTAAAGCAATGGCTTCCTCTGGAATATGTGTAAATCACCCCAATAGCCAGCTTACTGAGTCCGAAGGGATGGTGGAGCATATTTCATGGGCAGAACATGTATTTTACATGTTCTGGTGGTAAAAAAGAAAAACTGTTGTTTCTACTGTTTAAAGACTTGGTTGTCCCATTGGTGAGTGCAGGGATATACGCTGACCCCGCAGCTGTGCTAACTTCTGAACTGTGTGGCCAAAGTTTATAATCCAAGGTATCAAACAACGTGTTACATTAAGCCTGACTTGATTCTCAAGACAAAATTAATGTAACAGATTGCAGTGTGAAACTTTTACAAAGTTGTCACTTTTAGTCTCCTTTGCTCTGAAAGGATGCACAAGAAGCCTGTCCCCGAGACTGCTTTCTGCCCTCCTGGGGAGAAGTGTGAACGACTCCCAGGAAAGGAGACAATAGACACCTACAATGGAGAGAGGTGTTACCACCCTCGTGCAGAAAGCCACATGGGAGTTGGTCCAAAAGACGAGATTTAAAGGAGAAGCAGCCTTTGAAGGGCAAATGGATAACACTTGGGAGAGGGGCTGCCCCATTGTCTAGGTAGACAGGCTGGCAATAGGAATAGAAAGGGGGAAACCAGTTGTCAAACCGGTTTTCCAAGGGCATGTAGCCCCCTTGGTAACCACACCTCTGGGTTGAGCTAGGGAGCTCTGGACACAGAGAGAGGGGTTCTGCCATGTTGGGAGTGGGCAGAATGCTGCATCCTGGATAGCCGGATGCCACACTTTCCAGGAAGTGGTCATTGGGAGGGAGGGAACCTAGTAGCCCATTGTCTACCAAACACATCCTACCCTGAGGGCATTTTCTGGGCATAAACAGGGCACGCCTGGGATCTTGACAGGAAAAAGGACGGAAGGACTGCCCTGCTGCACTGTGTAACCGGTAAAGAGAGGCTTTACCGGCGTGGACTGCACCTGCTGAACCTGGTGGCTAGCAAAGGAGAGGGACTGTGCCTGCTGTGTCCGGCTCTGCAGAAGCTGTCTCCAGAGCCCAGTCGAAGCAAGAGACTCCAAGGATCAGTTGGCTGACCTCCTGTTCGCAGCACAGGGCCACAACAGTTGAAGAAGCCTGCCGGGGCAAGTTGGTAGCCCAGATTCTTCAAACCGCCACCAACCGCCGCCGTGCAGTTCAATCAAAGTTGAATCCGAGACCACTGGACCAGGAGAGTCATCAGGGTGCAGCTTGGTCACCCAGAAGACGAGTTATCCCCCAGGGAAGGATTTAGCTGTGACCCCAACACCGGGCAACTGGTAGCCTACTGGGCTTCTACCAAGACCTAGAGGACTTTGAGGGATGCTGACCCTGTGATCAGAATCGCCTCACCCCTTTCATGGAAAGGAATAGCCGCGGGAAGACCCCAGTTGATCGCATCGCATCCACTACATCCTATATCCTTTGCATCAGGACCACTTCCATAGGAACCTACAGCAAAGGATAAAGGGGTCTGGAACGGACTAAAGGCTGCTTCACCTGTTGATGTAACTGTTTCTGAGGTCTTACTCGTCCCCCTGACTGGCTCCCTGTCTGAATTTGTTCCTAAATGAACTCTAATTGACTGCAATACAACTATCCAGAATTTGCTAATACATGTTCCTGGTTGAGTAAAGAGTGCACATTTACTGTATCTTGTCAATTCTAAATTTCTGGAACCCTCTGATGGATCTTTTTCGTTGTGCTCTCTAAAAATACATAAAAATGCAGTCTATTTTTATAAATTGGTGTCCGATTTCTTGAGCATCTCATTGATTGCTTCTTCAATTGTTTTAGTGCTATTTAAATACTTTACATGTGTTCCTTTGTGTATGCCTTGCTGCTCAGAGCAAAAGCTATCTAGAGTTGAGCTAGAGGGTTTAACAAATGAAACCTACTGGTCCCAAAGGGGTTGGTAAGTGTATTACACTATGAGGTCGCACAGCCATGCCATATAATACAACCCATTTCTTCACAATGAAGATTTAAATTTACCCTTCATTGTGGAAACAAATGAAAATATAAGGGCAATTCTGCTATCATGCCATCTAGAATCCAAGGCTTTACATCTTCTTCACTATTAAATACTCTGAATGTTACTGAAAAGATTTAAACCATCTAAGACTGGGAACTTTATGCAATCAAAGAATCATTTACCCATTGGAGGCAATATTTAGAAGAGGCATCACATATGATTATGGTCTCCACAGACTATGTAAAACATGGGATTCTTATGTTCAATGAACTACACCAATTCCCAACATGCAGATGGTCCCTGTTGTTCTGCAGATGTGATTCCGGCATTTGTTATTACCCAGGGAATAAAGCATCGCTAAGCAGATGCCCTTTCATGTCAACAAGATCATGGCACAGCTATGAAACCACCTCCTTCTATTCTTGCAGTTCACAGTAAAGACCACTAAATTCCGAGACTTTTTAAAGATCTTATGATGTGAGCAAGAACATATTTATAAATAGCAATGGATTCAGGAAGACATTCAACTTCAAACTGTAAACCATAAGCAAGAACATATTTATAAATATTAATGGATTCAGGAAGACATTCAACTTCAAACTGTAAATCATGAAATTGTACTCCATGAGAAAAAACTGTTGGTTTCTATCAGAACTTTGCAATATCAGGTCTTGGTGTCATGATTCACCATTCGCAGGTCATCCCAGAACATGTAAGACTATGGATCTAGTAAGGCAACGTATTTGGTGCCCATTTAAAGATCTGTTATCTACGTGCCCAGTCCAAGATAAAATGACAAAAATATCCAGCAACTTACAACCCTTTGCAACTCTTCAAATGCCATACTCGATGACCTTCACTGATTTTATTGTAGGTCTTCCTGTGACTGAACAAAATAATACCATACTGGTAGTGGTGGACTGGTTCACAAAATTTGGGCATTTCATCTCTCTGAAGAAATGACCAAATACTCCAGAATTAGCTATAATCTTCCTTACCAATATAGGCAAAATTAATTGTTTCCCCACTACCAAAGTTTTAGATACAGGCACTCACTTTGAATCCAGGTTTTGAATGGAGCCACTGTCCAGGGTAGGTACTATCACCAACACGTCTACCAGCTATCATCCGCAGACAAACTAACAGATGGAATGATTGCATTCAACACCCTCCGAATGCTCCGCAAGATCTACAGTTGGATCCCCACCGAAACCAGGAGAACGGTCACCCAAGCACTCGTCAGCAGCAGGCTGGACTACGGCAACGCCCTCAAAGCAGGAACCACGACTACACTCCAGAAGAGACTCCAACGCATACAGAACGCCTCCGCACGCCTCATCCTCGGACTCCTCCGCCACAGCCACATCACCACCCACCTAAGAGATCTGCACTGGCTCCCGGTCAACAACAGGATCACCTTGAAACTCCTCACCCACGCTCACAAAGCACTCCAAAACGTCGGACCAGCATACCTCAACGAACGACTGTCCTTCTACACCCCAAACCGCCAGCTTCGCTCCGCCGACCTCGCCCTTGCCACCGTCCCACGCATCCGCCGAACGACCACCAGCGGCAGATCATTCTCCCACCTCGCCGCAAAGACATGGAACATCCTCCCCGCCCACCTGCGCCACACCCAGGACCTGCTGACCTTCAGGAGACGCCTCAAGACCTGGCTGTTCGACCAGTAGCTACCTCCCCCCACCCCTTAGCGCCTTGAGACCCTCACGGGTGAGTAGTGCGCTCTACAAATTATTGATTGATTGCATTAAGCATTAGAATAATATGGCTGTGACTTTTGATGCTCAAAGAACTGTCTGGTCCGATATCACTTCACCATTCACTCCGCCAATGTTTTCCTACTCACATTATACTATAAAAATTGACATTATTGCTTAAAAGTAAAAGGAGACAATCCACACTTGGTAATATCAAACAGGATAAGATGAAAACTTGACACACAGGAAAAGTTTTTTCCTTATTGGTTGTGGCAGACGGGGCAATGGCATCTAAGAGGCCACTGACTAAGGCTAAGCAAACACATCACTATTTTTATACTTTTACTCTCTGGGTCACTTCTAGGTCATCTTGGACAATGTCTGTGTATAAGAGAGCATTTCCTCTGGGTTTGTATCAGGCAAGTTCCTACGTTTACATTGGCTTTTCGTTCCCATCCCTTTTTTATTTTTGCAGTTTCTGGTACTCTCAGGACTTTTCTTGGGGTTTCATACAAGCTTGTTTGGTTCCCTGCTACCACTGTGCTTTATTGCTGGCTCACTTTCTCCTTCTCTGGGATCGAGGTTGGTTCCTGGTCTACCCTGGGATCTCTAAGCTGTTTAATACCAAGGAAGTGAATAAGTAATCCTCTGTCTGAATTGATGAACCACTGGTATTGTGAACTGCTGATTTATCATACTCTTGCTCAATGACATGTTATCACTACCTTAAGCAGTGCTGCCTGTGCCACTGACAAAGTAACAAACATTGAGATTCCAGAGTTCATGGTCCTGTGCATTCCACTTCAACCAGAGCAGTGTTTTATTTCTCTCTTCTGAAACCACTACCCCAGGGTCTGTGGCAAGACTGTAACTACCAGTAGGATTTGGCTTTGGGTCTACTGGCACTTATGCACTAGTCCAGACATGTCCCTTATGGCATTAGTGCTAAACATTATTACATATGACTAGAAGGAACTTTGTGATTGGAGCACTGTAAAGGGAAAGGCCCTTGCATGCCTGGGAATGTGTACCACCTTGCATCTATTGAAATTTCCTGGCTTACCCAATGGTTTCTTTCCGGACTTGAAAATGTATGAGTCCACTAGAATTTCCCTATGTTTGGCTGAAGTTCACTTGTATACCATCAGGGGTTTCAACCAAATAGAACTCACTCACCCATAGTTGAGATGTTTACTGCCCACTCACACTAAACTATGGGAAAGAACATGGTTGGGGGCAGCGGATAATAACTTAAATGGTACATTTCTTTTCTAACTTGTATCCCTGATGGGAACAGATCTACGTCCGCTGGTAAAATCTGGGTGTGGGGATTGTACACATGAGCTGTGTACCTAGGAGACTCTGGCGCTGAATCACAAAAGCATTTACAAGAATGGGAAGCAGTACTACAGGAGTACTTTTTTAACATACTTTTACATGCCTTTGTGAATCTTTCCCTAAAACATCCAATTCCCTAGTAATGAAAGTGCAGACACAGTACAGTCTTTTGTATTTGTACCAATTGAATATGAAGAGCCTTTAAATAGTCCCATCTTATTTCCATTTTGGATGTTTTGGGCTAGTACACAACGGTATGTAAAAACACACAGTGTACTACAAGAATACTACTTTATGTACTCCAAAATGCATTTGTGAATAGGCCCCTATGTGTAATGTGAGTAGAGTTAAAGGACACAGTGAAGTCCCTACAAAACAGTACCTATATTCAAAACCTGAATTACAGGCACTTTTTAGTGCCCGATTCCAAATCTTCCTAAAACACCGACTCAATACCATATTGTGATGGTATTTTTCGTGGTAAGTCTGTGCCAAATTTTGCCTCCCTGTTTGTAAGGTGATGATCTTTGCCACACAGGTGCACTGTGAATTGTTTCAAGCCTACTGCTACCAAGAAAAGTGTGACATTTAGAGTTTTATAACTTTAAAAAAAAGAAAATGGAAGGGCATACTCATTTCACAATACACACATGCCTTTTATGGGATAACAATGTTTTCAACCCTTCCAGACATTAAATTAAAGCCATGTCATCTGTGACAGAAAATAAGTAACAAAAAAATCAGTTTATGTTTTTTACCACCTTTGTCTTCATATTTTTCGCTCAGCTTAAAACACAAAAGGAATTGCTATAAAAATAAGCAAATTCTTCAAGAAAAAGGAAATTCAAACTAGCACAAGCAATACTTTGTTTATTGAGCACCAGAAAGCAGTTAGTTGGAAAGGCCATAAAGCGTTTCCAAATGTATCAATTTTAGTTAAAAAGCAAAGCACATTATTCGGTGCCTGCAGCAAAATGAACCACTCCCTTCTAAGTGTGTATTATATTTTTTTTTAACGGTTTCTCCCTTCTTCGGTGTACTAGTTAAGAAAATACTAGTATGTAACTAGTTAACCTTTAACAATGTATGCTGATGTCAGACTAAACATGACTACTGATTACTCCCGCCCCCATTATTCTTTATAGAGCTTTGGGGGGGGGGGCTGTGGGAAAATAATTTACTGCAGCCATCTTTGTTTTATGCAGAAATCATTCCTCCTACTGCCCCCACTCCTGAGAAAATATATATACATTTACATACATACAATATTTAATCTGTGCAATAACCAGATGAAAAGAGGTGATTGCATGATTGCTGCAGGTTAATTCCGGACATTCAATATCAAGAAGAAAAGGAAACGGATTCGTCTGATTGAATTTCGGATTGTTTTTGAAGGGTGGGGGCGAGAAATATTAAGCCAGCCATTTTGTCAAAAGGTTTTTTTTTTCTTTACGGAGGGGGGGTTGTTTAAATATAATTTAAGGGCGGCCATCTTTGTTTCTGTCTGTAAAAAAATATTCAGAAGCGCCCCTTTTTTCTGGAATTTAAATAAGAGTTGTTTTGATGTGAGGAGACAGATTAGTAAATTCCAGTAAGCTTCATGCTTTTTTGTAAATAGCGTTGATTTTGCCAGTGTAGGGAGGATTTGTTTATACGTATTTACGAGCCAGGTCGGAAGGGGAAAAGGGAGAGACAAGGCAGCCACGGGGGTGTGGGACCGGCGCCTCGGGGATGTCTTCCCCGCTGAGGGACGAGGACGACGACGAGGAGGAGATGGCGGTGTCCGAGGAGGGGGAAGAAGAAGCCGAGGAGGAGGAAGAAGAAGAGGACGACGATCGGGAGGACGATGAGGAAGACGATGAGCTAGAGGCTGAGGTGACGCGACCCGACAGCCCAGAGGAGCTCTATTCCCCGCTCCCGCCGGCGCCCGCCGAGGACCCGGAGGAGGAAGCGGCGGCCGAGGCGACGACACCAGGTAAGCCGCAACAAGCTCGCCTAAGCGACTGAACGTTCCAGGAGGGCAGGCGCGCGGGGTGACCGTTGGGCAGACGGTTTCAAGGGACCCCTTTTCGCTCTGCAGAGAGGGACAACACCAGGAGCGCGCGCCTAGATCAGAAGCCAGGTTTAGACACGCACTTTTTTCTTCTTCTCTCAAATGTGTCTCACACCGCCCCCCTTGTTAGAAACCGTCACCTCGACCGTGGTCGGGACCCCTCGCCCCCACCGCCTGTTGGCCTCGCGCTCTGACTGACCCCTCGCGCGCCCCCCGGGGCGGTTAAGTAGGAATCCCTGACAGGAGACGAGGCGCGCCGCGAGGGGTGCACAGACACGGCTGCTTTGCTTAATGCGTGTGTGCTCCTCGTTCCCTGAAACGACAGACACCGTGATGTGCTTTCTCACGGCAAAGAAGGCATTTTGTACTTTTTATTTTTGGAGTGTTCATTATTTGTGTTTTTATTTTTAAAGCTGTGTCTTCAGTTGTGTTTTTGACATTCCCTATGTGTTGCATGCTAGTATTGTCCTTATGGCAATAAGATTATATATTTGAAACACTGTTTTTTTATCAGGTGTTCTCTTTTCAAAACATTGTTTTTTAATCCGACATTCTCTTCTCTATTACTGTAGAACACCAGACTTTTCCTCTGCAAAGTACGTGCTTAGTCTTATTTTTGTACTTAATTTTTTAACTCGTGTTCTGTTCGATATGTTACTTTGCTTTAACCTCACAAAAAAGATAATACAGGAATACAGACAACGAATAGGGCAGGGAAGGTGTTGCGCGTGTACTGATGCTTTGCAACCTGAGTGGCGCAACAAGTATTTATTAATTCATTCAATTTAGCTATTAAGTGCAAAACTCAAAATGCAAAGGCTCCTACCCTCTTCACCCTCACGATACATGCAACAAGTACGTTATTAACGTTTTTGTTTTTCATATGGTTGACACAGTTATTGTTAAAAATTGATAGTAGCCACAAATGTAACTGTTTATTAATATGGGGCTACAATTCATCTTCTTAAGTAGATAAAAGGTTGCGCCTACATGTCACGGTTGGAATCTGTGACCCCCAGATGCTTTAGCAGCCAACAGATGCTTTTACCCGCAAAGCTATTTAATCTACACTGCGGCTGCATGTGCGGGACTTTGTTTTAACAGTTTTAACCTCCCTTGAGAGCAAGGGAGCACTGAACAAGAGTCGGAGCCCAGGAATGCAATTCAGAATAGTTTGCAAGTTGGCAGAATACTTGTGGGTGGTGAGTTCTGTGGTGTAAAGGTTACTTAGCATATCCTTGCTGAATTTCAAGAGGTTTCTTGTGCAGTTCTATTGTTCACATGGATGTTAGTTCCTTTCCTCGGAGGTTAGATGAAAAAGTCTGTCTTCTAGGTGTATTTTTTGGCAGATAAGTTGTATCTAGTGTAATTGAGTTCTGGCTTTTAGTGCAGCGCTTTCCTCCTGAGGGTGTTGATTTCTCATTAATGAAGAGTAAAATCCTCGCAGAGTTAAGTGAGAAGTTGATTTACTTATGTTTTGAACCAAATAAGTTACATCAGCAAATTAAGCCCTTGTCTCTATTGTCTCGAAAGCATAAAATACAGTTAAGCCTCCTGACCCTATTATCTTGAGTTAAGGGGAGATAGTTTAGCCGACCCATGTTTTGTTTTGGACCTGTGGACTATAAGCTTTATCAATGATTTCCTTCGGTCTCGAATAAAGTTCAGTTCGGCCCCTAATAATTGCTTTCGGAACTCCGACTGCATGTAAGTTTTACAGCTTTTGGGTATTTGTCATTTTGTGATGAAATTTACTTTGTTCAACACATAAATCAACTTCTCATTAGGATAGAGGACCGCTATTCTGACAGCTCAGTTGTCAGACCCCGTGGGGCGTGGAAGTGTATTTATTTTTATTTATTTTTTATTTTATTTTATTTTTATTTAATGCGATTTTATATAGCGCGAACATTACCCGAAGGTGTCAGAGCGCTTTACAAAAGAACCAGTTGCGTTACATAAGGACTTTGGAGTGCATGAGTTACATAAGAGATACAAACAGAAAAAATTGCACATGTACAAGTTGTAAAGTCATTCAAGGAAGAGATACAAACAGAAGAAAATTGCAAATGTACAAGTTGTAAGGTCACTCAAGGAAGAGATACGAACGGAAAAACTCAAAATCACATAGGAATGGTAGTAAGTACAAAGGTCTACTACATATACTAGTGGTTAGAGTTCTATATATACACATAGTAAATTCACTCAGGATTACATTTTAACAGCGATTAGGCTTGGACAATTATATATTACATATTTACATATATATATATTTATAAGTTACAGAAGCAAGGCTCAGGCATAGGGGAAAAAGCAGGCAAGGGGAGAGAAATTCAGGGGAGAGAGGAAAGGAATAGGGGAGGTAGAAAGAGAGTGAGGGAGGGAAGAGGTAGGGGAGGGAGTGATGAGTGATGGGATCAGGGGCATCAGCATTATTCACAAACGATGAGTAGATCCGTGGAGAAGATAGACGATCGAAAGGTCGCCCAGCTAGAGACCGGCTGGACCGGAGGTACGGACCAAGGTCGCTAAGATGGCGGATAGGACAAGAGTGTCTTTAGGAGATGGTCCCAAAATGGCGGGGTGCATATGAGTCCTAGTCCAAAAGCTGCACTCAAGGGTGAGCGGTGGGCGCCATGTTTAAGGATTCTCTCCACTCCCCTGGTTTCCCACGGGTATTGCTGGTAATCCTGGCTGCCCCTTCACTTACCGCCTCCGGACTCCCACAGAACGTCGTGAAGTGCCTCCAGAACACCCCTCGCCGCCAAGCGGCTCCCGAGAGCCACCTGCAGCGTTGCCAATAGTCACTCTCTCAGCTCTCCACCGATCCCGCTGAAAGGACAGTCTGCCTCCAGTCACCTCATTTTCCCCGTGGGTTACACTGGAGGCAAGCCGCAGATTACAGCTCTCATCCGGCGACCTCGAGAGCCTGCAGCGCCATCTTGAGGAAACTCTGCCGCTCTCGGGTCCCGTCATCCCGAGCCGGAGTTTCCCACAGACGGATGTCCGATTTCGTCCCAATCGGCTGTCCAAGGTGTCAGGACCAGACCGCGGCTCACAGCAGCCACTCCTGTCCGCAGGATAGAGCGGGGGACGGCGGCATCTCGGTGCACCTCCTTCGGCACCGGGCGCGTTCTCACAGCTCCCTGGGTGCCATCCCAGTATTACAACTGGCAGGGACGCCACTGCCGAGATCTCCGCGATGCTCGATCGGAGCAGGGCGAAATCCAACTCCAGGTGATCCGCCCGCACTCCGGTGGCGGAATCGCTCCCCTAGGTGAAAAAACAGTACGGCGGACCGCCGCTCAGTGGGTTGGAAAGAGGGTTCGCCACGGAGCAACAGCTCCGAGCGGCCATGATGCATTAGTTGATAGTGCAGACAGGGGCTACTGGGCTCCATCTGTGGTAGGTATGGCCTATTGTCTCTGGGGTCAATCCTTCAATAGCTCTGCAAACCGGGCCAAGTAAAACCCTTTCTTCACTAGAATCTCAGAGTAGTGAGGGAAAGCACTTATAGGCTTCTCAGAGAGGTAGTGTGGGGCAAAAGCTCAGGACTTTACAGTTAACCAACAGACAAAAAAATGTAATGTCCAGCCCAGTGCTTATCTTTAAAGAAAGTACTAAATGCAGCAGTACTAAATGCTACAGAATTCAATGGAAATCACTCGTAGGTTTGCAAACTAAGCTGCGTTAAAGGGTGAGGTGCTACACTCCCTTCTTCCTGTTATCCTCCCTGTATTCACCCTTCAATATGATCTAAATCCCATATCTGCAATCCCCAACACACTATAGGATTAGGCACTGGTGCAGATAGCTCAAATATTCCTATATATCAAATGTGCAACTACATCTCTCATCCCCGGGGAAAAACGTTTTAGCGTGCACAGCAGATATGTCTGCACAAATTTAAACTCTTATTCTCAGTGCAGGCTAAACCCTGAGATTTACCTGCTGGGTTTTTCAGCAGTTTGAGGTGTGTGGTAGATGGGGGCTGGGCTCCCGCCCTCACAGCAGCAGCAAGTCTCCTGCAGGGCCTTGCCAGCAGCCTCACTCGGGGCAAATTCGCAGGGGTAATTGGGAAGCCAGATTTGAACGCCAGTGCTTGCCATCATCTGGCTTCAGATAGGCGTTCTGGTATGGTAGCTTGGGTCTTCCGGCCAACTCTCTTGCAGTGATGTCTTTCTGGCAGTGGTGACATCTGTGTCAATCAGGGCTTTCTGCTGCGGTGGAGACCCAGCTTTTACTTGCAGCGGTGGCAGCACCGTTCTCTTAAGCCCATGGAAAACTGCAGGGCGACACGTGATACTTCTTCCGATACTGTTTAAAGAGCTCACATGTGAACTGTGCAGAGTGATCAGGGGACCCCTCTATGACATGGGTTCCCTCTCTGTGCAAGTGAACTTTCTCTGGGTTCTCCTCATGCCAGGAACATGTTGAGCTTCTCCTGGACAGTTTCTCTTCTTACAGGTTAGGCATACTCCTTCCCTCTCTCCGCTGGCATACAGACTTCCAAGCACTTCAGGCAGACCCTCGACTCCTACAGCGAAAGGGCAGGTTTTAGATGATGGCCCCTCACTTGTTGGGCACTTGCTTTCAGACATACACTGATTAACTCTTCAAGTTCTCTGAAGAGCACCCCCTTCCTTATCAAGAATAACTTTGGAATTAAATCAAGTGGGGTGGTTTGGATCACACTTTTATTCACGCTTTCTTGACAGGAGATGTGTATCCATTCATTGTCTATGATTTCAGAACTGGTTTGGGTTGGTTCTTTTCAAATTTCATTTTGAGGCTGCTCTCTAGGCTAACATTTTGGCAAAATGTTGGCTCTGAGCCCATGTGGGAGGCTGGCTTAGTATATGGTGCTCACTTATGTAAGTGTAGCACCCTGCAGTAATCCAGACAACCCTTACGGTGATTTTAGTGGCCTTAGTCAGCCTTAGAAAACTCTCCAAGTGGTAGCTGTGGAGGCTTAGTCCAGAAGGAGTGTAAAGCAGTTTCTTTTACCAGTTCTTAATCTTATTGGTATATGTTAAGTGAAAAAGAACCACACAATGTATTTATAAAAATCGATATCTATTATAAGACACTCACTAACACATAATAATATCCTCTACCCGGAGATATAACACAATGCACACAATACTTTGCAATAAAAAAAGTAGCAGGAATACACAGTGGTCGCCAGGGGGAGACCAAACCATATACTATAATAAAGGGATGTGAATCGCAACTCGAGTCAAGACTGTAGCCAGAGGATGTAGAAATGCTGGGAATCCAAGGAGCCACCCGAGGTAAGTACCCAGGAACCCCACGGAGGCCGTGTGCAGAGTGGGAACACAACCGTGTGCTCAATTCAAGTCAATGGGTAAGTCGCAGTTGCAATTTTAAAGAAGAAGGACCTTTCCCAGTGGACCCTGAAGAAACCCAGTGGAAGACAGAAGTTTGGAGAGCCACCCCACCTGTGGATACCATAGGAATCAGGATACCTACACCAGGGAAGCCAGGTGCATTGGTGTGAAGTGGCGTTGGAAACCGCAGTTGAACTCAATGGAGGACTTCAGGAAGATGCCGCTGTTGAAGAAGGTGAAAGTGTCCAGTGGAACCCAAAGGTGGATTCAAGTTTAGGAGTACCTGCAAGCAGAGGGGACAGAGTATATGCCACTCAGGAGTGACCAGGAGGCACAGGAGACAAATGCCCACCGATGTCTGGTGCTACAGGAGAGTTGTCGATGAACTTGGAGCTGCAGCTGTGTGGACCAGGCGACGCTGTGGAAGACCAGGAGCCGTTCACAAGCTGTCCCACGCCAGATGACGAGAGCTGAAGGGTCGTGTCCGTTCGGAGCACCAACAAGCCTTGGCAACCGCAAACAACATAGCAAGCGAAAAAGGTGCAGAGTTAGGACCAAGGGACTCACCACAAGCAGGGCAGTCGGAGTAGGCCCCGAGCAATCAGGGGAGCCCACTGGAGTCGAGGAAGACCCTCGAGAGGACCCACAGGCCGGAGGCACAGGAGTCGCAAGAGGACCTTGAGCAGCTCACCAAAGATGTAGGCCCACGGTGCAAGAGATGTGAGGACGGAGATCTTGGTCAGTAGAGATGCTTGAGGCTGGAGCTTCTTGCAGCCCGAAGATCTCTGGTGAAGAGAGCCAACAAGCCTTGGCAACGGCAAGTCGACGCAGTGCGCTGGGGCTTGGTTCCTGCGGTTCCGACGAGGGATACCGGCCTAAAACCCAGTGAGAAGACAGAGCAGGCCACGAGGGAGTTTTAGAACCACCACCTGTGTTGCTGAGCCTTTCGTAGTCCGTGGGAGCCCAGGAGCAGCAGACCGGTCGACTTGGTTGCCGTGCCTGCAGATGCAGGGAAGTGACTCCTTCACTTCAAGGGAGATTCCTTCAGGTGTCTTGGATGTCCACAGGCCTTGAAAGGATCCTGTATGGAGCACAGGCACAGATGTTGCAGCAGATGAGCAGGAAGACGAGACCAGGAGCAGCAGGAGTCTTCCCAGTTGCAGTATCGGTGCCCAGAGCAGAGTCCAGTGAAGTCCAGAGTGCCCAGACAGTCGAAGATGAAGTGGTGTCTTGATCTGAATCTTGTCCCATGACGAATCTAGGGACCCACCCACAGGTAAGCCCTTAAGTACCCTAAGGAAAGGGTTGGGACGATTCAGGGGTCCCTCCCAGAGGAGGGGCCGGACTGTGGGGAGGATACTCCTATGTCCTTTGTCCAGTTTCGCACCAGAGCGGGAGCCAACGGCTCCCTGAACTGGTTTGAACTGGTGTATGCAAGGAGGGCACCAAATGTGCCCTTCAAGCAGTCTCAGTGGCACTGGCAAGCGCCCCCACCCTGCCCCAATACACTAAACCCTGTCTGGGTGTCTGGGAGGTGGTCACACTTCCCTGTGACAGGATATCTATTGTTCTTCCTTCCCCTGCTCGAGCTTGGCTCAGCAGCAGAAGGGCAGAAACATGTCTCTGGTCGGCAGTAGCCATAGCTTGCTGTCCGGTTCTGGAAGACAGGTACCGAGAGCACTGAGGGCATCCTGGAGCGTTTATGGTGTGGGGGTATGATTCCAACATTTTTTATAACAAACATGACAGAGTTCGTTACAGCCAGTTTAGAGATGGTCATCGCGTAATGACGCATGGCCACTCTATATGTCGTAATGGCTGATGCACTCACAACCCAGGAGAATGGACTCCGAAGGTAGTAGGGGTGCCCTGCTCATGCAGGGGCACCCTCACACTTAGAATGAGCACCCTGCCTTCAGGACTGAAAGGCCTGCCTTAGGGGTGACTTATAGGTTTTAAGTGCAGTGACCTCAGATATAAGATAACTTAATCTGTCGTAAGAGGTGCTAGCACCAGCTTACACAAGCTGCAATGGCAGGCCTGTAGTCACAGTTTGAGTGGTCTCTCATGGGTGGCATAATACATGCGTCAGCCCATGGGGACCCCTGGTGTACCTATGCCCTGCGTACCATATACTAGGGACTTAAAGGAGTACATCAGTAGCCAATCTGGGATGTACCTAAGTACTTACCATAGCCGATTTAGGGGAGAAGCACAGAGACTGGGGTCCTGGTTAGCAGGATCCCAGTCAGACTAGTCAGAAACAGCATAGCAACAGGCACAAAGTGGGGGTAACTAAAAAAGCAGATCCTACTTTCCTACAGCCCATATGTAGGTAAGTAGGATCTGCTTTCATGGTTACCCCCCACTTTTTGCCTAGTGTCAGTGTGTTTTGACTATAGTTTGCTGGGATCCTGCTAATCGGGACCCCAGCATCTGTGCTCTCTCTCCCAAAATGGCTTTGGTAAGTACTTTTGTACCTCCACAATTGGCTACTGATGTACCCTTACAAGTCCCTAGTATATGGTACTAAGGTACCCCAGGCATAGGTACACCAGGGGTCTCCCATAGGCTACAGCATGTATTGTGCCACCCATGGGAATCCACTTCAACTCAGACTACAGACCTGGCATTGCAGCCTGTGTGAGGTGGTGCTTGCACCTCTCACGAAATATATGTTTCCTTATGTCTGAGGTCACTATACTTAAAGCATATAAGTCACTCCTATGGTAGGTCCTTCAGTCCTGAGGGCAGGGTGCTTGGCTATAAGTGTGAGGGTGCCCCTGCATGAGCAGGACACCCCTACAAATCCCGGAGTTGATTCTCCAGGCTTTGTAAGTGCGGTCAGCCATTTTAAGACATATAGTGGACATCAGTCATTACGAGATGTCTAAATATATAATGGCTGTGCCGAACCTGGTCATGTTTGGTATCCCAATCAAAAGAGACAGGCCCGCTACTCCAAGAGACAGGGTTCCAAATACAACTTAATTGTCAACAATAAAAATCTCTTGGAGAAATCAATTCATTCAACCCTTCCACAATACACTTCTTTCGGTCTCATGCACCCCTCCACACCCGTCTTCGAAAGGGACCCAAACGACAATTCTTAACAGTAAGTATTTAATATATCACTTTGAATAAAACAATTCATACAATTTATATAAAATTCATGTATTTTAAAAACAATCTAAAAACCCAATAATAAAAAATATTGCACAAAAATATCACAAATACACTGTATCAAGAGAGACAATAAACAAGACATACACATTCGTCATTAAAGATGTGTTAATTTGAAGGAATCAATAGAAAAATATTGTTATCTAGGCATTTTTTGACATGTAGCTCAGTGTCCCTCAAATTTAACAGAAAAAAGAGAGCGTTTACGCGTTTCGGTGGGTTCAATCAATCAATTAGGGGTTTGTTAAAGCGCGACTACTCACCCGTAAGGGTCTCAAGGCGCTGGGGGTGGGGTGGGGGGTGCAGGTTCCATCCATCAAGGAGGGGGTCTGTCGAAGAGCCAGGTTTTGAGGTTTCTTGCGAAGATGGGGAGCGATGTTGTCTGTCTGAGGTGGAGCGGAAGGGCGTTCCATGCTTTGGCCGCGAGGAAGGAGAAGGAGCGGCCTCCCGATCTGGTCTTTCTGGTGCGGGGGACCACGGCGTAGGAGAGCTGGGCTGATCGTAGGGTCCTTTGTGGTGCGTGGAATTTGAGTCGGCTGTTCAGGTATGCTGGTCCGGTGCCGTGGAGGGCCTTGTGTGCGTGGGTGAGCAGCTTGAAGGTGATTCTCGCCTCGACAGGGAGCCAGTGGAGTGTGCGCAGGTGCTGGGAGATGTGGCAGTGTTTTGGCAGGTTGAGGACCAGTCTTGCGGCGGCGTTCTGGATGTTCTGTAGCTTGCGGGTGAGGCTTTTGTTTATTCCGGCGTAGAGTGCGTTGCCGTAGTCATGTCTGCTGGTGACCAGGGCGTGAGTGACGGTCTTTCGGTGTTCGAGGGGGATCCATTTGACAGAATAGAACCACCTTCTTCAGGACAACAACAGATATTTTTATCCCTCTAAGCGAATATGCAGTGTTTGCCAACTGTTTTCTTAGGTGAGGCACTCTAAAGACCGACAAAGCTGGTCTAACCCACTTGAGCTTTAGGAATTAATATAAAGCTTTATTATTTACTGCTCCCATATCTATTCGGAGCATATGATCGTGAGTGCAAATACTGATGGGCCTCACATTGCTGTTCAGTGGGCACACTTCCCTTCAATAAAGTCCTATATATTAGGCTCAAAGTCCAAGTTCCAGGACGTGGTCACGGAGGCTAAACAGCCCTTCAGGTCCCTCAGGTTACCACCTGTCGATGCCCATGTTTTGCTGCGGTTAACGATGGCTCATCCCACTCCCTGTCCCGTTTCTGCAAATAAGACAGGTGTGGAGGGGTGCATGAGACCGAAAGAAGTGTAGTGTGGAAGGGTTGAATGAATTGATTTCTCCAAGAGATTTTTATTGTTGACAATTAAGTCATGTTTGGTATCCAACATGTTGGAATCATACCCCAACACCGATTCCGGTGTTGGAGGTATGATCCCATCTACTGGGGGGCCCCTTTGGGGAGCCCCTTGTTCTCCGGGCTACAGCCTTTTAGGGTCTGCCAGCAAGCTAGTGCTGCTGCCGACCACAGACAGAATTCTGCCCTCCTGTTGCTGAGCTGAGCTCGAGCAGGGTAAGGTAGACAATAGGTTTCCTGTCACAGGGAGGTGTGACCACCTCCCAGATAGGACTGATTGTATTGGGCTGGGGTGGGGGCACCTTTCAGCGCCAGCAGACTGCATTGAAGGGCACATTTGGTGCCATTCTTGCGTACACCGTTTTGAGCCAGTTCAGGAACCCCTGGTTCCAAACTGGACAAAGGACAGGGGAGTATCCTCCCCTCTGTCCAGGCTCTCCTCTGGGAGGGACCCCCGAGTCATTCCAACCCTTTCCGTGGATATTTTTTAAGGGCTCCCCCGTGGGTGGGTTCTCAGATTCACGGTGGAACAAGACTCACCTCTGAAACCAAGACACTCTTCGACCGTCTGGACACTTGGACTTTGTTGGACTTCGACTGGAACAAAGACTGCATCAAGGATGAGTCCTGTGGCTCCTGGACTCGCTGTTCTTCAAGTCTTCTGCCTCGTCTGTGTCTGTGCTTCGCTCAGGTTCTCCAGAAGACCTGTGGGCATCAAGGACATCTGAAGAAATCTCCCTTGGAGTGAAGGAGTCACTGCCCTGCATCTGCAGGCACCGCAACGAAGCTGACCGGTCTGCTGCTCCTGTCGTCCTCAGGATTTCCCGAGGCTCAGCAACACAGGTGGTGGTTCTATGGCTCTCCAGAGGCCTGACCTGTCTTTTCTGCAATTTGGAGAACAGTATCCCTCATCAGAGCCGCTGGGACCAAACCCCTGTGCACCTCGTTGACTTACCGTTGCCAAGGCTTTTAGGCGCTGCACTCCAGAGATCTTCGGGCTACAAGAAGCTCCAGCCTCCAGCACCTCATCCCTTGAAGATCAACGCCCTCACTGCATCCCTTGCACGTGGGCCTACATCTTTGATGAGCTGTCTGAGGTCCTCTTGTGATTCATGTGCCTTTGGCCTGTGGGCCCTCTTGAGTATTCTCCTGCTTTGGTGAGCTCCCCTGATTGCTTGGGGCGTGCTTTGACTCTCCTGCACTTGGTGAGTCCCTTGGACCTTGCTGGTCCCAACAAGTGCATCTTTTCCTTTCCCACGCCAGTTGCGGCTACTAAGGCTTGTTGGTGCTCCCTCCGGACACTGACCACCTAGACACCGACATCCAACATGGGGCAGATCGTGCACAGCTCCTGGTCTTCCTCAGTGTCGCCTGGTCCCCACACCTGCAGCGACAAGGTCCTCATCAACTCTCCTGCGCTCCCTGCCAAGGGTCGGCATTGTTCTTCCGTGCCTCCTGGTCACCTCCGAGTGTCATAGACTCTGTCCTCTCTGCTTGCAGGTTCTCCTTTTCAAGAATCCACCCTTGAATTCCACCGGACATCTTCAGAGACTTCTCCAGAGGCCTTTCTTCCCAAGTCTTCCATTGTCGTCTACGAGAGAATCCGATGTCGCTTCACCCCTATGTACCTGGCTTCCCTGGTGCAGGTAACCTGGTTCCTGGGGCATCCACGGGTGGGATGGCTCTCCAACTTTCCATCCTCCAAAGGGTTTCTTCGGGGTCCTCTTTGAAGGGTCCTTTTTCTTTAAAACTGCAACCATGACTTCTCCATTGACTTCCTTTGGACACGCAGCTGTTTCCACTCTGCTCACAGTCTCCGTGAGGTTCCTGGGTACTTCCTTTGGGTGGTTCCTTGTTTTCCCAGCTCCTCTGAGTCTTCTGGTCGAAGTCCCCTTCTTCCTTGCAGGTCACATTCCACTTCTGTACTGTATGGTTTGGTCTCCCCCTGGAGACCAGTGTATATTTGTGCTACTTACCTGATTCCTTTTTAGTATTTTCATGTGTATTATTGATATCTCCGACTAGGAGATATACAAATGTGTTAGTGATTGTGTTGTGAAATAAATAGACTTATTTTTATAAACACTGTGTGGTTCATTTTCATCTAATCTGCACTGTTAGAAATGGGCGTCTCTAGTTGGCAAGGGTTTGCACCTTTGTCCAAGTAGGGACCCTTCTTCCTAGTCAGGATAAGGGAGTTACACTCCTAAAATAACCCCTGCTCACCCCCTTGGTAGCTTGGCACGAGCAGTCAGGCTTATCTTAGAGGCAGTGTGTAAAGCATTTGCACATAACCAACAGTGATACAGGGTAAGCACTACAAAAGGACACAACACCAGTTTAGAAAAATATCCAATATTTTTATATACTTAAGACAAGACCAAAAATGATAAAAATCCACAATACAGTACTTAAAAATCTTCAGTTATCAAAATATGCTTGAAAAACAGTTCCTTGATGTCGATAGCTCCGTCCGGGGCTATCACGACGTCGTGAGCAAACAAATTCAAACAGTTCTGGCTGACTGCGGCGTCGCGGGCCAGCTACGGTGTTGGGAAGACCCGCAAACAGTACCTTTTAGAAATGCAGGGCGTTGGCGACCTCTCGTTGAGCTTCCGAAAGCACGGCGTCCGCAGGCGTCAGTTCCGGAGGTCAGTGCAGGAGTCGTCGGGGCCCTCGAAGTCACACGCGTTGCAGATCGAACTCCTCTCTGTTGAAGTCAGGAGCGCTGGCGTCGGCAGGCGTTGGGTGCTGCGGTGCGAAGTGCGGCGTGCGGTGCCCTCAGGTCGCGGTGCGAGCAGTGGCTCGGTGGCGGCGTCAGATGGCGTCGTCGGTGAGACCAGGGTCGCGGTGCGAAGTGAATGCGGTGCTCGTCGCGGTGCAAGCAGCGGCAGCGTTGCTGAAGCGATGTCGTCGGCTGACGAACTGGAGTCGATGGCGCCGGCGTCGGTAGGCCAAGGCTGCGGTGCGGGATGAGAGCAGTGCGTCGTGTAACTTTACGAGCGGTGCCCTCGAACCACGGTGCAAGCAGCGGCGTCGATTTCGGCGTGGAGCGGCGGCGTCGGGGATACCAAGGCGTCGTCGTGAAGCGAGGTGGTGCGGAGGGCGGGGCTCACAGGTCGCGTTGCGAGCAGCGGCTCGGTGGCGGCGTCAGCAGGCATCGTCGGTGAGACCAGGTTCGCAGTGCGGCGTTGCGGCAGTGCCCTCTGCAGTGCCTTCAGGACACGGAGTCGGCAGCGTCATCATCGACGTCGTCGAGTTGCTTTTTCTTCTGTTGCAGCACAAAACACACAGTCCCCAGTGCTGAGGGCAGAAGAGCTTGAAGTCTTTGCGGTTCCTGAGACTTCTTGAACAGGGGGCAAGCGCTACCTCAAGCCCTTGGAGAAACTCATAAAAGTAGATTGCAGAAAGTCCAGTCCTGTCACTGCCCAAGACAGAAACAGCCACTGCAGGCCAACACAGCAAAGCACACAGCAAAGTGGTAGTTCCTCCTCACAGCTTCTCCGGCTCTTCTTCTTGGCAGTCTTCTTGGTCCAAAAGAGTTCTAAAGTTCAGGGGTCTGGGCCCCAATATTTATATCCCAAAATCCTTTGATCTCTTAGGCAGAGAGTGTCTGTGCCCAGCCAAAACCAGTTCTGCCTTCTCTTGTGTGGCTTCCTGGCAGGAGGTGGAGACGGCATTGTCAGAGGCAGACCAGGTCCATTCAGGTGCATGGAAATCTCCTCCCCCTACTCTAAATGCAGCCCAGGTCTATTCAGCCTTTTCCTGACCCACCTAGACTATCCGGAGCCAATCCTGCTCCCCAGCCCCTGTCATCCAAAACCCAGACAGTCAATCCACAAACCCAGCAGAGGCACACTGGATGGTGAGGCAAGAAAATACCTACTTTCTAAAAGTGGTATTTTCAAACCCAGAATGTAAAAACCACCTTCACTAAAAGATGCATCTTTAGATTCTGAGTTCAGGCATACTAAACTTCATTTTCCTACGTAGTTCCCAGGGCCAGTTATGTTTATAAGATGTTATAACCAAACTCCCCATTCTGTCCTATGGGAAATAGGTAGCCTTGCAATAGTGAAAAACGAAATTGGCAGTAATTCACTATCAGGACATGCCACACACACCAGGGCATGTCCTACCTTTCACATACACTGCACCCTGCCCACAGGGGTACCTTGGGCCTACCTTAGGGGTGACTGACATGTAAGAAAAGGGAAGGTTAGGGCCTGGCAAAGTCGACATGGCAGTACCAGACTGCACACAGGCTCTGCAATGGCAGGCCAGAGTTACATTTACGGGCTGCTTGGGTGGGTGGCACAATCCAGTGCTGCAGCCCACCAATAGCATTTGATTTACAGGCCCTGGCACACGCAGTGCACTTTACTAGGGACTGACACATAAATCAAACAGGCTAACCATGAAAACACCAATACACAACACATTTTACCACAGGAGCACTTGCAGTTTACCACTGATCAGCAGTGAGAAAAGTGTGCAGAAACACTAAGCCAGCACAAACAGAGTCAAAACCGGGAGGTCAGAAAGCAAAAACTCAGGGGAAACACGCCAAAAGATGCCAAGTCTAACATGCACTATCGATTAAATGTGGTAAAACAAGCTGCTTTACTCTTCTTCAAGATACGCCTGTAGGCTGCTCTCCACAGCTACCACTTAGAGAGCTTTCAGAGATTATCAAAGACCTCTAAAATCATCATAAGCGTTGCCTGGATTAGTGCAAGGTGCATCACTCCTTTAAGTGTGCACCATATACTAAGCCAGCCTTGTATACCATAGCAATGAGGCTTTCCAAGCAGAAGAATCCAAAACATGGGCTAGTTTTGATTGTTGATTTTCCTGATTTCAAAACAAACATTGTCTGCACCAAGCTCAAATCCGTGCAGTCTCCATACCTTGCACAACACTTATACTACCTGTCTTTACTAGTTCAAATTTGCCCCGTTTTGCAAACATGGCCCACTTTTTCAGCTGTCAAATTCACTAATGTGGGCT
Source organism: Calotriton arnoldi (assembly GCA_963921515.1). Classification (NCBI taxonomy): domain Eukaryota; kingdom Metazoa; phylum Chordata; class Amphibia; order Caudata; family Salamandridae; genus Calotriton; species Calotriton arnoldi. Next base: position 2,682,950 of record CAWUFW010000272.1, on the reverse strand, counting down.
ACTGTTATTTTGGTGCCTGGGCCTGTTTTCTGTCCCAATACGACCCTAAAAGACGAAAGGACAGGCCATGCCTTAAAAATTCCTCACCTTGCGCAACAGAAACTGCAGTCTCACTCCTACCACCAACCAAGCAGTAGAGCTGAAGAAGGACTAATTAGCAGCCCTTTGCTAACGAGGGCCTCATCAAGTTTCTAAAAGTACCTCTGTCTCCATTTTTCCTCACTGAAGTGGCTGAGACTTCACCCTTCAGCTACAGGTATGCAGGCAATATTCTTTCTACTGTCTGGGGGAAGATGTCCTAATCCTCCATCTTGTGCCATGCTAAAACCTGGGGCATACAGAACGGATCCCACTTGCCCCAGTGCTCAAATACTCCCCCAGCATACAAGAGTCCAGCTACTGTATGCATGCTAGGCACTCTCTGGGCGTACAGGAAATCAACATGTGCAGGTGATGCCAGCACAAGTCTATGTGTTGCACAAATAGGCTATGTGTTTCACATAACAGTTAACATTACGTGAGAGTTGTCGATAGGCTCGCCTCTTTTTTATGTTTGAAAAGCTTTATTTAACAACCAATAGAAACAGAAGAAAAAAAAAAAATATAACATACCAGCATTACAAAGATAGCATATAAAAGGAGAAATATTACAAAAGCTTTGGCTAGTACATTGAAGAGAAGAATAGAAGCCATTTTGGGAGTTTTTATATAAGGTAGGGAAAGGGAGGAAGGAAGGGAGGAGGAGGAGAAGGGGGGAAGAAGGATCTGCTAACACTCTGGAATAAAAGGAAATCATATATCACAATGCATATTATATATAGAATAAAAATAATGAGTTATTAATTAATTAAAATCATATATCAAGTCAACAAGGATAAGAAGTAGAGAACAGAGATAATATCTTTCAAGGGGGTTTAAAGTTTTCAGAGGCTAAAGGCGAGTTCTTTTTTTAAAACAATCTGATCTAAGTAGGTGGTAAGGGGTAACCAGAAGAATTCTCTATTGATCATTGGTTTACAGGAGGAGGCGAAGGCAACATCAAGTCTATGAAAGGAACAAAGGCTATTCCACCAGTGTTGTATGGATAATTTTGTGAGGGTTTTCCAATTAAAAAGATATGTTGGAAGGCTAGAGCAAGCATGAGATCAAAAGACCGTGACTATGTGAGGGAGATCTAGGGAATCAGAGAGACTGCCAACAAAGAGGAGGGGTATAGAGTGAGGAATGAAGATCTTAAATAGTCGGGAGATATATGACCAAACCTTCCCCCAAAGTCACAAACCGAAGGACAGAGAAAGAGAAGATGAATGAGATTAGCATTAGAGGAACCACAAGTCCAACAGTTAGAATCAGTAGAAGAGGAGAAATGGGCTATAGAGGCAGGGGTAAGATAAAGTCTGTGATAAAGAAAGAACATAGATTGGGTAAGAGAGGCAGAACGAGAGATTTTGAGAGATCTGGTCCAAAGTTTATCCCAGAAGGCGATATTCCATTCGCAACCCAGATCAGATTCCCAAGAAAGTTCCAATTTAGATTTGGTTCTGTCTGGATTGGGGGCTAAGAAAAATTTGTATACAAGGGAGGCTTTGGGTAGGGAGAGGAGTATTTTAAGAAGAGGATTTTGGACACCAGTTGGGGTTAAAGAGGGAAGGGAGTAGTAAACGTCAAGAATAATCGCCATAAGAGTGGTAAACTTCTGTAGAAAGGAACGGGGACAATGGAATAAAGCTTGAAATTGAGGGAAAGAACATGGTGAAAGTCCATTGAAAAGATGCTTAACCCAGATAATTCCTTTTAGTCTCCACGCTTTCCAAAAACGGGTCTGTTGTTAAGGAGAATAAGAGAGTTGTACCAAATAGATGAGTCCAAGAAGGATTTGCGAGAGATAGGAGTGGGTTGGACCAGGGGTTTCAAAAGGGAACAGGTGTGTCTAAATAAGGGAAGGGAGGTAAGGGAGGTTTTGGCAGAAAAAGTTATAATTTCCTTGAAAGAAAAGGGTAATAGTAAAATGTGTTCAATAGAGAGCCAAAGTGGGGTAAAGGGGGAGGAATCAGATGTGATCCATCTCGAAGCATGACGAAGGGAAAAGGATTTGTGATAGAGACGAAAATCCGGGAAATTCACCCCACCATTGGGTCTGGTCTTACGAAGAAAAGACAAAGCGATTCTGGCTTTTTATTTTTCCAGAGAAATTTAGAGAGGCATGAATCGATCCGTTTAAAATAAAGAGCGGGGATATGAATGGGGAGCATGGAGAGAGTATAAATTAAAATTGGAGCAATCATCATTTTGATTGAATCTAATCGACCCCACCAAGAAAGAAAGAGAGGGTTCCAGGAAGAGAGTAAGTTCTCAACTCGGGATAAAACTGCAGACATGTTTAATTTAATTGAAGAAGTAATGGAATTAGAAAACCATATGCCTAGGTATTTAATTTTTGAACTATTCCATGCAAATCCCGTGGAAGAAAAGGAATGGGGAAGACAGAATTTTGTAAGGGGAGAATCTCGGTCTTATCTGAATTAATTTTATAGCCAGAGACCTGGGAAAAAGAATCAAATTCAAATAATAAAGGGGGAATAGAGGTTTCCGGAGCAGAAATGAATAAAAGAATATCGTCTGCATAAGCAGAAAGTTTCAATTGATGGTCACCATAAGAAAAACCGGAGATGGAATCGTTATTACGAATAGAAGATAAAAAGGGTTCAAGAGCAAGGACAAAAAGAAGAGGGGATAAAGGGCAACCTTGACGAACGCCACGTTGAAGAGGAAAATAAGATGAGATTCGACCATTGACTAATACCGAAGCTTTGGGAGCAGAGTAAAGTAAAGAGATAAGTGAAATCAGTTTAGGACCAAAACCGTGCCATTGCAATGAGGCAAATAAAAGGACCAATCTACTCTATCAAAGGCCTTCTCTGCGTCAACAGAGATAGCCGCCAGGGAAGTGGAGAGGGAGGGAACTTTATTTAAAACATTGAGGAAAAGACAGGAATTATCCGAGGTAAGTCTCCCCTTGACAAAACCGCACTGCTCCTTACCTATAAGGTGAGGCATGAGGGGATCTAAACGTAAAGCAAGCGATTTGGCAAATAACTTATAATCAACATTAACCAGGGAGATCGGACGATAATTCTTACAAAATTTTGGATCTCGACCTTCTTTAGGAATGAGGCAGATTGTGGCTTCCTGAAAGGAACCCCCTGTCTTACCAGTTAAATAAAAAGAATGAAAAAGTGTTAGGAGCTTCGGGAGTAATAACTCGGAAAAATGTAAATAAAATTCAACAGAAAATCCATCTGGGCCAGGAGTTTTCCCTTTAGTGAGAGCATTTAAAGCAGTAGAAAGTTCATTAAGGGATAGGTCAGTTTCAAGATCAAAAAGATTAAGATGGGGGTTAGAAGGGGCAGGGATTTTATCAAGGTAGGCCTTAATAAGAGAGGAGGAGGGAGGGGCTCTTTTAACACAGCGAAAAAGGTTTCGTCACATTATAGATTCAAAGAACACAGTATGCTGCTGCCACCCCTTTATGTGATGCACCCAGGGCACTAACAGTAGTCCAGTGACTAGTATGAGTGCTTCATGCACCCCTCCAGTTTACGAGCAGGTTCCAGACCTCACATTACCAAATAAAATCTTTATTGTTTTCAGCCATAACAATTAACAACACAGTATAAAACACAACCTTTATATTTCAAATTCACAGTTAAATCTGAGATCACGTATAATAAAAATACAAATAGTCTTTTGAATTCAGTAATTTGAAAATTATAATCATATGTCCGAGGAATAGCTTTCTGAATTTTCCTAAAAAAGATCTTCTACTAAGCAATAAGCCAAACCTATATGATACCCTGTAGCGCACATAGTGCATAAAATAGGTGATAAAAGGTATTTAAGGGCTCCTAGTTTTATGATCATTAAATGCAAACGCATAATGCTTGCTTCAATATTAATCTCTCGAGCAATCGCCATAATATTACACTAAATTAACAACAAAGGAGCCTTCTTCCATTAAACTATCTCAGAAAAGACAGCATAATATATTATTAAAATGTAAATCTAGAAAGAGGTAGATTTAATTCGAAACCAGTATATGCTAAAAGCATTATAAAAACTTATAGCCATAGTGTGCGAATACGTTAACCTTGCCCTCGGAATTTAACCCCCCAAAGTGTGCCCCTCAGTCACTTCACCTATTATTGCACTTGAAAACAGCTGGAGAAAAGTGCTTTCACATAAAGGACATCTTTGGGTGTCTCAAATAAAGTGTGAATAGGTTTGTGCTTCCCTCGATAATGGCCCCTCAAATAGTCATCACAGAAGCACTAAGTTTAGCAGCAAATGGGAACTTTCTCCACTAAAATATCTCGAAATAGCCACATGATTTGTTTTAATGACATGGCTCTAAAAACATGGTGCAAGTGCGTTAGTTATGCCCTAAAAGTTTACCCCACGGGGGTCACAAATTAACGCACTAGATATCAGCAGGGGAGTGAACTTTCTCCGGTAGAGTACAAGTGCGTTAGTACTTCCCTCGATGTTGACCCATCAAATGATCATCGCGATTGCTCTATAATAGCAGCAAAAGCTTTCTCCTTTAAAGATACTTTCCCCATTGCAATATTTCGAAAAGGACCACATGGTTTCTTTTTATAACATGACTCAAAACATGAAGTGCAAATGCATTAGTCGTTCCCTCAAAATTAACCTCATGGAAGTCAACAAATGAATGCTCTAGAATCTAGATGGCAACAAGGGAGTAAACTTTCTCCATTAGCGTGAGGTGTGTTAATAATTCCCTCGATGTTTACTCTTCGCGTGACCATCACAATTGCTCTATGTTGTCAGCAAAAACTTCCTCTTTTAAAGGTATCTTAGAAAAGACCCCAAGGTTTGTTTTAACAACATGGGTCTAGAGAGAGTTAAATATTTTTACAATATTTTTACAATATGGGTCCCAGAAGAGGGTTAAGTGGGAGGATCAAAGCGATCACTTGCTTAAGGCATTACAAAAACTTCTCAAACATAAAATGTGAGTGCGTTAATCCTGTCCTCAATATTGACCCTTAAGACAGATAACATAATTTCACCAAGTGGCAGCAGTAGAACAATACTTTTTCCAGTGGATCATCTCAATAGACACATTTATAGGCTGTTTCCATGTTAAACTGCGAAAGTGTTGAGTTCGTAACAAGTTCTTGCTTTGGGCATTGTAGAAACTTTGAAAACGCTGGTTCTAGGCCAGTAGTTATCTTGGGAATCGTTCAGATGGCATGCTCATCCAGGCCTTTGGCTCAGATATAATTTTAAGAGTATGCACAGAGATTCCTAAGCTCGTACTCTTGACTTCCATGCTGTGTGGATATAAGATGAAACAGCATAAACTATTTTTTATCATCTGATCTAATGCAAAGTTCTTCTGCTTTGTTACATTTCCCGATGTTGTGCTTAACAAAAAGCATATGTAAATAGTATTTCCGATACTTGACGTTTGATGGCACAACACTCCACTCTAAATGTTTCCAAACTTCCCGGGGAACAATGGCACAGGTCTGCTCCCTCATCAGGCTATGTTGACCATCTTTTGGTTACTGAAGCTACTGGTTGGGTGTCCAATCGAAATTTTAGGTAGCAAGTTCTCTTTTCCACTGGGAAGATTTCTTCCAGGAAAGATTCATAGCAGCACATTACCAGGGGCAGGCCTATGAATCAATAAATAAAAAACGCTTTGGCCATATATTTGATGTAGGGGTCAGCTCTGTTGGAGCATTCTCAGCAAGCACCAATCACGTAGAGCATACCAGATTACAATCTGATCTTTCCCACCATTATAACCAACCATTGATCCAGCACGTGCAAACATTTTCTTATTTATTGAAACTTGTCTTGATTTTATTGAAGGCAGAGGCCAAAGATACATAAATGAGGGAGGACACAGTGGGAGGAAAACGCTTTTTTAATCATCATGATATTTGGGGAATTTAATCTGCAACAGAAATTTATATGGAATTATTAATTATTTGTATCATAATTCTCATTGTAGTGAACAAGTTACTTACCTTCGGTAACACCTTATCTGGTAGAGACTCTATCTAGCCGCAGATTCCTTACCTTAGAATTATGCCCAGGTGTCAGACTGGATCTGGAAATTTTTCTTACTCAGTACCCCTGCGCGCCGGTAGGTGCCATCGTTCAGCTCCGCGTGGTATCGTCCATGCCAGACGTGACATGCGCAGTGCCTACATAGGCGCTACGCCAGCACGCTGACATTAGTTTCTTTTCGTGACTTGTCATGCCAGAAGTGCAGAGCCACGAAGAGCACTGACCACAGATGTGGAAAACTAGGGCCCTGAAAGAGGGAAAGCCATGTCCCTAGCAATCTGTTCGCAAAGCAGGAAGGATGGGTGGGTCTGTAATGAATCTGTGGCTAGCTAGATTCTTTACCAGATAAGGTGTTACTGAAGGTAAGTAACTTGTTCATCTGATAGAGAATTTTAGCTGCAGATTCATTACCTTAGAATACATACCCAAGCAATACCACTAAATAGTCCTGCAGGACCAAATGAGCAAAGTGCTCGTCGCGACGGACCTGATGGACCTGAAGCAGTTATGCTTCATGAACGTGTGCAGAGAAGCCCACATCGCTGCCTGACAAATGTCCATGACCAGAACTCCACATTCTAACACAGTGGTCACAGCCTTAGCTCTGCTGGAATAAGCACACAAGCCCTCAGGGGGTTGCTTCTTGGCCAATGCGTAGCAGATCTTAATACAGAGCATGATCCATCAGGAGATGGTCCTTTTTTGCCCGGCCTTCCCCTTCTTCGCTCCGACATACCCCATGAAGAGCTGGTCGACCAACCGTAACTCTTTAATGTGGTCAAGGTAGAACGACAATGCTCTTTTTGGGTCCAGTCAGTGAAGTTGCGCCTCTTCATTAGATGGATGCCGCAGAAATTAAAAGATAGGCGGGGTGATGGACTGGCCTACATGAAAGGGAGTGACAACTTTTGGCAGGAAGGAAGCTTTAGTGCGAAGAACCAGCATGTCTGGGAAGATGTTCAGGTACGGAGACCTAGATGACAAAGGCTGAAGCTCACTCACCCTCTGGGCAGATGTTATTGCCACAAGGAAGGCTGTCTTGATGGTAAGGAGCCTGAGAGGAGAGTTATGAAGTGGCTCAAAGGAGCGCACATCAGGAAGTGAGCACTAGATTAAGGTCCCACTGTGGCATGATGAAGGGTGAAGGTGGGAATAGGTGTTGCAGGCCTTTCAAAAGGGATTGCTGATCTGGCAACCGCTGAGATGGCAAAAAGATAGCCCTTTAAGGTGCCAAAATCAGAGACCTGCTGGGCAAGAGAAAGAATAAACAGAAGGACCCAAGAAAGGGGAGCAGAAAGAGGGTTGACTTGCTTTTCTGCACACCAAGACACAACTTGCCCCAGAGGCAGGTGTATACCATCTTTGTAGAGGGATGCCTGGCTGCTAAGATAAAATTACACACTTCGGGCAGAAGGTCGAAAGTTGTCAACTGTTGCCACTCAATCTCCATGCATGAAGCCGGAACGTTGGCAGGTTCAGGTGGGGAACCTTCCCAGAGAGGCAGCCTGACCTGAGAACTGATAACCATGCTGAACAACTCAGGATACCAAACTCTCCAAGCCCAGTCTGGAGCCACAAAGACGACTTGGGCCCGGTTGTTCCTGATCTTCTAGAGACCTCTGAGCAGGAGTGATATGGGCGAGAAGTAGTACAGGAGGCCGGAGCTCCACTCGAGACGAAAAGTGTCTCTGAGCGAGAGTCGCCTTGAAAACTCCAGCGTACAGAACTGCCGACATTGTGTGTTCTCAGCTGTGGTGAACCAAGGATCTCCCCACTGCTGAAAGCACAATCTGCGTACCAAGATCTAGCATCCTGCTAAATTTGGTGTAATTCTGTTCAGCAGCTTTTGCTGTAGTCCTTCTTAAAAAAAGTCTATGAAAAATGCATGGGGATTTTGTGTTTTGGGACCCCCCCTTTTTTCTTGGCTCCGCTTGACGGATCACCCTGAAACTTTCCATGCACAAACTTGTCAAAAAGTAGCACCTTTTTGGAAAGGTTTGTGGAGATTTGTTAAACGGTGCCAAAGTTATTAGCAACATAATAAACGTTTTTCCTATGGAACAGCTGACCTAACTATACTACCCAGTGGCAACCGCCTCTGGTTAATACATACATACATATATGTATTCATTTCCCCTCCTGTGTTAGAAGGATTAAATTGTCTGGTTGGATGATGGGGGACTAAGCATACAAGAGTCAGCACAGTGAAATAATTCACAGTTTTTGTAGCTTGAAAACTCTGTTGTAATTAAAAGTCCTATCTTAAAAGCTGATCCTCCATTTCTCAATCATCATGGAATCCTCATTTATGGTTCTTAAAGATGGAAGTTTGTTGGCCTCCTTGTGGTTTATGTTGAGTCAATAAAGTAAACAAATCTCCTTGATATATGGAGAAGTACACTCACACTATTTCTGACTTTCTGTGATATGGCTATGGCATGCTAAAAGGACTGCAGTTTGGGTTAGAAGTTTATTGGGTGCGCAAGTTTCAGCAATCTAGATAATGTCGTCTGGCTTCTGGATTTCTGAGTTGACGAGAGGCAGGGTGGGTATACATTTGGTTTATAAACTGACGACATGCATTAGCCAGCCTTAAGCCAGACAGGCAGATGTCCAAAGTAAATGAAGTCCCAGTGTGTGTATGCCGCTTTTGGTTATTAGGATGTTCCTCACGCTTGTCCATTTAGGGATTGTTTGAGATACACCTCTGGATTTCTGTCTGTAATAAAATTATGCAATAGATGAATTGAGTGATGTTGGGCTCTTTCTGCTCTGAGCAGATAAGCTTTACCATATCTCTGTGTAGAGTAGAAGCCTTTGCTCCCTCTTTATTTAGGTGCATGGGTCAAAAGTTGTATTTATTACACTTTGGAAGGTTTACATTTAGGTATAGGGTTTGCCTGCACAATCCTTCATGAAGTGGTTAGTTTGTGTGTAGTAGTGTGTAGAATAAAAAATAATTTGGCATAGAGGTAACGAGCCAACAGTTTTGGAGTTTGTGAACTAACAATGTTTGTCATCTTCGAAATATTTCTTTAATATAGCTGCAATTTTGAACTGGTCTGCCCACAAGTAGCATGGAAGCATGGTAGCCTATACATGGGCTAATGTCAAATATGACAGTAATCTGTCACTTCTGTCTCTGCTCTGCTAAGATAGTCATTTTAACTGTGTGATTGATTTTTGATAATTTTTAATTTTTTTATTAAGTTTATTGCATATCAGTTAAAGCTTACAGTACAGGCACAAAAGCATACTTGGATCATTGGATAAAAATATCGAGCATATCCGTGCAGAAAGTAAAAACCAATTTTTGCGCCTCCCCCTGCTACAACCATCTCAATAACAGTACAAGTCAAAGCAATACTTTACAACATCAATCGACCCATATCCCCTACCTCCCGGCCTCCTACTTGCACACTTTCTACGCAGTTTACTCCGGCCCCTCTGGTGTGTTGGTAGCTTCATTTCTAAGGCGTGCGGCAAAGGGTTCCCAGATGTCTAATGGTCTGGATCGCTCTGTATCAATATGTATTGAGTTGTTCTTGACAATATGCAGCATCCTGTAACCATGCTGGGTGCCGGCCCCAATGTATTGCTGCTCTGCGCTTGGCTAGTATTGCCACCAGCCAGCGGCGCGCCACAGGCACCTTCTCGACGTATCCCAGCAGGCAAGTCACAGGGTGCGGTGCCAGGTGAGCCCCCATGATGCAGCCAATTGTTTCGCAAACCCTCCTCCAGAATTCCGCCACCCTAGGGCACTCCCAGGCTAAGTGAAGGAACGTGGCGCCCTCCGCAAAACAGGAGTTGCAATTCAATGTTTCGCGCAGCCCTATTGTGTGTAACTGCAGTGGTGTGCGGTATAATTTTTTGAGATATTTAAAGTGGATCAATCGCAGTCTGTAATTGGGGGATAAGCGTTCTGTCTCCCCACAGCATACACCCATCTTTCTTCCGGGAGTTCGCTGCCCAGCTCCCACTCCACCCTCGCCAGAGAAGCGCCCTGCTGGGGGGTCTTCATTGTGATTGAGTAGATTCTGGCAACCTTTCTCCTCGGGGACGCTGTGGCATATAAGTGCTCCAACGCCTCAAAGGTCAGAGTGGGTTCAGGGAAAGTGTCATATGTCGCCCTGCAGGTCGCACGCAATTGATAATAGAGCAGCGTGTCCAGCGCCGTGACCGCCCGCGTGGAAAGGCTGGGCAGTGAGTCAAGAAACTGTCTCCGGGTAAACAAGTCTGCAATAGTTTTGATTCCCAACTCAGTGGCCCTACTCGCCGCACCTTTGTCCCGCAGAGGGGGAAACAGTTGGTTTTCTGACAGCTGGGCCGATGGGGCATGTAAGACCAGGAGGCCAGCCAGGCGCCTGAGTCCATCCCAAGCCCACCTCACAGTCTCCACAGGGTCTATTTCACCATGGGGCTCCTTGTATTTACCGAACACAGCTGTCCTCAATGTTAACGGCGCCGCCCGATCTGTTTCCACCGCAACGCAAGGCAGAAAGGGAGTAGGATGCAGCCAGTGGTGCAGGAAACTCGCCTGTGCACTAAGGGCGTCTGCAGGTCCGGCGTTCCCATTCCACCACTCGCCAATGGCAGTGTCAGTACCTCATAACGCACCCTGGGCTGATGGCCCGCTCAGCCCAGTGCTATCAAATTAGACCGCAGTCTTTTTAAAAACCGCGCCGTGAGGGGAATTAGAATATTTATAAAGAGGTATAGGAATTTAGGGAGGACCACCATCTTAGCTGTTGCGATGCGTCCAGCGAGGGACAGCGGCAGCCTAGTCCAGACCGGTATGCGCGACTTGAGCCACTCGACAGCACAACCATAGCTTGCCCTCCAGAGCACCTCTACATCTCGGCTCAGCCAAATTCCAAAATATTTGACGGGCTCAGTAGCCCACTTAAATGGGTAGTCTGTGGGACAAGGGACAGTCAACTCGGTGAGTGGAAAAAGTACTGATTTTCCCCAGTTAATTTGTATACCTGAATACCCTCCAAAGAGTATTACTTCCCATGTCAAGGGTGAGAGATTAATACAGGGATCACGTATATATAGGGTAATGTCATCCGCATACAGCGACACCACCAGCCCTCGAGTGGCATATCCAATTCAGCGTTCTGCGTGATGTTGCCGTAGCCTGGCGGCCAAAGGCTCCATGGCAACAGTGAAGATAAGAGGGGACAGGGGGCATCCCTGCCTGGTCTCTCGGGTAATCTCGAATTTCTCTGATATTTGCCCATTGAAGCATACTCGGGCCATAGGTTGAGAGTATAGGAGCGGATTTTCTGGAAGAAGCCGGTGCTGAACCCAAGTCTTGTCAAAAGAGTGAAGAGAAACGGCCATTCTAGCGTGCCAAATGCCTTTGTGGCGTCAAGGAGAGCTGCTACTGCTGGCATAGAGGGATGGAGGGAAAGCATGACTGAGAAGATGGTGCGCAGGTTGTGCGAAGCCCCACGCCCAGGTATAAGGCCCGACTGGTCCGGGCGAGCTATCAGGGGCATGAGCGGCAACAAGCGGTTGGCTAATAGTTTTGCATCAATATTTATTAGGGGGAGGGGGCAGTAAGAGTCGCACTGCTAGGGAGGCTTGTCCGGTTTAAGGATCGTGACTATTAGGGCCTCGCGTAGTGATGGCGGAAGCAGGCCCACCGTCAGTGACTCATGGTACATTTCAATAAGGTGTGGGATAAGCAGATCAGCGTATTCTTTGTAGAAGGCGGGCATAAGCCTGTCCGAGCCAGGAGCCTTGCCAGCCGGTGGGGCAGCAATGACGCGAGTGATCTCTTCCGAGGTTATCAGTGCATCCAAGTACTCCCTGTGGCCTGCTTCCAACCATAGTAGCTCTATAGTGTGTAGGTATGCTTGTAATTCCGTCTCGTCGGCGATCCCACCCGCCGTATACAGTTTGGCGTAGAAAAAAGACATTACCTCGGGCAGTGCAGCCGGGGAAGGGACCATTAGGCCATTGCCGTCTTTTAATTCCACAACATAGGCCGACGTGTGTGGTTTGCGCAGTAGCCCTGCTAGGGTCTTGCAGGGTCTATCACCCTCCCCATATCGTCTTGCCGCTGCCTCCTTCCCTAGCTAGGTATATTAGCTCTCTTTCAGCCTCCTCAGTGTACTCCGATATCTTGTTCCGGATATCTGCCAGTGTAGTCTGGTTGGGGTTAGCAGCCTGCGCAAGCTCCAGTCTCCCAATGTCGGCCTCTAACCTACTCAACGTGCTCTGTATTGCTCGCAGCACCCCTGCCTGTTTCGCAGTACACTCCCCCCGTATCACAACCTTAAAGGCCTTCCATAATGTAGATGGCGATGCCACTGTGCCTGTATTGTTTGCGAAGTAATCTGCTATAGCGGCGTGGATTTCTTCAGAAACAAGGCGTCGTGTAATGCATGCGGGGTAGGCGCCAGGAAAACGCGCACGGGGATGTCTGCGGTATTGTCAGTATCAGGCGTACTGGGGCATGGTCGGAGAGCATCCGGAGGAGGTGGTCTACCGATGTCGTCCAGGTGATCACATCCCTGGTCGTCAGCCAATAGACAATGCGCGACCAGGAACCATGATATGCAGAACAACAAGTGCCACCTCTCTGTTCCCCGTGTGTGTATCTCCAGATGTCTACTAACATATTATCCTCCACTATGGCCCTAAGTGTGCCCGCTGCCTGTGGGTGATGCTGTCTGACCCCGGAGTGATTCATCTGACTGTTTAGTGCAACATTGAAGTCCCCACCTCACACCACTGCTGCAGAGGAAATACTAGCCACCAGTCTCCAGATCCGCGGGAAGAAATTTGGGTCATCTTGACTTGAGCCATATACTGCTGCTAGCGTCAATGGCTGCTGATACAGTCTCCCTGCTAAGATAACATATCTCCCCTCCTTCTCTATGAGTGTTTGGGTAGTGGTCCATGGTAGCCCCTCCTTAAACAGGATGGCAACTCCCCTTCATAATTAGAATATACTGATGAATATGTTTCACCACACCATGGGGCTTGGAGTTGGGGCTCAGTGGTCTCTGTCAAGTGTGTCTCTTGCAAGAAGCACACATCCGCTCCCTGCCTAGCGAGATAAGCATGTACTAATCTAGATTTCCGATAGTCGCTAAAACCTCGGACATTCCATGTCATACACGTGACTTTAGCCATATGGGCCTGTGCATGTTATGGGCATGTTGTAGTGTGAGGAAGTGTTAGACATTGCACAGAAGGAGGGGGGGCGCGGGCGCACTCGCGTGTGTCGCGGGTATTGCAGACAGATTACCAAGCACACCTTTGAGCCCCATGACCTGCAAGCCTGGTTTCCCAACCTGTGAACATACCCCACCCTCCCACACAGTACCCCGCAACAGTAAAACATTGTGAAGAAACCTCAAACACTCCAAACTACCCCTCCCTCCCTGCCCTCCCACACCAACCCCCCAATTAGGTTGGGACAGTCCACCCACCCTCCTCCCTTCCCCCAACGTGTTAAGACTTTAAAAGTTCTTAGGGAATTATCACGTGGGGGCACGGCCTCTTCCAGCGGTCACTCCCTGTCAGCAGGGACAGGGTGGCCAAGCCATATTCAGGTAAGTGGACTCATTTATCTATGATTATAAACAAGGATAGTAAGTGTCCTGCTCCCGGGGGGCATCGCAGTTGAGCTATACATATCAGATCTCATGTTGGCACAGTTCCAGTCTAGGCGGTCGCCAGTCCGTTACGGAGATTCTTTAATCATTGTTGCTGGTGGTGCCTTCCTCGTTGCAGTCAGGGGTCTTGGAGGGGTTGCGCTGATGTTTTTCTAGTTTCTTAGCAAATGTCAGTGCGGCCTTTGGGTCTGTAAAGAACCATGTCTGGTCCCCTCTCTTGATGCGTAATTTGAGTAGAGTAGGGCGTACAGTATTTCCTGTTCTGGAGGTTCCACTTGGCTGGGATGAATTCGCGGCACGCAGCCTGGACCGCAAGTGTGAAAAAAGGATAATACGTTGCCCTGATGTTGCACTTCTCCCATTTCCCGCGCAGAGCGCAGCACAGCGTCCCAATCACGGTAGTTTAACAGTTTGGCCACAATTTGGTGAGCTGGCGCCCCCGGGGGATGTCTAGGCCCTAGTGATCTATGTGCTTGAGTTCGCGCAGCAGATTTTCAACGTAGTCCTCCATCCTTGTGATAGCAGTGGATCCCGGTATTCCCGTTATGCGGAGGTTGTTCCTTCTGGAACGCGATTCCAGGTCCTCCTTCTTTGCTTTAATTAGTTCTAACACTTTGTCCATTTTTAGCAGCCTCTGCTTGTCCTCTGCCAGGGCATCATCATTGTCCGACACTCTTGCCTCCCATTGCGCAATTTTTGCTTCATGGGTGTCCACCCTATTTTTCACGTGGTCAGGGTGGGCAGACAGTTGATCCAGCTTCGAGTCAATGGTATTAAGGCTGGTCTTTACCTCCAGGAGCAGCGATCGTCGTCGCGGGTGGCAGCATTGTCTGCTTGCGTGGCTTGCTACTCCACCTCCAGAAGGGGCTCCTCTCGAATCTGAGTTTGGATTGCTTGGCGTCCGCTTTCCCCATGATGTGCGCAGGGGGACCCCAGGTGGTCCGCGATGTGGATGGCCTGTACTCTTTGTATCTGGGTCACCCCCTTGTTGTCTTGTGCATGCTAAGCGTAGTGGTGCCGGTTTGCATCAGCTCAGGCCATAGTTGCCCACCACAGTTCTTGCAGGCCTTGTCTATGATCGATTGCCTGGGGGGTGCGGGGGAGGGGTTGGTGCTGTCACACTGACCCCCGCTTTTTTCCTCTGCCTTCTGGCTGTGTATTGTCCAAATGTTTATTTGCTCGAAGCTGGAAGCTCCTGTGCGCCCGCTGGTTAGCGCCGTGCAGGGGGTGCGAGGTATAACTTCATCTGCCCAGGTGCATCCGCGTGGAACAGGCCTTGGCAGTTATAAATGTCGGTATGGCCCTAGCAGCTTGTCCGGCTCACCGCTGCAGTTCTTTCTTTGGCCTTGCAGTGTCCAAATTGTTATTTGCTCTATTGTTGACAGCTCCTAAGCACCTGTTAGTTGCCGCTCTGCCGGGAGTGCGAGGTATCACTTCAGCTGCCCTGCTGTAGCCGCATGGGTCAGGTCTTGGCAGTGGTAGGTGTTGGTGCAGCCCTAGCAGTTCGTCAGGCCCACCGATGCAGTTCTGTTTCCCACTCTCCGTTCGCGGGTCAGCCCGCCGAAGGGGTAGGGAGCAAGGAGTCAGTCGGGTGAGTCGCTCCCGCCGCGGAGGCATTTCAGGGCCCCGGGGAGGCGCCGATCCACTCTGCTGCTGGCAGGGAGATAGGACCGGCACTCGTCGACCCTGGGCCCAGTCCCAACACCACGCACGGGCCTCCGCGGTTTCAGTGCACCCACCCCAGCAATGCTCCCACCCACCTACGGCGTCCACGACCCGCTCATCTGTGAGTCTTGTACGCGGTCTCTGCCTCGGCACTCGTCGGGTCTCTCGGCCGTAGCTGCTCTCACACGCTGGGCTCGGCGACGTCACGGCTACAACCTCCGCAGCTCCTACCATGGGTCGTCCCCAGCAGGTATGGTCTTCCAGGCCGTTTTCTCTCATCACCATGCGACTTCAGTCGGCTTGTGGCAGTCTGCAGTCCTTTTCCACGGGTTGCCGCAGCACCGGTGCAGCGACAGCTCCGGTGCGGGCGCGTTCGGCCTGCACTGCCCTGATGCACGGCCGCTTGCAGGCCGCGTCTCGCCTGGTGCGAATTTCCTTGTTCCCCGCGCCATGTGACTTCGAGAAATCACGATTTCACGCACCCTAGGGGAGCAGGCACTTCGGCAGTCAACCAGGGGACCGTGAGGCACTCCTGGTCCACAGGATTACTCCCGATTTTTGAGTCTTGGCTGGCAGAGCCCACTCAAGGTGCGGCCATCTTGCAGCCGGCGAAGCAACGCCCCCCAATTTTTGATAACTTGATACTCAGACATCAATGTGATGCTTTGACTAAAGGGAGAAAAATGAATAGGGAAAGTTTCACAGTTTTGGCGAGAAACATAATATTTCTGCTTTAGGGAATGCCACTTCTCCAGGACTGGTAGCATGTGTAGCGTCCTCCCCACCCTGGGTACGCAACACACGCCACACACGGAGCTTAGTATTACACATCAATTGTTTGTCTGCATGTAACTGTAAACTCCACATTCTAAACTAGCCTTTATTGCATACCGCTCTAACACTTATGTTTCAGTTCTACGGAGTCCATCAGGAGCCAAAAAGGTTCCATCATTTCTAACTCGCAAGACACAACATGCCCCTCTGTGTTAAATAAAATTTTTTTTTTTTTTACAAAATATATATAGATAGACATATACAATTAAATCTCTTCAATCAATCTTTTTGGCACTTTAATTGTTTGACCTGATCTTGTTCTGGGAAACTGGGAAGCGTCATAACCAATGTCCATGATCTGCGTCAACGGTGTAGAGGCAACAGCAGTCACTGATGTTTCAGACCCAGTTTCTCCTTCAAAAGTTAGATCTGATGAACGATTAGTTAAGTGCCTAAATGAGAGCATTCTCTGCTTACAGAGTTCCCAAGGCAGTGGGCAGTCACCTTGTGTCTCTTAGTAGACACCACTTGAAATGTTTCTGCATCAAATGGTGCATCAGATTTTTTTTTCCAAATTTGTCGTGCGAGCACTGGAACTCCTTTCTTAAAGACGATGTTTTTCGCATGTCGTCTTTTGTCAGTTTAGGAAAGTAAGATCTGCTTTTATGGTTACCCCCACTTTTTGCTTGGTGTCAGTATGTTTTTGACTAGTCTGACTGGGATCCTGCTAATCAGGACCCCATTCACTGTGCTTTCTCCCTAAATTGACCATGGTAAGTACTTCTGTACATCCACAATTGGCTACTGGTGTACCCTGTAAGTCCCTAGTATATGGCACTAAGGTACCCAGGGCATAGGTACACAAGGGGTCTCATTTGGGCTGCAGCATTTATTGTGCCACCCATTGGGGCCCACTCAAACTGTGACTTCAGGCCTGCCATTGCAGCCTGTGTGAGTTGGTGCTTGCACCTCTCACGGCAGATATGTTTCCTTATATCTGGGGTCACTACACTTAAAACCTATAAGTCACCCCTATGGCAGGCTCTTCAGTCCTGAGGGCAGAGAGCTTGGTTATAAGTGTGAGGGTGCCCCTGCATGAGCAGGATACCCCTACAAACACCGGAGTCGATTCTCCAGGCTTTGTAAATGTGGTCAGACCTTTTAATACATATAGTGGACATCCGTCATTACGAGATGTCTAACTATATAGTTGCTGCACCGAACCCGGTCATGTTTGGTGTCAAACATGTTGAAATCATACCACAAAACTGATTCCAGTGTTGGAAGTATGATCCCATGTACTGGGGGGCTCCCTTGGGGTACCCCCCTGTACTACCGATAACAGCCTTTCAGTGTCTGACAGCAAGCTAGTGCTGCTGCCGACCACAGACACGATTCTACTCTCCTGCTGCTGCGCCAAGCTTGAGCAGGTGAAGGTAGAACAATAGGTTTCCTGTCACAGGGAAGTGTGACAACCTCCCAGACAGGACTTAGTGTATTGGGCTGTGGTGGGGGCGCTTGCCAGCGCCACCAGACTGCTTTGAAGGGCACACTTGGTGCCCTCCTCTTTCATACTCCAGTTTGAGCCAGTTCAGGGAGCCTTTGGCTTTCACTCAGGTGCAAAACTGGACAAGGGACATGGGAGTACCCTCCCCTCTGTCCAGCACCTCCTCTGGGAGGGACCCCTGAGTCGTTCCAACCCTTTCCCTGGGTTACTTAAAGGCTTACGTGTCGGTGGTTCCTTAGAATCATCGTGGGACAATTTCAGGGGTGTGGAATTTAATAAAATATCTACTTGTCCATGGGGCAGGTTGCTTCATAAATCTTCTTGTCCTGTAACAAAATCAACTTGCCCCTTTGGTACCATGGAGTGCAGTGACAAATTATGGCAGCAATCTCATTATATAAGAGCTCTGATATAGGCAATCTGATTATGCCAGGGCTCATACCATAGTAGTGTTTGAATACTTGCAATCCCCTTATGTTGCCACGTTTCCGCAGATCTACATACTGGGGCTGAAGGTAGTGGTAAGCAATAGTTCCAGGCTTAGAAAGCCCTTTTGAGTCTGTGCAAACCTACTAACTTGCATGTTTTAAGGGTTTTCAACAACTCTTCTCTAATCTTTTCCCATACTGAGAAATGTTGGAAATTTACTCCTGACAATGGCAGATGTAAGCCTTCTTCCATAGTTGGGAAAAAAGTGGTTGGAGGGAAAGTGTACTTGCAAACACTCAGATTATCGCATGAGCAAATCTACACATGCATATTTGCTCATGCTAAAATGCAGTTCACAAATATTTTCTAGGAGTACTATTTCTTGTCCTACTTCTGTATATTCCTGGGAATTCACGAAAGCCGTATAGCTGCACTTAATGCAAGGACATATACCATGGGTGCACTTTTGAGACTTTTTTTAATAATTGGGCCCCTAATTTGGTCTGGCGTTGACCATGATCTTTTGTGTTTATTAAAATTCTGTCTCTCTCTCTCTCTCTCTCTCTCTCTGTATCGGCTGGCTTCACTGTGAGTGACAGCATTCTGCTCTTTCACAAGGAGCATATCTGCACACAAAGTCGTTTTGTTCAGTGCCAGTAACTACTGTGGCAGTGTGTGCTTTTTAAGACCAAAAAACAATTTTTGCCTTTGCCAATGTTTGTTATAATGGTGAGGGTCCGGCAGCTCCCACACCAATAAGGTTTTACAAAAACCATGCCTAAACAACTCACACATTGACAAAACTAAAAAGCTGACCACCAATTTCAGACCTACTGGCTTTGCCAATGCTTGTTTATTTTTGTTTCCCATAATCCTATTGAAACTGGTTACACTGATTTTCCATTATGAATATTTTGGGGAAATACTATATATATATTTTTTTAATTAAATTTTTATTGAACATATGCAGTGTACAGATCCATCGGCAATAGACGTCAAATTGTACAACCAACTTAACAACTTGTGGCATATGCATAGATGACAATCAAGTACAGTACAGTAATGTTCTACATAGTATGACAGGGTATCATGCTCATCCGTGCAGCAATTACACACTCAGCCTTCCGTATTATTTGGGGACATAGCCTGTTCAACTGATCTCAAATAATGTAACAGCGGTTCCCAGATATCATTAGGTCTGGAGGCGGTGGGGAGTTCTTCTGCATAGAGAACCAAATTGTCTCGGCAGGCCGCCAGATCACGAAGCCACCGTGCCGTCGATGGCCCAGCGGTGTTTTCCCACATCATTGCTACACATCTCTTAGCCACGAGCAGAGCCACTCTCACCAGTTTACCTATATCGCCCTTCACCGAGGGTACAAGACCCAGCAGACACACATGCGGTGAACATTGCAGCTCTAGCCCAACCATAGCGGATATTACACCCTCCCAGAACAGCGCCACTCTGCGGCATTCCCAAGATAGATGCCAGAAGTCAGCATCTGCCGCACCACACCTCTTACATGCGTTGGTGTCTCGAAGTCCGTATTTGAATAGCTTGTGTGGGGTATAGTACGCTTGGTGTATGTATTTGAAATGGATTATACGGAGATTACCGTTGGATGTGAGAGCCCCTGTGAGCTGGCAGCAATATTCCCAATCCCGTGGTGTTAATGGCGGAGTCATACGAGCATTCCACTTCTCTAAGCTATTATTATGTGGCATCAGTTTCTCCTCTCTAGCAGAGCGATATAGTTTGGTGAGAAGTTTATGTCGTGTAGGACTGACCAGCAGGGTGTGGAGAGTTTGTAGTGTCGAAGGTTCCGCAGCGAAGGTATGGTAGTGGGCTTGTATCTCCTTTTTGAGCCTGTGAAATTGAAATATGAAGAGAGGTGTTTTGTTCTTTATGTAGCTAAAGTCACTGTCGGTCAGAAAAACCCCTTCTGGAAACAAATCTTGCATTTTGACTAGCCCTACCTGTTGCAGAACGCGCATAGCACCCACTTCATGCGTCACAGATAGGTTTGAGTGATACACTAGAGGTAGAAGGGGGGAATACAACGGTAATTTCCCGGCCATGCGGCCCAGTGCCTGCCAGGCCCCTATTGTGGCATCCACAGTGTTGATTTCAGAGCGGGGAGTCTGCCGCCTAGAGTGTGTTAACATAGAACTCAGCGGGATGTGGTGAGAGTCTCCATCCTCCACTGCTACGTGTGGGATAAATTTGTGTGCGCCGAGCCAGTAGTGTGCGTACTGTGCATGAGCGCACAAGTAATATAAGTAAAGATCAGGCACGCCAAACCCACCGTGTTTATAATCGAGAGTAAGCGTTTCCCAGCTCACACGGGCCTGCTTGCCCCCCCCCAAACAAGCTTAAGGAGCAGAGATCGCACAGTTTAAAAAAAATGTTTTGTTAGAGGGATCGGTATATTGCTAAACAGGTATAAAAATTGAGGCAGCACAACCATTTTAATTAGAGCAATGCGGTCGGCCAGCGATAATGGTAGTTTCACCCATTTGTCCACCTGCCTTTCCAGCTTCGCATACGCCGGGCCATAGTTCTCGCGTACGACCGTGTCAGGGTCCCTGTGTACCCACACTCCCAGGTACTTCACGGGGTCCGTGGCCCATTCCAGCGGGAAGTCAAGCTCGTGCGGTAGGGTGCACTCCGTCAGCGGGACCACCACCAATTTGGACCAGTTAATGTGTAGGCCGGAGAACAGCCCAAAGCGGACATATTCTCGAAGTATTGGTGCCATGTAGGTATGTGGTTCGCGTATAAAAAGCAGCATGTCATCCGCATATAATGAAATGCCGACGGGGCGATGGGCAAAGCAGAGGGCCGAGGCACGGTGCCGCTGTCTGACGATACAGGCAAGGGGTTCCAGAGTTAGCGCAAAAAGAAGGGGCGAGAGGGGGCATCCCTGACGCGTCCCTCTAGTAATGCGTATGGGGTCTGATGTACTACCCTCCACTCTGACATGTGCAGCCGGCTCGGTATATAGCAGGCGTATCCAGTGAACAAACATGGGGGGGAAGCCCATACGACGTAGGATGTTAAAAAGGTAACTCCACTCTATGGAGTCGAAGGCCTTGGCAGCGTCCAACATCACAGCCGCCGCCTGTAGCCCTGGATCGAGGAGATGAAACATGGAAAAAAGAGTACGCAGGTTGTGCGAGGTGGATCTGGTTGGAATAAAGCCAGACTGATCCGGGAGGACCAATCCCTGCATAAGCGGCTGCAAACGGACGGCCAAAATCTTAGCCAGTATCTTGACGTCTGTGTTAATTAGCGACAGCGGTCTATATGAGTCGCATCTATGGGGCGGCTTATCTTTTTTAAGTAATGCAATGATCAAGGCTTCCCGAAGGGTGGGTGGCAGCTTGCCAGAGTCATATGCCTCGGCGTACATCTCTAGTAGATGAGGGGCAAGCTCCTCTGCATATTCTTTATAAAATTCACTAGGGAAGCCATCGGGACCGGGGGCCTTTTTGTTTGAGAGGGACTTAATCGCCGCGCGAACCTCTTCTACCGTGACCGGTTGACTAAGAAACTCCCTCTGTCCATCCGACAACCAGGCGATGGCAATGTCTGCAAGGTATGCATCCAAGTCATCACCGTCGGCCACTCCACGTGTAGTTTATAGGTCTGCGTATGTGGTGCGGAACTGTGCTAAAATCTCAGGGGTAGTGTAGTGATCATGTCCAGTATCGTCAGTGATCTTAGAAATAACATGATGGTTCAGGCGGTCCCTGATCTTATGAGCAAGGTGACGTCCCGGTCGTCCCCCCTCCCCGTATGCGCGGGCAACATGTCGTCTAGCAATGTATTTAACCTCCCGCTCCGCTAGCTCAGTGTATTCCAGTGTAGTCTCCTTGATCGACGCCAGCGTCTGAGCACATGGCGAGGTCTCATAGGAGCGTTCAAGATCGTGTAATGAGGATTCAAGCTTAGTGAGCTGTCCCCGCAGATCCGTCAGGATACCAGCAGCCGTGCCTATGCAAGTGCCCCGAATAGTGGCCTTGAAGGCCTCCCAGAGAGTCATCGCACTGTCCACCGAGCCTTTATTGTGGGAAAAATATTGCGTGATGGCGTCACGAATAGGCGTGACATAAAGAGGGTCAAGCAGGGCCTCTGGGCGGAGGTGCCCAGTGAACGATCGGCGTGCAGTGTTTGGAAAGTGTAATGCAAGACAAACTGGATTATGATCAGACAGTGTGCGAGGCAATCCCTCTACCCGAGACACCCAGCCACCCGCCGTTTCACTCAGCAACCAGTAATCTAACCGGGACCAGCTACCATGTGCTGTGGAAACGTGTGTGCCCTCACGCTTGTCCCAATTTCGCTGACGCCAGACATCTATCAGCCCCAATTCAGCCATTCCCTCGTTAATGATCCGGGCCACTCTAGGGGATTGACCTCCTCTGCTACTGGCCTTGTACCTGCTGGGGTCTAAGTGTGTGTTAAAATCCCCTCCCCACAGTATCACAGCTTCAGGCCAGTCACGCAGTGTGGAGAGGATGCGCTCAAAAATGCCAGGGTCGTCAATGTTTGGTCCGTATGTGTTCACGATTGTGATTAGACTGCCCGCCAACTTCCCGTGTACCATGGCGTAATGCCCAGCATCATCGGTACAGTCTTTGAGCATGGTGAAGGGGACATGCTTCTTGACCATCGTGAGGACTCCCCGTGAGTTGGAGGAATAGGAGGAGGCTAGTCTATAGCCAGACCACTGTGACCCAACACGCCCATTAGATTGCGGGGCCAGGTGTGTTTCCTGTAATAGGGCAATTGCGACCTCGTGGCGATCTAAATATGCTAAGACCTGACGAATCTTCTTCGGTGAGTTGAGTCCCCGTACATTCCATGTGAGACAGGTAATTACAGTGTGAGCAGCGTGTGAGTTAAAAACATGTTATACATTGAGCATGATACCACTACATTACGTGAATGCACATCTACAGTAATCTCAGTAAAACAGATGAATACAGCCACATAACCAAACCCTTCAGAATCCCCCACCCTCTATCACCCCCCACCCACTTTAGCAACCCCAACATGCCAAAGCCATCCCAAACCCCCCCTGATAGCCCCCAAATGTAGCGCCAAGGGAGTAAACAGTAATGGGGATCACCCATGTGGGAGCGCTGGAGCGCAATACCCCTCCCGTTGTAGTGGGAGGTGGCCGAGCGGGAGTAATATTGTCGCCTGGCCATTGCCGTGCAATATCACATAGTAATGATAGATCTACCTACATCTGAATGATATTAATCAAAAAGTATGGGGCATTGCTAACAACAGAATGCAAGCCTTTGAGTAATTTTCCCATGTCACATTATCCAAACTCAATGCAGCTAGCAGGTAGGGAGTCCCAAACTAGAGCAAAACAGAGGGGGGTGGAGCATCTCCACAACTCACGTGCCCCAATAGTATCATTGTTCGTCAGGAATCGCACTAGATGGTCCGTCGCCACCATCCACCTCAGAGGAGGGGGCCCGGCTGCGTCGCTTTAGAGTCTTCGCATAGTCCATTGCTGACTTTGGGGTGGTGAAGATCCGAGGCCTCCCATTATCATCGATGTGCCGCAATGAGAAATTTTTTCACTGGCTGGTATTCCCTTCGAGCCTCCTGCACTGCGGCGGTGAAATCAGGGTAGAAAGCAAGGGTGTTGCCCTCGTGCGTTATAGTGCCTTTCTCCCGGGCCATATGGAGGATGGCATCGCGGTCTCAGTAATTGAGCAGGCGGGCAATGATGGGTCGTGGTGCCGCGCCCGGTGGGGGACGAGAAGTGAGAGACCTGTTGGCCCGCTCCACAATTAGTACCTGAGACAGGTGTTCGGCCCCAAAAATGTCTCGGAGGAGTTTTTCCACGTAGGTCTCGAGGCGGCCGGTGTTCGTGGACTCCGGTAGGCCAGTGATGCGCACATTATTGCGTCGTGACCTGGCCTCCAAATCCTCATTGCGAGCTTGTATGACGGCCAGCACCCTCTCCATGGATGTCGCTCTCGTAGTCACCTGCTGTAGGCCATCTTCAGCCTCCGATATACGTGTTTCAGCCTCTCCCAGCTGCATTGCATGCTTGTCCAATTTTTGCGACATATGATCCATACGTAAGTTCAGATTATCGATCTTCCCGTCGATAGATTGGAGGCTGGCTTGGACTGCAAGGAGAGTTTTATCAATATTGGACAGTTGGTCACCAGGTGCATCAATTTCGGAGTCCGAGGCGGCCTGCTGAGAGGTTTTTGTGGACCTGCGGGGCTCGAAGGTGAGGCGCGGCTGGCTGCGCTCAGACTTCCCCCATGGCAATGATACTGAGGCGAGACGCAGCTGGGCAAGAAGATGGTGCCCGCCCGGAGGGCGCTCAGGCCGCTGTGGTCAGGTTTCCAGTAGACAGTATCGGGGGAGCAGGAGCAAGGGCACAGCGTGACAAAGTGCGCCCAGTAGCGTCAGCGCAATCAAGATGGCTGCGGTGCAGCCCCCGGTCAGGGGTGGGGGGGCACAACAGCGAGGGTACAGCACCCGGTCAAGTAGCACCACGAGCGTGGTGAGCCGTCAGGTGGTCTCCAGAGCACTGCACATCCCACAGCGCGATCTCCGCAATAGTCAGTGGCCACTACTAAAAACGCGGATTGCGCAAAGCTGTTTTAGCACTCAGGTCCGAAAGCGAGCCAGACCCAGGAGCAGGAGTAACGGAGATGGCCCCGCAGCAGTCTATATGTAGAGATGTCGCAGATCAGCAGGACCGGTGGTCGTAGGCGGAGAGGATAATGCACTCTCCAAGTGGGTCCCAGTAGTTGGTAGCAGCTTTAGGCAATGGGATAACCGGTGTCGCCCCCGGTCACGGCGTAGGGGGCGAGCGGGAGAGGGGAGTGTCGCCGGCCGCCAGTAAGTACAGGCGCCCTGGGTCACCAGCAGTTCTTAGCGGGAGGAGGCCTCGCTGCACACTGTGGCTCAGGAGGCACGCCCAACCAGCTCTAGGGAAGACAGGTTCAGCCGGCCGCCAGCCGCACCACTGCACATCAAATTGTCATCACGGAGCACTGGCAGTGTCAGATCTGGCCGCAGATAGGAATCCCCACCTCCGGGCGTCAGGCCACAGAGTATGCCGCTGCGTGAGGTGAGTCGATGCAGGCGAGAGGGGCCCGCAGTATGTGGCCACAGACGGGCCTCGATCAGGGGGGGGCACACACCTCAGCACGCCCCCGGGTCAGCGACTTTTTCCCTGCGGAGGCCCGCAGTCGCGCGGCCCAGACCGGTAGCGCCAGGCAGCGGGGGGATCAATGCCGAGACCCTGTGGCCCACAGCTAGCATGCCGCACAGGCCGGGACCGGGAGAAGGCGCGCACCCCAGGCAGCCAAGGGAATAACGCACCAGGGCGCCCGCCGCCCCCAACCCAGCCCGCACAGCCCACCGGTCTCCAGCCGAGTCACGGGACCCCCCCGCGCCCGCACCAGTCACGTCTAGCGCGACGCAGCACTCACCGCAGCTCCGCAGTTAGAGCCCGTCCCAGGCCGCCATTGCGGTGTTGCAGGCCCAGAAAGACTGGCAGGCCCCTCGCACGATCACCTGAAGGCAAAGAAGGCAGCTCTGCACAGGAAAGGCTGCCCACTGTTCTCCGCCACACTTCTGCGGTAGGCAGAGCGCAGATTGCTGGCAGGAACTCAAGGATAATGTCCGGATTGATGGCTCGGCCGGCGGAGCTGCTCTATCGATCGGCCATCTTGCCTTGCGCCCTCTAGCGCCCCCCCCATTTTTGGGGGGGAAATACTAGCATGCATCAACACGTCACTAAATGATGCTGCAAAGAAATGGTACCTGAAATCTTACAGTAGTTTAGCAAAATATTTTTTTTCTGCTTTCATTTTTTTAATGAACATTTTATTTTGAAAGCAAAGAATCATCAATCTTGCTTTCAAGCTTCTGCAAATATTTGCATCAAATCAGAGAGCATTCTGGGAGCATTATACATAGCCTCATATTGCTAAACTTTGAAAACGTGTGTACACATTTTTATGCTGGAACTACTGTCAGTAGTGCAGTCGGAGCATACAACATTTACTCAGAGCGCTCACCCTAATAATAAAGGCTTTCAATTAATGAACCATAAATACAAGTTTGAACATTATTAACATATGGGCGAAAATATTACTTTAACTGCAGACAGTGCCCTTCCCTGATCCATAATGTGGTACTGCAAACTGGCAGCCAAAGGGTTTGTGCTGCAGGGACTTGGGCCTACTTGTCCCAGGACAAAATAAACATGAAAACTTGTTATTGCCCTTGACCCCAAACAATATGTCCTGGGCGTCGGGCTATAGGAATTCCACATCCTGACAAGACTCAAGCCTGAAACCAGTAGTAACTCTTCGACCGTCATCCTGACAAGACTCAAGCCTGAAACCAGTAGTCACTCTTCGACCGTCTGGACACTTGGACTTCGCTGGACTTCACCTGGAACTGAGACTGCTTCAAGGAAAACTCCTGGTCTTGCTGTTCTGCAAGCCTTCTTCGTCGTCTGTGTCTGTGCTTCTTCCAGGATCTTCACCAGACCTGTGGGCATCAAAGACAACCGAAGTAATCTCCCTTGGAGTGAAGGAGTCACTCCCCTGCATCTGCAGGCACCGCAACTAAGCTGACTGGTCTACTGTTCCCGACATCCCACGGACTTCGAAAGGCTCAGCAACACAGGTGGTGGTTCTGCAACTCCCTCGAGGCCTGACCTGTCCTCTCTACAATTTTGAGGTCAGTATCCCTCGTCGGAACCGCTGGGACCGAACCCCTGTGCACCGCGTCGACTTGCCGTTGCCAAGGCTTGTAGGCTCTGTACTGCAGAGATCTTCAGGCTACAAGAAGCTCCAGCATCTCTTCCTGCCAAGTACAGCATTCTAACTAACCGCATCCTCTGCACCGTAGGCCTTCCTTCTTGGTGAGCTGCTCGAGGTCCTCTTGCCTCTCCTGTGCCTTGGGCTTGTGGGTCCTCTTGAGGTCCTTCTGCTCCAGTGGGCTCCCCTGCTTGCTCGGGGCCTGCTTTGACTCTCCTGTTTGTGGTGAGTTCCTTGGACCTTGCTGGTCCCAACGTTGCTCCTTCTTCATTTTCCATGCCACTTGCAGCTACCAAGACATGTTGGTACTCCCGCCGGACACCGACCCCCTGGTTATCAACTTTCGACATGGGACAGCTCGTGCATGGCTCCTGGTCTTCCTCAGCGTCGCTGTGTCCTCACAGCTGCACCGACAAGGTCACCGTCAACACTTCTGAACCGTCCGACATCGGTGGGCATTGCTCTTCCATGCCTCCTGGTCACCTCCGAGTGGCATAGACTCTGTCCCCTCTGCTCACAGGTTCTTCACTTCAAGAATCCACCCTTGGATTCCACCGGACTCTTGCATAGTCTTCTCCAGCAGCATCTTCTTCGAAGTCCTCCATTGTGGTCTACGGTGGTTACCGACGTTAATTCGCACCTATGCACCCGGCTTCCCTGGTGTAGGTATCCTGGTTCCTGGGGTATCCACTGGTGGGGCGACTCTCCACTCTTCTGTATTCCACAGGGTTTCTTCGGGGTCCTCTGGGAAGGGTCCTTCTTCTCAAAAACTGCAACCACGACTTCCCCGTTGACTTCAATTGGACATGCAGCTATGTTTCCAGTCTACACAGCCTCCGTGGGGTTCCTGGGTAGTTACCTTGGGTGGTTCCTTGTGTCTCCAGCTCCTCTGAGTCTCCTGGTCCAAGTCCCGACTTTGGTCGCAGTTCGCATTCCACTTTTTTAGATTATGGTTTGTTCTCCCCCTGGAGACCACTGTATTTTGAGCTTACTTACCTATTTGCAATTTAAGTATTGTTGTTTATTTGTGTTGATATCTCCGGGTAGGAGATATACCAATGTGTTAGTGAGTGTTGTGTAATAAATAGACATATTTTTATATATACACTGTGTGGTTCTTTTTCATTTAACCTACACTACGTGATTAAACTGGTAAAACAAGCTGCTTAACACTTCTTCAAGATAAGCCTGAAAGCTGCTCTCCACAGCTACCACTTTGAGAGCTTTCTATGGTTATCAATGATCACTAAAATCACCATAAGGGTTGCCTGGATTAGTGCAAGGTGCCTCACTTAAATAAGTGTGCGCCATATACTAAGCCATCCTCCTACAGTCAGCATACACTTTCATCTTTTCTTTGTTAACCAAGTCCTTCTCCCAAATTGCTGTCTTATCTTTCTTTCTCTGATTGGTCCATTGAGGTAACTTAGTGTTCATTGCTGTCCCGAAGATCAGGGTCACAGGACTTTCAACTGTGGTCGAGTGGGGTGTTGAACGATAAGCTCTCAAGGTAGATTTCAGCACAGTTTTCAAATCAAGCTTCTCAAGAGTAGCACGCTGCACTGCTTTCTTTAGCGTGCTTGCAAAACGCTCAACAAGTTTGTTGGCCTGCGGCCACAAAGGTGTGCTCTTCTGATGCTTTACATTCAGATGTTCCAAGAAATCTTTAAACTCTTGACTGTTGAAAGGCGGGCCATTGTCAGATTTCACCCCATATCGCAAGGATGCCATCTAGTTTTTCAATTACTCGTTCTTGAGTAGTAGGTGAAAGATCTTCAATTAATATAAATCATGAGTATTCGTCCATAATCACCAGCAGGTGATGTCCATTGGTGAGTGGGCCAAAAAATTCAATGGCTCTTCTCTCCCATACATACTTTGGGAGTTCTGACATGTTCAAGGTGTGGTGAGTAGTTTTTGTGGAAAGGCAGTTACATAGATGAGAGGCCTTTGATTCCTTTCAACCCTGTCATCAAGATAAGGAAAGCAGACTCTGTCTCGTAGAGCTCTTTTGTGGCAACGATTCCACAGAAGAGTCCTTCCTTGCCACTTCAATTCTTTTCTGCCGCATACTCTCTGGAATCCTTGACATTTTTGTATTTTTGATATTCACCATTTCTGGTGAGCAGTTGAAGGTGTTGGTTCCATGGCTGAAGTGTAATTTTATCCTTCAACTTTAACATGTCACTATCACGGCTCATAGCAGTGACAATCTGGGCTAACGAAAGGGCAGCTGATGTGTTTCATTTTACAATGAAGTTAATATAGGCCTCAGCCGTCTTGGATGGAGTACCATGACCATGTATATGCACTCTGGAAATGTAGTCCGCAGGGTTCTGATCATTCCCTGTACGATGCACAATGGCATAATTATACTCTTGTAACTGTAGTCCCTATCATTCAATGTGAGGAGGCATTTTGGCCTTTGGATTGCCAAATATAGTCAGTACCGCTTGATGATCATTTACCATTGTAAAAGATTTTCCATTCAAGAATACATGGAAATGGTTGTGAGTAAGCATGTTCTGTTTGTGACAAACTTCTACTTGCATATGCCGCAATATGCATTCTAGCATACCGGTGTCTGCTGTGCTGTGCAAGGACAGCGCCTAACCCGACTGGGATAGCGTCAACAACAACCTGTGTATGAAGCTTCGGATTGAAGTTTGCCTTTTCAGTAGCATTGTCAATGGCTTGATTGATTTTCTAAAAACGTTTCTCACATTCATGTGATCAATGAAATGAAACATTCTTTTTCGACCAGTCTCTCTCAACGCAGCACTTACAGTGGCAAAGTCTTGTATGTATATGGAACAGTAACTGACCATGCCAAAAAATGAATGCACCATAGAAACATCTTGTGGGGGCTCAGCATTTGACGGCGCTTGTGCTTTAGCAGGATCTGGTGTCATACCCCCATCAGAAAAGAAATGGCCAAATAATTTTAGGTTTGTTTTATGGAATTCACACTTGTCTGCATTCAAAGTCAAATCTGCTTCCACAAGTAAGCAACATACTTGTGTAAGAGCTTTATCATGCTCCTTTTGCGTAGTTCTGAAAACCAATCTGTCATCACTGTAATTGAACGCATTTGTGACAGGCTGTATGATGCATCGGAAGACGTCTTGAAACAGTTCTGCAGCGTATGACACACCAAAACGTGATCTTTTGTATTGAAGCAGACCAATGTGTGTTGTAAAGGTTGTAATGTACCTGCAGTCTTCTTCAAGTTCTAACTGATGATAGCCTTTATTTAAATCAAGGCGAAAAAAGACCTTTGCACCATTGAATTGCGTTATCATGTCAGCAATGTGTGGACCTGGATGTCGTTCTCGTTCAATTGCCTTGTTTGCCTGATGCATATCGGCGCATATGCGTACCGCTCCTTCACTGTCTTTTTTGGGTACTACCATGATGGGAGAAACCCATGGTGTTGGACTAGTAGAACACTCAATGATATCATGCTTAAGTAACGATACAAGTTCTTTTTCAACAACTTCTTGAAGATGAAAAGCAATTTATCTATGTCTCTGAGCAACAGGATGGATGTCCTCATTAATATGTAACTTTACGTTCATAGTCTCAAGCTTTCCCAAACCATGAAATAACGAAGAGAACTGACTTACTATTTCAAGGAGAGCATTCATGTTGTAATTCATGGAAATGAGTCCCATATCAGCGGCTGTGCTAAAACTGAGTAAACCGGCACTGGACGCTGTGCCTTGAAGCACATGGATGGGTGCTTGCACCTTTGTTTTCTTGTGTTTTCTTGTTGCTACAAATGAACCATGACTATTTAAGGGCGTCGATGCAGCCCATGTATATACTTTGGTTTTCGGTAGCCTAAGTTGCTGCAATAGAGAGAATTCATTATATTTCTCCTCGGGCATAATGTTTATCGATGCACCACTGTCGATAATAAAAGGTATCGAACAACCATTTACTCTCAGTGCAATCTTTGGACAATGTTTGAATGACTGTGGTGCTTTGGCATATCAATCTTTCTTTGACTGACGTTTTTCTTCACAAGTGGCCAAACCAACAGGCACATGCTTTTGTGAGGTAAACATCGACATGGCATAATCATTTTCTTCACTTTCACTTGATACTGATACAGAAGAACTGTCTGACGATGACTTAGATGACATCGACTTCGTTCAGTGTCGATTTGTCTTAACTGATGTCTCCCCTTGGCCTTGTAGGTGTGCAGTGAACGTTGCTTCTGGAATGTTCTGGCGGACATTTTGTCTTCTGCCGCGACACACTTACTTTTTCCTTTGCTTTGCAAACTGTCACAAAACAGTTCTACTTCCCACAGCCTTACATATCTGTCCAAGAGCGGGACATTTACCTTCGTGTGGAAACGAAAATCCACATTAAAACACAACTTCTTTTGATGTGTAGACATCACTTTGTATCCTTCAGTCTGCTGTTTGAGTTTACTTTTCACACTCATGACGGATTCATTCAGGGCACCTCTGGCCTCCATGTCAGCAGCTTGTCTATCAATACACTCTTCAGCTCTGGCAGCCATTATCACTCGCTCCAGACTAAGAGTTTCTCAGCATTCGTCTTCTGAATGATTCTGACAAGCATCCGTCAATAACTCTCACATCCATAGCTTCTTCATCATTAAATTAATTGAACTTACAATTTCTGATGAGTGTGTCATGGCTCTCCACTAATTCATCAATGGTTTCACCAACTTTCTGGCGTTCTTGGTTGAAGATGTATCGTTCATACTCAGCATTTGGTATTGGATTTAACTTGAGATTCATCACTTCTTTAATCTGACGATATGTGACTTCTTCGTCAGTTCACAGCATTTTCATTATGCCTTCTTTTACACCATCACCAGCAAGGTTTTTGAGATACTTGATAATCTTTTTGTTATCAGTCTCTTCAAGTGTATCAATGAATTCATCAAAGGTCTCTATCCAAGCAGCCCATCTATTGGCAATATTTTGCTTTTTGGTATTATTGAACGCCGGTGGTAGTTTCAAGAAATCGGCAGCATTGTAGCCATTTCTGTGAGTGGCTAACATTGAGGGTGGAGCTCTCTCTGGATCCCTTGATTGTTCATCTTGAACCTGTTTGTGTGAGCCATCTTTAAGGCCTTGAGATGCGCTGGCCTCTGGATCATTCTTGATGACTTTTTGAATGACGGCCTCAGTCTTCGCCTCCATTCTCTCAGCCTTCCACAGTTCCTATAGATATCTTCGGTTGCTTCGGATTGTTTCCAGCTTGGCAAGCACAACCCCTGTGCTTTGCCTGAGTTGCGGAGCCTGGCGCTGAGGTCGTACCGGCTCACTTTACTCAGGTTCTGGTGAGTAAATAACTGTTTTATTCTTTGGCATCTCTTTGTGCGCTCTTTGTCTTTACAACTTTCTAATTGTAACGTTATCTAGCAATTTGTGATTATCAATAGCTGCGCTATCAAAAGTTGGTTGCACCCGCCTTTAGCGTTATCACTCCTTATTACCTGTGTCTGTACATTGCGTAACAGCGTGGTACCTTCATGTATGTTCAGACCAGTAGGTTCTCGTTCGCCGATATGTAAGTTTCTTTGCAATGCTTTAGTTGTTTTCAGCTTCTTTACAACGGCTGGAGTTGCGCTTTGACTCCACGTGCGTTAAGCTTCGATTCCGTACTTCGTCTGCAACGCACGTGGCACGGACAAGCTGTTTGCTTGGACCACGGCAAACT
Source organism: Calotriton arnoldi (assembly GCA_963921515.1). NCBI lineage: Eukaryota > Metazoa > Chordata > Amphibia > Caudata > Salamandridae > Calotriton > Calotriton arnoldi. The sequence continues at coordinate 2,650,304 of CAWUFW010000272.1, read as the reverse complement.
CTCAGGGAGAGCACTGTTGATCTTCGAGTTACTTATCCCCTCGCTCGTCGCCAGTTGTAGCATCCTCCCCAGTGTGTAACTGTGAATGCAACATTCTAAACCAGCCTTCATTGCATTCACTCTAACACTTATGTCACAGTTTTACAGAGTTCACCAGGAGCCAAAATGGTTCCATCATTTCTAACTCACAAGACTTCACCATGTACAGCTGAGTGATGTACCTCTGTTAAAAATTATCTTTGCTCTTCTGCCCAGTGCTTTTCATTGAACCTCAAAGCTGCTGTGGGTCTGTGTTATGATCCATATATCAAATATGGTTCAAAGAAAGTAGACAGTCTTTTTGTTGCTTATATTAAAAATCTTTATCCAATAATTATAAAAAGAAAGAAATAGCTTAATAATATACTGTCTATAAAAGAAGACCAAGCAACTTAACGGCCCTGAATATTCACAGAATCTCAAAAGAGCACTAATTACAATCTGGGTAACATATAATTAATGTTTAAGTTGACATGAATTTTACCACCTTAGTTATAGTTTTATTTGTAACACTATAAGAGACCTAAGGGCCCGATTTCGAGTCTGGCGGTCGTGGACCACCAGACTCGCGGTGAGTGGCGCAACAGCTTTTTGGGCTGTCCACCGCTGCGCTGAGGGCCTATATAATATGCAAGGCTGGACTGCCGTGGTCCACCGAGCATATTATGAGTTCCCCTCCGCCAGCCTTTTCATGGCGGGCTCACCACCATTAAAAGGTTGGCGGAGGGGTAACAAAGGGAGCACTACAGGGCCCCCCATGCCCCCACCGTCATGAGGATGCATTCGGGGGGCACAACATATGCCCCCTTGTTTGCATGCACCCCAAGTTCCAGGGCGGCATGGACTTCACAGTCCATGCCATTCTGGAACTTCTTTGTTCTGGAACGGCAAAAGAAACAACAGGAAAAGCCCACAAGACAGGAGCTCAATTCGTAATCTGGCAGGCGGTTCCTGCACGGCTTTGGCCCCTAAGTTCCTTCATTCCTTATTCTAAATCTAAATTCATGAAAACAAAATCTTAGTAATAGTTTCTTTTCTGGTATTATCATTGTGCAAATAGTTAAAACACTGTCTATAATTTTTTTAATAAGTCAAACAAATGACAAGGTATTTATGTTTACTGCAGGACCCTTACCTCTGTTAAACTGTAAGAGCGAAGAATAAAACCTAGAAAGCATATTTTTTCTAATTCAGCTTTATTGACATTTGAGAGTTCACAAATCAAACACTTTTGCAGTGTTCTTCGATTACAGTTCACAGGAGATGATCGATGAAGTAAAAATCGAAAGCTTCCCCATTTCTTGCATAATGTTAAGGATTTTATGGTCTTACGGTAGGCATCATCATTTATTATATTTCTGAGTCACCAGGAACAGTATTCAGGTGTACACCAGAGGTTAATGTGATAGCTCTCTATATTACCCCCCCCCCTCATTCCATGTGTCCTACTTGTGTTTAATGGTCCTAAAAAGTAAAGCAGCTATACCTTAAACAAAAGAACCTAATGCAAAGACATATCTTTATTTTAAAAAGTTAAGTGGGTTCTGCCCACAGTTAAAGGAAAGAGAGAGCTAACTGAGCACCCCTTACAATGACGCTACCTCTGTTTAATTCCTGACGGAGTGGGAGAGAGATCTTAAACCCTCCCTGCTACCTCCTTTGTTCCCTTCAACTCAGACAGGAATTCCTGTGCCTTAATCTCGGAGAAAAACATCTGCACCCTCCCTTTAACAATAATTTTGAGTCGAGCAGGGAATAACAGATAAGCCTTGCACCCTAACCCTTGAAACGGGGTTATTAGCTGTCGACCATCTCCTCTCAACGGTTGCATGACAGAAATCTGGGCGAGCAAAAAATGTGTGGGCTTCATATGATCGTTTAGCCTCCGGACGAGCTCTGACTAGGATTGCCTGCCGCAAAATGAAATTGCCAATATAAACAAGAATAGCTCTTGGATGCTCCCCCTGTCTCCCACCACTGTTTTTCTTTTGATAAAAAGGGAAATGATGCGCTCTCTGGACCTCGATATCCCAATTCCACTGGGCCAGTTCCGGGAATGCAGCCTTCAAAAGTCTAACTACAAAGAGCATAATGTTCTCGCCTTCCGCTTTCTCCGCAATACCAAGCAATCGAATGTTATTTCTGCGTTGGCGGTTCTCGAAATGCTCGAGCTTCCACATTACGTCCTCGGTTTGTCTCTCTCGCGTCTCTTTAAAGTTCTGTAATTTTGCCACTTCATCTTCCAGATTACCTGTTCTTTCCTCAACAAGTGTTACCCTATCAGCCATATCTGAGCACAACTTATTGACTTTTCGAAGTGAGGCCTGCACCTTAGTTGCCTGATGTGCCCTGCGGCCCTCTAGTCTTGCCTCCCCCTGCATCTGTTTGAGGGTAGAATATACTAATTCCAGTGATGGTGCGACTGCGGTAGCAGAAGATGGCTCAGCCTGTCCTGATTTCTCTGAAGTGGCCGTTTCACCTTCCTCCATGTACGTTTGGGTCGTTGCGGAGTAGTCCCATTCAAGTTTTCTCGCAGTATCATTTTTAGTGGGGCTGGCATTAGTCTTAGCCTTGGATCTCTGTTTCCGCGATAGGGTCTTTATTTGTTGAGTCTTTTGGACCTTTTGCGTGTTTGAGGAGTCTCCAAAAGAGTTATCAGTCTCTGACTCCGACCCAAGCGACGTGTTTATATCGCTTGTTGATGATATATCTGTATCATCGTTTAGCGAGAAGAATTTATCCCCTTCTGGCGAGCGTAGGGTCATTAAGCTTAAATCTTTTCTTTCCCCTTCCCCTCTGGGAACGCTCAAAACACAGTCACCACATTCCGGGGGGCCAGCCTTTGCTGCACAAGCCTGAGGTGCTAAACCTGTCCCGCTCCCATCCAAATCCGCATTGTTCAAATGTGTAGTCACCTCTGCTTCTATTTCTATTTCTTTGTTTTGAATTTCCCTCACAACCCTCACAGTACTGTCCACAGTATTGTTCGGCGTGCCACCCCAATTATCTTGATTAGCTTGACCGGCTTGACCGGCTTGTGTGGCGTCCTGTAGGACGAGGGCAAGATGGCCGCTGACTGATCTCTGCGGGAGCCGCTGCTCATCATGCTCTCTACCCGATCAGCTTGATCAGCCTGAAGGATAGATGCTAGCCGGTAAAAACCCCAGGGCATGCCGCTGAGCACCTATCTGATAACGCGGCTGCTCACCTGGATGCGGAAACAAGGATCAAGGCGAGTGCTGGGGATACACACGAGCGGCAGTCAAACTCGACAGGACTCGGAGTGCCCAATCTGCGGAGGCGTGATGGCGCCTAAAAACACCAGGTCAACAAGGGATGTGAAGGACCCGCCGAAAGAGAGTGGTGCCGCATCTAAGGGACTAGGGCTCAATCGGCGTGGTCCGAAGAGAACAGAGGCCGAGGAAAACACGGCAAAGACTGGGAAGCCTCGGGAAGGTGGAGTGGATGGCCTCCCTGCTACTCCCTGTGCCTGCTGCCAGAGGGTCCTTCTGGGGTCTCCATCGATTCCTGCTGGCTCTCCTGCTTGCTGAGGGCTGGCTCTAACTTACCTTTGCTAGGTGATTTCCCTGGACCTTGCTGGTCCTCCTTTTTGCAACTCTTCATTCAACGCGTCTGCTGCATTTGCCAAGGCTTGTTGGTGGTCCTGCCAGCAACTGACCATCCTTCATTTCTTTGACCGTTGTGGGACAGCGTGTGGGCGGCTCCTGTGTTCTACATCCTCGCCTGGGCTCCACAGCAGAAGGAGTTCTTGGAGTTGCAGCTGTGAAGTACCCCTGAGAAGGGTGGGCATTGTGTGCCTGTACCTCCTGGACGACTCGGGTGGTTTGGACTCTGTCTCCTCAGGTGCTCCTCATCCAGAATCCACATTTGGGTTCCACCAACCTGGTCTATGGGTCACGGTAGCAGCTGGGCATTGGAAGATCCCCATTGACTTCAACAGGCATTTCCAACACCACTTCATACCTATGCACCCAGGCTCCCTGGTGCAGGTATCCGGCTTCTGTGGGTATCCACGGGTGGGGGTGCTCTCCAATCTCCCTGGTTCCAAAGGGTTTCCTCAGGGTCCTCTGGGAAAGGGCCCTGAAACTCCAAAACCCTAACCACAACTTCCCCATGTTGTTCTATGTACTCTGATCCAGGGTATCACCTCTGCACCTGGACGCCTAGGGACTCCTAGTTACTTACCTTGGGTGGTTCCATCTTCCCCTGGCCTACAGATCCTTGGGTGGTAGGTAGTCTTGGTTAGGTACCCCTTTCGCATTCCACTTACTTAGATTATGGTTTGGCCCCCCGATAGGGGCTCATGTGTTTTTATGTGTTTTACTTACCTGTGTTACTGATATTGTTATTGTGTAACCCTAACAAAAGAGAGGAGGGGTACTGGGAGCGAAAAAAGGTCCAGTGCCCGTTCTCCAAAGTTATGTATTCTCCAAAACGAGTGGTCACTGTTCCTAACAAAGAAAAGAGAAGGAGAGGAACGGTCTAGGGTGTAGATAAGAGAGTCAGCAAGACTCTTATTTGTTGCCCTCACACATCCCGAAGGATGTCATGCTTCCTCATAGGGCAGTTGCTCCTCGTCGGGCCGGTGCTGCAATGCCCTATGGGTCCCCCGAAGGGTCACTTTTGCAGAGATCTTTTGGAAAATTCTCACTGTATGATGCGTGTGAGGAAGTGCTCATAAGAAAGTGAGTGAATATAAAATTGACTAGAGGATATCGATGCTATGTCAATTTAATGGGTGGATTCCTCTGTCAAAAGTTAAAAAAAAACAAAGGTTAGTGATACTAGAGGGTTATAATGGCCATAGGTAGTCAGGTGTAGATATGAGTGGAGACAGTTTTATATATATTGTGTTAACATGTTTTGCACCCCTGTTGGTCTCGGGCGGAGATCTTTAGCGCTTCTTCAGTACCAGAAAAAAGAGTATTATGTGAGTGGAAGTGTGCAGGGGCCCTCCCTCTAGACTTGGATCCTATCTTGAGTAATCCAACCTCTTCCATGTAGGGGAAGATCCCCCTGGGTCATGGCGAAAGGGTGCAGTACTGTCACAAAGGGTCAGGCGGTAGCTTCATGGTGCCGCACCTACCCGTCCTTTCGTCTGCCCGAATATTATTGTGTATGCATATCTCCGGGTAGGAGATATACCAAAATAGTTTAGTTTTGCTGTGTAATAAATACTACAGTATTTTTCTAACACAGGTGTGGTTCTTTCCTGTGTGATTCTCACTGACTGATTTGTGTGGTAAATGCACCCGCTTTACGCCCTCCTGGATAAGCCTTAGCTGCTCTCCACCGCTACTCCTTGAGAGCTTTATTTATCAGGGACCTATTACACTATCACCAAGGGTTGCCTGGACTCATTGCAGGGTGTATCACCAGTAGGTGTACACCATATACTGAGCCAGCCTCCTACATTCATCATTTCAGATCTCTTTGAATATGTTCACCCCGTGTTATTGCAGGAGTTGTTTTTTTCCAAGATTCTAATTTTGCTACCTTTCCCACAAATCTATACACTGAGCGGGAAACAGTCGTTCCTGGGTTGTAATGCTCTGTTTGTTTGTGTACACCTACAAACTAACATGTTTAAGAGTGTTCACCACTTCATGTCCAAACTCTTCCAACACAGGAAACGGTAGGAAATGTACTCCTGATAAAAGCAAGAGCAAAATCTTTACAAGGTGGGGAAAAAAGGTGTGAATTTGCAGTCGCTCAGCATATTTTCGCATGCGCAAACCTATACATATCTGTTTGCTCATGCAAAAATGCAATTCACAAATGTTTGTTTAAAGTACGGTTTCCTGGCCTAAGTCTGCAAACTGTTGTGAATTCTTGAAAGTCATAAATCGGCATCAGTGCAAAGACGTATATCTATGGGAGCATGCTTTACGGAACTGGCCCTTAATTTATTTTCATGTTGCCCACAATAGTTTTAGACTGATTCTCCATCATTACTCTTCTTTTAGCTTTACTTTTCCCAACATTATATGTATAATAGGCTTACTTTTAGGGGCTTTTAGCTAGCCTTCTTCATCCATTTGCCGTTGTTGTGTCATTCATATTTTTGTTCCACCAATTGCAGCATACAGCATGGGGCAGGCAGTTGGTCAGCCCAACAATTATGTTTTGCAAAAGCAGAGATAAAAAAGCAAGCATTGGCAAACCCTAAAAAGTCTGACAACCAACACCATATTTATTGGCTTTGCCAATGCTTGTTTGAGTATTAAAATGCATCAAACATCTTTCAATAAATGATGCCTCAGAGAAATGCTATTTAAAGTTGCACAAAAGTCATACCAAACCTTTTTTCAAGTTGCATAGTTTTTTGTGTGCATTTTATTTTCAAAGCATACACTCACTAATCTGCTTTCTTGCTTATGCATGTATTTGCATATAAAAATGGAGCATTATGGGAACATTAAAATATAATAGCCTCTCATGGCTATATTTTGCAAGCATTTGTATAGGTTGTCATACTGGAACCAGTGTAATCAAGCTGAGCTCATAGCATTTCCTTAGCATGCCTGCCCGAATTGTTGTGGTTTTGCATTAATTAACTATATATTCAACTTATACATATAGATATAACCTTACCTTAGTTGCAGAGCACCCTCTTTCACAGATCCATACTGGGGTATTGTAAACTGGCAGTCAAGGTGTTTGTGCTACAGGGGGGAGAGCCTACTTGTCCAGTGGACAGATATAAACATGAAATCTTACTGATCTTCACCCCAAACAATATGTCCTGATCATTGAGTGATAGGATTTTGAAACCCATTTACACTCATGATTTCCACTGGATGGGTCCTTTAAAAGGACCGTCTGGTGAATGATGTTACGATTGATCTCAACCCCCCCTTACCCCCGACAGCCTATTGATGGTTATTGTTAGAGATGCAAGACTGGGCAAAGAGAACTGTTTCTTTCATCTGCACTGAAGGGCCCTATTAATTCCAACTTTAAACTTAAGAAACCGAAGTAAAAGTTGAGCATTCCATTCTGGCAGATGATAGTCAAAGAACAACCTCCCCAGTTAGCTATTCTCTGGTGACTCTGAGATTCTAACTCCAACCCAGTGACTTACCCAATTATATACTTTAGCATCTGGGGTTCTTCCATAGTGTATGGTCTTAAATAATGCAGTGATTTGCTTTTAGTTACTGTTGATATTCTAATCAGACTCGTTTGCAAAACGATCTGGGCTTAAGGTGTTGATTTACTCAAATTGAAAAGCTTTCTTGCTGCATTTATTGTTGTAACATTAAGCTTGTGGTTTACTTTGCCAAAAAAACACAGGGGCTCCATAAATTAATAGGGATAGACTTGATAGACTGAACTGGCTTGTTCAATTGCTCGCCCACAATAACTATTCATAAAGTTCTTCAAGACACTAGCTGCACCAATTGATCTTTGTTTTAGTTCTTTTAGGCGAACTTCCCCAGTCATTTTTTGATCCATCTCCTATAAATGACGATATTTTGGACATCTGTTTTTTTTCTGTCTTGTATAAATACCAATATATTGTCGTAGTAGTGTTTCCAAAATGCCATTTTATTTGTTTTGGCCAAGTTAAATTTTTAATTATTTCGATTCTTATATATCCTAGAAGTTTATTTATGAGCCTCTGCAGGTCAGTTGGAGTCACAGGCAACAAGATTAAATTATGTGCATAAGCTAGGTGATTACACATTTTATTCCCTAATTGTTCTGAAAGTGAGTTAACAGAATTCAAAGTGGCTGGTAAATTTGCCATATGTCAACAGAATAAAATAGGGGCCAAGATGCAAACCTGAAAGATGGTTCTATGGACAAGAACAACGTAATTTCCATTTAAAAAAAACAAAAAACAAATCAAGCACTTACTTTGTTCCTGCGGGTCTGTTATTGATACATTGCCTGGAGTTCTCTCCAGAACATGGCCAGAGAGAGGGTTCTGTAGACCCTCTGGCACTAAGGATGTAGTCAGTGTACCAACAGGAGACCGAGAACCCCTCGCAACCCACTGAGCATTCCATAAGTGAGGTGCATATAGGGCAACGATCAGTCCTGTGAGACCCTCACAAGAATAGCTAGTGGAACCAAAACTCACTTTAATCATTAGTAGACACACTCAAGAACACCAGGAAGCTAGGAAGATATTTTCAAGATTTATTAAAATCTAAATCCTTTCCTGGTGCACACAATATAAATAGTAGTTAATATAAAAAAATAAACTGAATATCTGGAATGATATTTGTCAGCAGGCAGAATAACAGAACATATTGTTAACATTTTGATGGTATTGTTTGGTTTTTCTACATCCTCCAAGCCCCCTTCCCTTTTCTGGCTAAGTTAACTTCGCTCCAGAAAGGGTTCTTTTCGAGTTTCAAAGATGGTTCATGTAGGAAGCTGGCTCTGTATATACTATACCAAAGTAAGGTATAGTGTGCACAGAGTCCAGTGGATCCCCAGAGGCTTCACAGAGGCTAAAGTAGATAATATTAAGGCTCTCTTTTGTAGTAGTGTGGTCGAGCAGCTAGGCTTATCAGAGGGCTGTGTTAAGCATTTGTTGTACACTCAGGCAAGAAGTGATTGCACACACTCAATGACTTAATCCGAGACCAATTGTTTGTAAAAATATAACCTTTTTATGTTTATTACTTAGAACCAAAGATAGAAATAAGTTTTGTGAAATCACAGTTTTTAAGTATAAAATGTGGACACAGTGCATTTTTCGAACAGTTCAATGTCAACCTATGGGAAGAAAACAATCATTAAATTTCACAGGTAAGTACACGACTTACAAATCCAGTCTTTGGGTTTTAGGACCAACACTGAGCAAGGGTCAGGTAAGTGTAGAGACTGCACCACCAGCGGCACTGGGGCGGCCGGGTGCAGAGGTCAAATTCGGTCATTGGTCCCAATGTTAATAAAAGGAGACCGGGGGCACTCAAGGAGGTGCCAATTGTAGGTAGGTAAATCAGAGTTTGAGAGGTCAATCTCCAGGGGTTAGCACTGGGGGGGGACATGAGGCAGCACCAAACACACACCGTCCGCGGCACTGAGGCGGCGGGTGCAGAGTGCCAACACAGCATCAGGCACCCAATTCATAGCAATGGAGATTGAAGATCTTGAATAAAGGCTGCAAGCTCAGACCAGGAGGCTGGACGAAGGGAACCAGTGGCTCTGGAGGTAAGTTGGAATGTTGGAGGGCACCTGGACACTGTTGGTTGGGCTCCAGATGCCCGGGGGGCTGCGGGTGCAGGGGTGTCCTTTGAGGTCGGAAGATCCTTACTGGAGCTTGTCGCGGTTAGGTGACCCTTCGTGTTGAGGCTGCAGGCTGCGTCATGGAGTCCAGGAGAGGTCACTCTGGGATTGACTGGAGCTCAGGACCGCCGTGGCACCGGTGGGCCAGTTTGACATGGGCCGGAGGCATCGGGTGCAGAGGTGGTTCCAGAGGGCTGGTTGGGCGGTCCAGCAGGGCACTAGAGCTCTTCTTGTGGGTTTCTTTGTGGACAGGGCTGCTGTCCTCTGGAGTTCTTGGTCTTTAGGGAAGGCAGGCATTCCTCCCAAGGTTGTGGAGGTCGCTGGGCCTGCAGGATGAGTCGCTTTTTGTAGCAGGTTTCTTCGTGGGGTGCAGACAGGCCAGTAGGGCTGGGGACAGCTCAGTTATCGTCTGTTGTCTTCACTACTGTACGGCTCTTCGGTCCTTCTTCTTTAGGTTGCCAGGAATATGAGGATCAAGGTTCAGGGGTGCCCCTAAATACTCAATTTAGGGGCGTTACAGGTACTAGCAGGTAGTAGCCAATGGGCTACTTGCCTTTAGGGTGACTACACCCTTTGTATGTCTACTCGCTTTGGTGAGGGGGCATACCCCTAACCCTGTTGGCTAAAATCCACACATCCAATATGGGGGATTTTCAAAGGAGGGAGTCACTTCAGCTCAGGACACCTTTGGGGTGGCCTGGACTGAGAGTGGACACACCTCTCTTGCTTATTAATTTCCCATCTACCTTGCCGCCAAAAGTGGGACTTGGTCAGGGGGGCGGGCATCTCCACTAGCTGGAAGGCCCTGACTAGCATAACAAAGGGCAGAAGTCTTTGAGGCTCACCGCCCTTGAATGCTGTTCCTGCTTAGGGGTAGGTGTGAAGCACCTCCACCCAGAACAGGCTTTGTTTCTGACCCACAAGGGAGTCAGAAACATGTCTGGAAGTGGCAGGCTAGTGCAGACCAGTCTGGCACACACTAATGGTTTGGTAGGTTTTCAGGGGGCACCTCTGAGGTACCCTCTCAGTGCACTGATTAATTAATCCAACACTGGCATCAGTGTGGGCTCATTAATCTGAGATTTTTGGTACCAAACATCTTGGGATTTGGTGAAGCCATCATGGAGCTGTGGCACTCGTATTGACAAGTTTCCAGCCCATGTACTCGGTATGGCTTCACCAGGCACTTATAATGTCTAAGAATAGACTTAGACACTATAGGGGCATATCTGCGTCTGCAGTTATACCCTCACAAGAGGTATAGTGCACGCTGCCTTAGGGTTGAAAGGCATGCTGTAGGGGTGACTTACCTATGCCTCTGGCAGTGCTGGCAGGCCTGGCACACAGGGAGGTGTGCCAGGTCGACTCTTTACTTTTAGTTTCACCAAACCATGCAGGCTGCAGTGGCAGTGCGCATGTGTTTGGTGAGGGGCCTCTTAGGCTGGCATAATACATGCTGCAGCCCTTAGAGACCCTCTCTGGTCTCAAGGCCTTTGGTACTACTGGTGCCTTTTACAAGGGGCTTACATGTGGGCCAGAGGTGTGCCAAATGTGGAAACAAAGGTACAGTTTTGGGAAAGAACACAGGAACTAGGAACCCTATTAGCAGGGACCCAGTGCACATTCAGTCAAAGTTGCATTCCGAGTCAGGCAGAAAGTGGGGGGTAACCATGCTAAAAGGAGCACTTTCCTTCAGTTCACACCTGCATACCTTTTCTGAACAGTAGAAACAGTGTTCAGTAAAGAGACAGCAGCTGCTGCTCTCATATTCGCGTTTCAGCAGCTTTACCCTCCAAACAGGCAGATAAGTCAAGCTATCCTGAGGACTTGATTTGCTGTCTCCCTAACCTTCACCAAGAAAAGATGTTTATAGCTACCAGATGACCCTCAGCCTTTCATCTACTTATTTTCTGTGAAACATTGCTTTTGTTTAAAAATAACTAAGAGCAAGGCATATGGCTTATCAGTAATACTCACAGCAGAAAGATGGTGCCATATTACCATGTATTCTAAACTGTGAGCAGAAAATGTAGCCGCTTTTTCATGCGACACAAAGACAATTAAGCAATGTACAAATCTGCAATCTGGCATAGGTCAGTAGTATGAGACTCATTCGCTTGCCGACAGACAGCTAAAGCAGTTGGTAGATGTATGCAAAAAAACGAGTTGTCAAATGTGGAACTGCAAGGAGGTTAAATGTGTCTGTAAATGGTTCTTTCTAACTATTTCCGAAACTCTCAAGAGCATGACTTAGGATCATGATTCTGTACACTTGATTGTTCTTCTTGAATCTCTCAATTCCCCCGCCTCCTGTACCATACATGCCAACATTTTAGAGCAGGCAAGTGGGAGATTTAAAAAAAATTGTCAGGGGAGTGTATTTTCCCACTGACATATTGAAGTAGAGGCAATCTGCCTGAATGGAGTCTGTTGGTATGTATGATGACAGACAATCAGCATTTCATTTTTGGCAGTTTAATAACAGAGCGCAAACAAGAGTAGAGTTCTAAACTCTGTTTTTGTTTGCGCTATGTAAAACGACCAAAACAAATATGTAGATGCCTTTCATATGCTCTAATCTACCCCTCCAAGAAATAAGGACAAATCGTTAACCTTTGATGTCACATATAATTCTTGGAGGCGGAGACTGGAGCATGCGTGACAGGCATCAACATTATATTTTTGGCAGTTATACAAAACTCCTAATCTGGTTTCTGCATACAGAAATCGGGTGGCGGGATTTTGGCTTTGAAATCGTTAGTCTTCTGCCTGATTCAGTGTGGGGGGGCTTGGCATGTATGCTGTTCTTCTGCACCCTAAGTTGTTCTGTTCTCTCCTCGGCTACAGGCTTTCTTAACGTCATGAACATTGGGTAGTTTTGCAAACCAGCAGTAGAGTAGAAAATTGTTAGAACCATTCAAAAACAAGCATTTACAATGCAATAGGTCTCACATTTGTCAGATTTAGTGCTATTGCCATTGTAAATGACAATGTCTTTTATCTATGTGTTTTGGTTTGGAGTGTAGTGGATGTATGAACAGAGACACAGCTGCAGCACTGTCTAGAGGACTTAGAATGAGAAATTACCACTGGGACCAGAGAAGCAGCTTCAGAACTGTGTAGAGGACTTAGAACGAGGAATTACCTGTGGGGCCAGAGAAGCAGCTAGCAGCACTGTCTAGAGGACTTAGAATGAGGAATTACTGAGAGGACCAAAGATGCAGTTTCAGAACTGCCTAGAGGATTTATAATGGATTAGTTACTGACGGGACCAGAGAAGCAGCTATCAGCACTGTTTAGAGAATTAAGAATGAGGAATTACCACTGGGAACAGAGACACTGTTGCAGCACTGCCAAAGGACTTTAAATGTGGGAATTTCCGACAGGGCCAGAGTAGCAGCACTGTCTGGAAGACTTAGAATGAGTAAATACAGACGGGACCAGAGTAGCAGCTAGCAGCACTGTCTAGAGGACTTAGAATGAGAAATGACCACGGTGACCAGAGAAGCAGCTAGCAGCACTGCCTAGAGGACTAAGAATGAGGAAAAGTTGTTCTAGAATATATCAATCAATCAGGGAATTGTAAGCGCGCTACTCACCCGTGAAGGTCTCAAGGCGCTGAGGGGGGGGGGTCCGCATATCTGTTTAGCCGAAGAGCCAGGTCTTGAGGGTCTATATGGAACTTTTCTCTGTGATACTGCTTGTTAATGCATATAGTCAGAAAATAATTCCTATAAAAATGTGCAGGGAAAAAGCAAACTGGCCTAGAACGTTGATAAATTAGAATGTGCGCGCAGGAAAGAAGGTTTTGGGTCATCTAAATCACCGGACATTGTGGAATTGAGAGGGAGTTGTCTTCTAAGCTGAGGTATTCTAGCATACTTATTAAATAAACTTATTTTTGTTCCTAAAAAAGAATAACCAAAAATGTAAATAATTACAATTTAAGGGTTATTAGGTGTCTTTGAAAAGCTGGGTTGCATATGTTAAGTCACAGTACTGCTGCTTCGTATCACATTATTTTAGAATACTGTTGAAGAAAAGCCATGAGACTTGATTATGTCAGTGAAAATGTTTTTCATTGCTAAGAGGGCAAAAGAGTAGAATATCTAAAAGGCACAGGGTAGTTTGATGATGTCTGGGCCATGTTAGAACAGACTGAACTGAGGCACTCGCTACTATAGTGAGTGCTATGCCTTGTCCCTTTTCAAAGATGAAATTAAGGTGCGTTTGCAAAAGTCATTTGCACTGAGAACAACGATTGGTGCAAATACAAGAATACAGACGAATGTTGGAAATCATGCACATGGCAAAATTAATGGAAAAGTAGTCTAAATTTTCGCTGTCATAAAAGCCAAGATTGTGCAACTCTAAACTACAGATCAGATTCTTTGTTGAATAGAAGATTGAACAGTACCTTTCTGATAAAAAGGAAGTCAGGCTACAGTGACAAGGTAAGGTACACCTGCCTACACAATAAATGTAGCTGCTCTGGAGGAGGGCAAAATCAGAACAGCCGAGGGAGATGTGGATAATAGAAAAAAAAATAATCTCCGGTTTGAGGCGTTTAGCGTAAAGTAAATGGCCATACAGGAAAAAAGATATATTATGGTTATTTTTATACCGCTTTCCATACCTTTGCGAGGCCATTTGGCCCTATTCTAGATGGTCCATATGTATTACTTATTATTTACAAGGCCATCATGAGTGGAGATTTTAGGGGCTAGACCATGACCGTTGGACATCTTAACTCTAACCCATGCATTTCTGTGGAGTTCTATTATCAGGTGCAAAATACCTTGCGGGATACCCCTCGCCTGAAGCTTTCTCCACAACCTAGTTTGATTCACCCTGTTGAAGGCTGTTGAAAAGTTAATAAAGCAAGCACAGAGGTTGTTTTTCTTGAAAGGGGCTTTCTGCCCAATCATGGTCAAGGGCGGATGCCTGACTGATGGAAAGTAAGTGTGTTTGATTTTTTTAACCCATACCTGCAGGTGGGATCGGAGGTGTTTTGCAAATCATTTTCCTTCTACATCCATCAATGCAATGAGGCGATAACTATTCAGCAAATGTTTGGTGCCCCGTTTATACGTAGGATACAAAATTGCTCCTTTCCATGAAGGTAATAGCAGGCCCGAACATATAACCGAGTTGAACATAGGTGTTAGAATCCAACCCCTTCATTAGGCCAACGGGCAACCCATTAGGCTCAGGAGCCCGTGAGGATTTTGAATTTTTTATTAATTTTACGGTGTCTACATGACAGGTTCTATGTTGGGACCCATCTTCTATGTCTACTTTTCACTTAGTAACTGGTTTCTGCACCCCATACAGTGCCATCAAATGCTTTTCCCATTGATCGTGTGTTATATGGTAATCACACCCCACCTTAAGGCCTTTGGTGCCCTTACTAACAATGGCCCAAAAATCCTTATTATTTTTAGTGACTGTTGCGGTGTGCATCTCTGAACATTTGCTTTCTTGTTCTGTTTTGTTGATGTAGCCAATTTTGATTCTTCGCTTAGATTTCAGTTTTTTATGGTGTGAATATAAAATAGCTTCTCTTCAACCCTCAACACCGGTCTTATTTCCTCTCTATAATGCGTCTTTAACAGATTAATTTTGCGCTCCATTAAACTTTTTGAAGACACCTTACTAGTGATTATTCCTGGTGCACTTGCTAGGAAGTCGAAAACCTGGGTAAGTAAAACAGTGAAGCAGTTGATATAACTCCTAAATCCCCCCCCATGGGAATTAATGGTTGACAAAAAGCTCATCACAAATGGTTGGCCCCAAATCTTATCTTGCAACTCGTTACATCCATCCTTCCAAACTGTTCTTTTTCCTTTTCTCACCATCAAGTTGTCCTTGCCTAGCCACAGTCCTGCTTTGAATTCCACTGTTCTAAGTCTTAAGGCAGTGGGTTGTGGTCACTTTCAAGTCTGGGAATTATTTTAAAGTCTTGTAGGGTTTCAAAATTAACATGTAATAATGTATAATGAATAACTGAAACTTTACCGGGCAATTTGAAACTTGAATTGGCAGACAGATCCTTCAAATGTCTGCCATTTATATGGCAAAACCGCAGGCCTTTAAGGTGGAACTAACCAGTCTACCCTGACAGGAAGATTTTTTAGAATTGGAAATTGGGTCCGGGACAGATAACTTGATCTATACTATTCCCCTGAGGGGCTTTATGCCCTTGTTAGAACAGATGGTTATTAAAGTCACCAGTCAACATGATCCTGGAATTGGGAAATAGACCTAGAATGGTTTCAACATCTTCTGGGATAATTACAAATTTCTTCCTATCCCGGGCTACTAAGGGAGGAATAAAGACATTGATCAAATGAATTGGTATGTTTGTAACAAAGTTTACCCAAACTGCCAAGATATTTTTGGACCCATATATTGAGGTAATTGGAAACACCTGAGGTACATCTCTGCTTACTCTACAAACCTTTAGTTCCTGGAATACCCAATGATATATAGTTTTGACTGTGAAAATCTGTTAATTTCCAGGTCTCCTGTAAACAAAAAATATCATACTTATTCAAAAAGTTATATAGTTCTGGATTATGTTTCTTTTGTTGCCTGTCCCACCTGACAATGTTTCAAGAATATCTCTCCAGGAACTTCTTGGTTTGACTGGCATATCAGGAATGCCAACGCTGCTGCTCTGTTACGAAAGGCCTCTGGGCAATATGTAATGGGAAGCGACTACTTCTGTTCATCTTGGTCTTGGTATCCCCTACCGTTATTGCCAAGTCAATAATACCCATGTTGTTTTCGGGGGCTTTAAAGAAAGTCATGTTGGTCTGATATTAATTGGGGGATCCCTGGAGGACTGTCTGGTTGCTTCCATTTGGAAATGCAGATATTTCCTCTACTCTACCTTTTTTATAATTATCCCCCTGTCTGATAGGTCAACTGCTTTTCCCAGTATTGTTTCATAAAGATGATGGCTGGACCAAATTGTACGTGTGCTTTCCCTATGAGAGTTGCTGTTAAACACAGAATGAGTGGACAAAAGGTCCTGTGACTTAAGATGTTCCTGGTTGGGGAAACGATGCAAGACCCTGAGGAAGTTTTGGCATTCAACATATTGAAAGGGCCTTCAGAGTCATAGCATGAACAGAAATTGATTTGCAAATGGGCATCCGTATCCGCATCGAATTACCTATTCATCGGCACGGGCTGGGTGCTGTTAATATATATTGTCTGCTCCCGAGGAGCCGAATCCCTGTTCAGAGTAGTAGCCTTAGTAATCAGGGGATTCAATATCGCCTTTCCTTCCTGAGAGTTTCGAAGAGTCTTTAATATTTCGGATGTTCCTTCCGTGATTTTAAGTATTTCTTTCCCTTCACCTTGATCTTTTCCCTTATTTCCATAAGTTACAGGGCTGGAAATCATATTAGTCCAGCTAGTGTTACTGTCCTTCGTGTCCATGACGGGGTTTGTTTTAGTTAGGTTTGTGTTGTTAATTGTAGTACTTCCAGTGGAAATACTACAATTGCCTCTGCTTTCCCCCTTAACAGCAATCGTTGATTGTGTAGCCTTTTTATTTGGCAGCTTCTCAAAGATGGTGCAGTTTTTTGGTCCTTGGCTGGTTGAGGAAGGACTGTCCGAATTTTGATTCCCAAGTTTTTTATTTAATTTACATTATTTCTTCAAGCGCGGTTTACTTACATACGGCTGAAAAGGGGCCAAGTTGTCTTCTAGCACAGAAGTATTAGTAAATGCTATAGAAATAAAATCTTCTTCTTGAATTGTTGCTGCGCCCACAGGGCTTGAGTGCCTAGATAGCCCTGTAGTATTCAAACGTGGAGATGTTCATGTCCTGTCAAGGTCATCCAAACAGTGGCTCTTTGGTCTTTTCTCAGTCTTAGTTCTAATATCAATCTGCACACCAGGTGTAACTTTATAGCTTATTATTATAGTGTTGGCATTTGGGATAACGCTAGAGCTTGATTCTTGCGTTGAGGGCATTCCCCCTAATAGCGCTTTGCATTTGTAATGCAACAGTCTTAATAAATCTATAATATCATCAATATGCAGGAGCTCCTGGGTTTTGGTTGTCATCTCTCCTGAGAAGATACCGTGCTTTAGATGGTCTCTGTACGTTTATTTCTGTGACCGTAGTGTTGTGAGAACCTCCTTTAATAATGTAGTTTGGTTATCAACCAAAGTGTTTGCCGTTTTGGTTAAGGTACTACTAATATCACTCCTGTCGGCTAGCTCTGAATAGGTCGGCTGGACCACGTCATCCCCTTATGATCTCATCAGTGATTAGGAGTGCTATCTGCAATTGGATGCCAAGGTGAGCCTCGATTGACTTTTTGCTGTCCCCGCAGTAATTTTGTCATGTCCTAGGTGCTGCTGCTGTTGCGATGTTGGTATTGAAAAAGGTTCAACTAGAGCCTCCTTATTTGAGCTGACCAGAATGTTCATTATATTCAAGTCATCCCATGATATCATTCGGATTGGGATCTAAAATTGGGGTAGTTTCCTCCTGCCATTTGTTCTCTAACAAACAGATTCCCCATATGAGTCATCTGGCCAAGCTAACTGTGGCTCTGACTGTAACTGTGAGGGAGCATTTATTTGGGCTATGACAGTAATTTGGTTGTCCTTTATGGGAGTTTTGGTACCATCCGCTACTGTTTCGGGGTCCGATAAGGTGTGTGGAGAGCTTGTTGAACATTGCAGCCCAAAGTAGGACTTGATTGTGCATTGCGAGATCTTTTTTTTCTCTGCTCCCCTGACGGTCCTGGGTTGGGTAACAGCAGCACTATAGCTGCATGTACTCTCTTTGTAGCCTCTGAATGTTCTTGGTGTAGGATGCTGGCTCTTTATATAGGGTACCAAAATGAGGTACACTGTGCAAAGATTCCAGGTATTCCATACTAGTGGACAGGGGCTTACTCTAACAATCCCAAGGTGCTCTTCTAGGGGGTAGTGTGGTTGAGCAGCCTTGGTCTTATCACAGAGGAGTGTTAGATATCTGCAATACACACACAGTCAATAAATGATGCACGCGACTCAATAAGGAAAGCACACCAATTTATAAAAATAACAAATATATTCCATACACAGCAGCAGTGTTCAGCAGGACGCGTTTCAGCTTTTAAAATCAGCGTTTCTCAACTGCAAAGGTGCTCCGAAAGTTTCCTTAATTATATATGCACACATGCGTTAGGTTAATTCCGACCTTGTGGCAATGTGAAAGCGCTGCAAACACAAGAAAATGATGGACGGAGCGCTGAAACTTTTCAGACACTCACCCCCCGTCACAGATCTGGGTTGAATCCATCATCGTTCTTTAGTTCACTTCGCCACCTCAGTTCAGACCCAGCTATATGCAAATCAGTCTTGACCCTGTGCCTCTTGGGAACAGTCCAGCCCGAACTGCCAAGCCAGGTCTTCCCTGAACCGGAAACAAGCATTCTGGGGCTGGTTTCGGGGTAACACCCCTCATCAGCCAGGCTAGCTTGAATCCAGTGGCAAAGTGAGCAAGGGACCCACGTCTGGGCATACCCTGCCAACTTAGAGCGAACAAAGCAAACACAAGGAGATGATGGACGGAGCGCTGAAACTTTTCAGACACTCACCCCCAGTCACAGATCTGGGTTAAATCCATCATCGTTCTTTAGCTCACTTTGCCACCTCAGTTCAGACCCAGCTATATGCAAATGTTAAAGCGCTAGCTCCCCATTTAATGCAGTGATAGTAATCGACTAGTGTCCTTTAAATATTCCTCACGGGAAGCCAGGCATTAATAAAAACGCACTGTGTGAAAAATGTCTTATTTTAAAACAGCATCAGTACTCCTTTCATTTACTGCTGACAGTTCTCAGTCCATGCCTTCAAAATAATAAACAAACAACATTCTCCCCAGGTTCCACCACTTAGCTCACTGCGTCGCAGTTCCCAGCTCCGAAGCACTTATATATCTATTCTCAGTTGCTTCCTCTGGCGAACCCTATCCAACAGGCAGTCCTCCCAGGCTTTTGGAGGCACAACAGCTGCAGGACGAGAGGACTTTGACGCACGTTTGTTGGAAACAGCAGACAGGCCTGCAGGGTTGGCACCAAGTTAGTTGCTTCTCTACAGTCCTTGCTTCTCGCAGCTCTTCGGTGTCCTTCTTCTTAGGTTGGCAGGAATCAGATTTCCTGGTGCCAGGGGCTTGCCTAAATACTAGATTTAGGGGCGTTAGGGGGCTGTAGGGTAGTAGCCAATGGGCTACTTACCGCAGGAGTCACTACGCCCCCTATATGGCCATTTCCTTTGGGAAGTGGGCATAACCCTGTCCCAGAGTTCCTAGTTCTGCAGTCACAAAGTTGGCAGAATTTGTGCTGCCATCATGGAATACTGGTGGAACATCTTCAATGTACTGGAGGCGATAACGGGGTATGCGTGCGAGCGATCCCCGCTGGTTGCCCTGCTTGGCTATGTGCGCAATGTGCCCTCTGAAAACAGGAAGCTGGTTGTTATGCTTCTTCTGCTTGCTAAGAGGCGGGTTGCGATATGCTGGGGCCACAAGCGGAAACCACGGATGGCTGACTGGCTTAAAGACGCTGCTTTCTGTCATAACCAGTTGGCGGAATTGTGGGAGCTCATGCCTGTGCAATCGCGCCCTAAGAACATCTGGGAACTGCTGCAGAGTTAACTTGCTGCTCTGCCGCCTGACCAGGCGGTGGCCCCTATCAATTCGGACCTGTAGGCGCATGTAAAACACCATCATTCGCTGTAAACGTGCTGTCAGACTTCCGGGTGCGCTCTCCAACTTGTGGCCAGAGAGATCCCCCTCCCCTACCTCTTCCCTCTCAATCTTTCTCTTTTTTTCTCCCTTCTTCTTGGTTATTTTCTGGTTTTTCTTCAACGCAGAACGCATTATGCTTGCGTGAGATTCACGCGGCCCTCGCTCACTCCATGGACACACGAACGTTATACGTTTTGTTCGGCTGGCAATAACCTCTGGCTGATGTATACGATGCATGAAGATAATGCATAGTTCTAATGATATTGTTTGCCCTCACTTTTTCCCTGGTAAGCGAGGACTGTTATTGTTAAAAAGAAAAAGTTGGCAGAATTTGAACGTTTCTTATCCACTTCAGGTAGCCCACATTAGGGGTTGAACTAGCCTGAAGGTGAACATGCCTTTCTGACTACTAATTTTCCCGCCTGTCCAGGCGCCAAATGGGCCCTGGTTAGTGGGGGATGGCATCCCTCTGAGGGAAGCCAGATTCGCATAACCATGTTCAGAGGCATCTGTCTGCACTATGAACTGCTTAGAGTATTCTGGAGCTTTTAGAATGGGTGCTGAGCACATTTCTTCCTTCAGTGTGTCAAAAGCCTTTTGACAGCTCACAGTCCAGTTCACCTTCTTTGGCATTTTCTTGGAGGTCAGTTCTGTGAGGGGTGCCACAATGGTACCATTCCCCTTCACAATCCTCCTGTAGGATTGTAGGATTGTATGACACAACAACGCATTCATTTTGTACGCGTACCTTAACAACGCAGGCGGAACAACGAATGCAATGAACCACACATTCCATTTACAATGCAAGTCGTTACAACAACTTGCCTTAGGGGGTGCTGGACTTTGGAATAGTATAATTTACTATTCCAACTCCAGTCACCGTAACAGTAGAGAAAGCGATGGACTTTAAAGTCCGACGCCACTTGACCTAACGCATGTCTTAGTAACGACTTGCGTTTTAAATGTAATGCGTGGTTCAGACGCATTTGTTATTCCGCCCGCGTTGCAAAGGCAATGCGTGGTTCGGCGGTCGTTGTATTTGCCGTTTCCCCTCCTGTAGTACTCAGTCAAGCCAAGGAATGCCCTGGCTTGAGTCTGGGTGGTTGGAACTACCCAGTCCGCAATTGTCTGGATGTTGGGTTATAATGGTTGAACTTGGCCTCCACCTACAAGTATACAACAGAGCCATGCCCTATCTGGCACTTGCTTGCCTTGATAGTGAGGCCTGCAGAGCCTCAATAACCATTCCAAGGTGGATAAGGTGATCCTACCAAGTGGAGCTATAGACAGCAATATCATCAAGATATGCTGTACTAAAAGACTTCAACCCAGCAAGGACTTTGTTCACCAACCTTTGGAAGGTGACGGGGCATTTTTTAGTCCAAAGGGCATAACAGTGAACTGATAATGCCTATCTGGGTTCGAAAATGGGGATTTCTCTTTTGCTCCTGAGGTCAGACCAATCTGCCAGTACCCTGATATTAAATCAAAAGTACTAATAAATTTGGTGGCCCCTAGCCTGTCAGTAAGTTCATCTGTCCTTGGGATAGGGTGTGCATCTGTTTTCATGACAGCATTGAGACTTCTATAGTCCACACAAAACCTCAGCTCTGTTTCACCAACCTTGGTATGAGGTTTGGGGACTAAGACCACTGGGCTGGCCCAGGGACTTTCACAGGGCTTATTCACCCCTAACTCCAGCATCTTGCTGACTTCAGCCCTGATGCTTTCCTTCACTGGGTCAGACTATCTGTACAGTTTACTTTTGGCAGGTCATCAGTGTCCACATCATGGACGCACCAGTTAGTCTGATCAGGGGTGAGGGAAAAGTTCAGCATACTGCTCCAGGGCATGCCTGCAGTCAGCTTGCTGTTAGGCAGAAATGGTGTCTGAAAAGACCACTCCATCAACTGACCCATCTTTTGGACTGTGAGAGAGGAGGTCAGGTTCACTCTCTTCTTCCTGATTCTCATCAGTGGCCATCAGCATGGCCACATCAGCACTGTCATGGTAGGGTTTGAGGTGGTTCACATGGATGACCCTTTTGGGGCTCCTGGAAGTGTCAAGATCCACCAGATAGGTGGCCTCCCCTTTTCTCTCAAGTATAGGGTGGGGTCCACTCCATTTGTCCTGGAGGGCCCTATGAGTCACAAGCTCCAAAATCCACCAGTGCAGCCTTTTGGGCATACTAGAGCTTCTGGAGTTCCTGGTTGACCTCAATGTTTTTAAATGCCTTTTCCATTTTTTCAGCCATTTTTGAAAGTCGACCAAGTACATAGTCGACTATATCTGATAGAGACATCTAGCCGCAGATTCCTTACCTTTGAACTTCCAGGTGTCAGGCTGGATCCAGAAGATTTTTGACAGCAGTACCCCTACGCGCCGGTAGATGGCGTCGGTCGACTCCACGTGAAGTCGTAGGCGTCGTGTCCGGCATCGTGACATCCGCGTCATCAATATAACCGCCACTCTGGCGTGCTGACATCAGTTCTTTTCTTTCCACGTCAGCGAGCGCCGATCCGTTGAAGATAGCAAACCCCGGTCATTTTTTGACCGACTATTTTCGACTTTTGTCGACTCCTTTTGGTGTGTTAGGATGTCCAGTAGAAAGACGTCGGGGTTAAAGCTGTGCGGCGCCTGTCACCGCGCCATGTCGGTAACTGAGCTCCACCTTGTGTGTCTCTGGTGCCTGGAGCGAGACCACGGCACAAAGTCATGCTCCGATTGCTGGGCTATGGCGCCGAAGGCTTTGAGGTAGTGGTCCCTAAAGCTGCTTGCGGCCCGGCAGGTGCCGCGGAGGTCGCCTCGTCGATCTCGCTCACTGTCGAGAGGAAGGTCCGAGCATAGCTCCGGGGGCTCAAATTCCTCTTCATCGAAGTCGTCAGGTAATAGGCATCACAAGAAGCACAAGAAGTCGAACCTTGTTCGCCCCAGCCGCCGTGTGGCGAGACAGGTGAGCCTCGGCGTTCTAAGCCCCGCTCCGTGGAGCTGGCATCTGGGTCAACTCCCTCCCTTTCCAGGACCGGGAGTGACCCCCGCCCAGCTCAAGGACTTTTACGACACCATGTGCACCGTATTTGGGTGCCTGATCCTGCCGGCGTGCCTTCGGGCCCTGCAGGCCCAGGAGAAGGAGATCCCATGGGTCCCGCGCCTGCAGTCCCGGCTCTGTCACCACGGCCTCCTGTTGGACCCATTCCCGGGTTCGGACCTGCGCCGGTTGCACCTCCACAGCGACCTTCCCCGTGCCGCGTCCGACGCCGAGGTCTCCGACGCTCCTGGCACCCACCGACGGCACCTCCCCTATCCTCATCCCAGATGACAGAGAGCCGGTCTGGCGTCCACCGACGCCGAGACCGGCGCAGACCGAGCCGTATGGCTTTAGGCCGTCAAACCAGCCTTATTCTGAAGGGCTAGGATTGGACGAAGGGATTGGGAGGGGGAGCAGGATCACTTAGAGAACCTGCAACCTTAAGAAAACATGAACTGGTATGAGGAACTGGGTGATGCCAGAGACCTGGACACATCCCCAGATTCTGGCATGCTGTCTCCCCCCTAACCTGGCTATGTAGGAAGGGGCAATGTCAAGACGAGACACACAGTCCGAGACCCCTCAAGGCACCCATGACGACACGGACACCCCTAGACACCACAAGGATGTGTGATCACGTAGCACTCCCACATGGATAGAGACCCATGCAAAGCACCCAGACTTGCAAGAGCCACAGTTCAGGAAATCCCCCTAAATACACACAAAAATACAATTTCTCTGACGCCTGCTAGAGAATGTTTCACCCTGCCCTGACCTATCTGTCCCAGGTTCCAATCCCCAGTTAGTTGTTAGTTCCGTTAGTTCCAAAGACCGGGTATTTTTCAGGAAGGACAGCTCCTTTTCGGAGCTACAACAAAACAGCACAACGCCACACGGCTGCAGGAGAGCAATCAACACGCATGTTCGCCACCCACACAGTTCACCATAGCTTCTGTGTACAAGTGAAATTGTCGTGCTAATTATGTGACAGTAACCGTGTAAAATGTAAAGAAAATCTAATAAAAATTGTTTTAAAAAAAATGGAGGAAGGGGCTTTGTTTGCAAAGGTGGTGCGTAGGGCTGCGGAGGTCTTGGACCTGCACCTTCCTACAGTGGCAGTCAAGACGAATGCATTGAGAGAGGTCCTGCAGCCTGGTTTCTCCTCGTCGGAACCCTTGCTGCTCTTTAATGAAGCCTTAACAGACGTTCTTCTGAGCCCCTGGTCCAAGCCCAGCACAGGGGCTCCTGTGATCCGAACGATTGTCCACCGCCATCGCCCTGCACCGGGCGACCCAGCTTTCCTTACTACCCATCCCACCCCACTGAGCTTGGTGGTCCAGGCTTCCACTTCCCGTGGTGCGTTCCCTTCCGTCCCACCAGACAGGGAATCCAAATGGCTGGAGACCTTTGGGAAGAAAATGTTCTCTTCCACCAGCCTCGCATTCCGGTCGGTGAACACTGCATGTCTTTTGGGCCGTTCTTCCCATTCTGTATGGGACACTGTTGCGCAAGTGCTGCCTAGGGTCTCAGAGGAGGACCGGATCCTGCTCTCCCAGGCAAGATCGGACGGGAGAGATGCAGCAAAGTTTGCCATTCGTTGTGGCCTGGACACAACAGACTCGCTGGGCAGAACGATTTCCGGTGGCCATCAGGCGCCACGCCTGGCTAAGGACGTCTGGTTTTTCAGGGGATGTCTAGGCAAACCTCATGGACATGCCCTTTGATGCCTTGCGTCTCTTCAGAGACAAGGCTGACGCAGCGCTTGAGCGCTTTATGGATTCGCGGGCTACGGCAAAATCCTTGGGCCTCAATTCCACACCCCGGCCTGTGTCTGCTTTTCGCCCCTTTCATGGGTATGGAAGGGGCATCTAACCGCGCCAACCCTATTTCAGCCAGCGGGCCCCGCAAGCTCAGCAGCCTCTGCGGGGTCGTGGCCACGGTTCACCCCGCCTTCGGGGGTCAGGAGGCCAGAAGTCGAGCCAAGCCACCATCCCCTCCTGCACCGCAAAACCTTCCCAGTCCGATCCCCCAGGATCATTCACGGCCAGTCGGTGGCAGAATAGGCCATCATCTCCACCACTGGCGAAACATCACCTCGTACAGGTGGGTGTTACAAATAGTCTGAAGGGGCTACTCCCTCCCCTTCGAGACTACCCCTCCATCTATGCCTCCAGTGTACGATCGGCTGACGCAGGATCACCTTGCTCTGCTCCGCGAGGAAGTCAAAGCTCTCTTGGCAAAGGGAGCTATAGAGAGGGTTCCCGGATCAGAAATAGGCTGTGGTTGTTATTCCCACTATTTTTTGGTCCCAAAGAAGGACGGAGGCCTTCGTCCTATCCTCGAACTCAGAGCCCTCAACTACTTCCTCAAAAATGAGAAGTTCAAGATACTAACCCTTGCTCAGGTCCTGTCTGCCCTGGATCTGGGAGACTGGATGGTAGTGCTGGACTTTGAGGATTGCTATTTTCATATCCTTTTCCTGCCTGCCCATCGTCGCTACCTACGGTTTACGGGGGGGGGGGCTACGAGCACTTTCAGTTTGCAGTGCTCCCCTTCGGCCTCACCAGTGCCCCTCGAGTGTTCACGAAGGTGATGGCGGTGGTCGCAGCCCATCGGTGGAGATCAGGGGTTCCAGTCTTCCCCTATCTCGACGATTAGTTGTTGAAGGTGGACTCGCTCCAAGCAGTTGTCTCCCACCTCCAGACTACGGCGAACCTACTGCATTCGCTGGGGTTCACTATCAATGTGCTGAAGTCACACCTGACTCACTCCCAGATGCTCCCTTTTATGGGGCGGTTCTGGACATGGTGCAGTTTCGGGCCTATCCTCCGGAATGGCAAGTCCAGGATATTCAGGCTATTATACCGATGTTTCAGCCTCTATCGTGGATTTCGGTGAGAATGACTCTGAGGCTGTTGGGCCTCATGGCCTCCTGCATCCTACTCTCAAAGTCTGTAAACGATTTGGTGATATCATATTCTGCATATTTGAGGACAATGCCTTTGGGGATCTTAGGGTCAAAAGCTTCATCTTTCTCCCTATTTACAATGTTGCTGCCACCAGATCTTTCTTTTTCTATAGCCAGGATTTTGGCTTCCAGAGGTGCTCTCCTGGCTTGTGTCTCGAGAATTAGATCCTCCTCTGTGAGGTCTTCTCTGGACCCTGAGCTGCCTTACCTACCCGCAGTAGAAGAAGGCACTCTGGGCACAGTTTCAATGTTGATGTGTACAAGTACAACACTTTCTCTCTCTAGAGGAGGAGGGTAGAGTTCCTCCTCACTCCCATTGTCTCCACCCTGACCCTCAGGGTGATCAGTGTCATCCACAGGATGACTCTGCCAAGAGCTCCTGAAGCTTTACTTTGGTAGGGTTTGAGCCTGTTTCTATTTTATAATTTTTACAGAGGACCCTTAACTGCTGGTTTATAAGCTGCAGGTGAGGGGGTCAGGTTGAACTCCCGAACCACATCCCCTTTAGAGGACACTGTTACTAAAGTTGGGACCTTTTTAGAAAACAAGAATTCTACAGTAGACTTTCTAAAAGGGCCTAATTACCTAAAGTATTTTTTTAAACTCTAAACATTTTGGACAGTGGGACTTAACACAAGGCCCTAGCACTTAGTTTAAGTAATTTAGAGAAAACATCGAAATAAAAAAAAAAATGCTTTTAACTAAATACAATTTTGGATTCCTTAGTGGAATCACTTAATAACCACGTGGTACAGCAAATGTCAAGTCTTGTATCCCACTGCTGTACCACCAATGTAGGATGCTAGGCTCTTTATATAGTGTACCAAAAAGAGGTATACTGTGCAATGAGTGCAGGTATCCCTTATTTGTGGAAAGGGGCTTGCTCTAGTAATCCCAAGGTTTTCTTCTAGGGGGTAGTGTGGTTGAGCAGCCTTAGGCTTATCTGAGAGGAGTGTTAGACATCTGCAATACACACAGAGTCAATAAATGATGCACACAACTCAATAAGGAGATCCACACCAATTTATAAAAATAACACATTTTTTATATATATTTAGGCTCCAGAATCAATATGATCAGGTAAGTACGTTTCAAGATAGAAATGTTTGCAGTTTTCAAAAGTCGACAGTTCAGTTTTCAGAGGCGACAATGTTATAGTGGAGGAAAAACAAATACTGCATGCAAGTTCTTTACAGTGACTTACAGCAGCTCAACTGGACTTAAGGTGAGTATGGGGCAAGGGCCAAGGCAGCACCAACGGGTCACCTCGGGCGGCACTGAGACGGCCGGGTGCAGTACAGCGTCAGGTGCCCAATGTTAGTCAATGGGGATCGGTATGGTCGAAAAGAGGCTGCAGGCTTGGACTGGGGGACCAGTGTGGCTCAACCAACAGTGGGGTTCAGGTCTTGCGATGCTCGGGGACGTGGAGACACCTTTGATCCTCTTCTCCTCGGCCCGGGGCGGCCGGGTGCAAAGGTGGTCTCAGATGTCAGGTTTTCACAACTGGAGACACTTGCGGTAGAGGGGGCCTGCACAAAGAGGTTGCAGGTGGCGTTGTGAAGTCCACTGCTGGGAAACCCAAGGTGGGCTTTGTGTCTGGAGAGTCTGGGGACCACACTGGCACCGTTGGCTGGCGGCTCGGGTGCAGTGGCGCTTTCCAATGTCTGGTTTTGGTGGTACAGAGTCCTCACAGGTTTCCTGGAGTGCATGAAGGATGCAGGGAAGCAGCTCTGCTACTCCACAGGAGTTCCTGGGTCTTTGTTGAAGGCAGTCAGTCCTCCCAGGCTTTTGGAGGCAGAGCACCTGCAGGACAAGATGACTTTGGCACAAGTTTGTTGGCAACAGCAGGCAGGTCGTCAGGGTAGCTCCAAGTCAGTTGCTTCTCCACAGTCCTTCTTCTCGCGGCTCTTTGGTGTCCCTATTCTTCTTAGGTTGGCAGGAATCTTGTTTCCTGGTGCCAGGGGCTCCCCTAAATACTATATTTTGTGGCATTAGTGGGGTGTATGTTAGTAGCCAATGGGCTGTTTACCCCTGGGGCCGCTACACCACCTATATGACCACTTCCTGTGGGAAGTGGGCATAACCCTGTCCCAGAGTTCCTAGTTCTGCCTTCACAAAGATGCAGACTTTGAAATTTCGCATCCACCACAGGTAACACACCTTAGGGATGGAACGAGCCTGAAAGTGAACATGCCTTTCTGACTACAAATTTTCCCACCTGTCTAAGCGTCAAATGAGCCTTGGTCAGGGGGGTTGGTATCCCTCTGAGGGAAGCAAGATTTGCATACCAAAGGCGGCAGCCTCTTTCAAGCCTCTGCCTTTGAATGCAAATTTCTCCAGTATTGAATCTTTCATTGATTCACATGCTTGAATCTTCCCCGTCGTCATGGTGGGAGTCTCACGGTATCTTATATAGCAGTACAGAAAGAAGTACATAGAAACCAATGCACAAGGAAAATAATTTTTGTTGACCCATTGTCCTCTTTATAAGGACCAACTTTCAGCCAATGAGACACCAGCCCTGAGACCACAAGCCCCTGCAGAGCCACCATACCTCAGATTTCTAACCGCATGTCGTGTGAGAAGGAGTCTCCCTGAGCTCTGCTCAGTTCTTCATCTGGTGAACTTTTTGCCTTACTATTTCTTGTTCAGAATTCTCTGGAAAGGAAAAGGTATTGTGCTTGGGTTCATATTTTTTTAAATGTCTGAGGGATCTAAGAAAAGATTTAGACCTTGAAGGTCATGTGGGAAAGTAAGACTGTTTTCTGAGGATCCTCATAAGGACTGCCTTTACTGCTTACATCCCAACCATGTCCCAAGGGATTGTAAACACTGGAGAACATTTTTTGCTAAAACCTTAAAAGACAGAGAGGCAAGACTGCTGTTGTGGTTGCAGAAGAGGAAGTCCAGATCTGAGTCTGGCTCTGATATTAAAGAGGGTCGCTCTACTCCTGAGCGTAAAAGGAAACATGAGCCTTCCTCATCTAAGGCTGACCCCAAAAAGGCATGAGTCAGTAAAACTCCTGAAAAACCAGCCACTTCTAAACCTTCTACAAGCACTTCTCATAGGAAGGCTTCAACTTCTTCCTCAGTGCCTAATACTCCTCTCAAACCTGCTTTGGCAAAAAAGACTTAGTCGACGGACTCGTCGTCGACAGCCCCGTCGACGAGAGCAGCAAAATCTCCTTGCTGGTGGCGGCAGCAGTCAGTTCTGCACTGACGGAGTCAACGACGATGGCGTCGTCGACGAGAGGAGTGACAATGACGTCTACGGCATCGTCGACGGCCGCTTCCACAACGACATCGTCGACTGGGGCCCTGACGACTACATCATCGACGGCTGCTCCAATGCTGACTTCGTCTAAGATGGCATGTCTGGCGATGACTGTGTTTAAATCTCCTAGAATGCAGGGATTGTCAATGACAATAACGATTAAGCGCATTCCGCCGTCGACGGACCAGAAAAAGGACACTCTGACACCGGAATCAAGGCGAATGTCGTCCGAGCTGGCATCTTTGAGTAAGATCTTGCCACTTCCTCCATCACATCAACTGGAAATGGAAGAATCAGCGGATGAGGATTCGTTGGGGCCTGCTTATAGCCCTTCACAGCTTAAAGTAAAATGCCAGGATACTGACAGTGAGGAAGAGTGCCAGGGTGACACGTCGGAATATATGGAGGCTGATTTCTCCTTTAAAGATTGTCCACCTCCAATATCTCAACGTTATGAGTCTTTCCAAGAACATTATGATTGCGAAGAAGACGATAACCTGCTGTCTTCATGTGAAGATACCATAGCGGTCCCAATGTCACTGTTCACAGATCTTAGACACATGTTGGACAACTACTATAAACGACTTTCAGAAGCTCATGCTACTGTTCCTCGCACACTGAGCCAGCAAGAAGGGCGGCAGAGTACACCTCCTCCTGAAGTTTTGAAGCCTCCCCTGGCACAACAGGGAGTCCTAGCTCCTAGGGCAATTGCCATTAGGGATGATTATATTGAGAGTGATTTGGAGGACCAACCAGAGGAAGGAGAGTTGGTGCACGATGTAGTTCCTGCAGGCGCAGAATGGGACGATTATGTCGTGGCATCCTCACCATCTCCGTCACCTTCCCCAGCTAACTCTCCACCGGAGGACATCAGGGGTTTCCACCAGGCGTTGGAACGAGCCTCAAAGAGATTTGACCTGCCTCTCCCTGTGGAATAAGAGGAATGTTTTCTTTATGATACCTCCACATTTTGCTCCACAGAACACCATAATTTTTAACGGCATGGTGCATGTCTTGGGACCTTCAGAGGGAAGCCCCTGAGTAGAGGCCCCACTACTTGTCGGGTGAGTTTAGAAAGGAACTTAAGGATGCGTTTGAAGGACACACTCTGTAAAAGTCTACCATACTATCATCATGCTTCTTTGCTAGTAATATTATTTTTGCACAGCGTTGTGCATGCACCCTGTATTGAATAGGTGTGCGCAGGTTCACAACATTGCCATTTGTGGTTACATGTATAACTTTCTGTGGGATTTGATTTGCATGGCGGATAAACAAATTGCTGGATTATATTCAGCCTCCTAAGAATTTTCACGTACTTCAGGAGCCAATTCTGTGGAGAGGTTATCCGGATTCTGAGGTAGAAAATCTGCAAAATCCATGACTGCTGCCTCATCCAGTGTTCCTTAGCTGATACTTTTTGCATTTTATTACTGCGTGCTAGGAGACCAGAACATTTATGTGTAATATAAAAAATGAAGGCTAGGCTGGTGCACATGCATGGCAGCCAGGCTCTTCCACTCCCCTATGCGCAGGCCAACTCTCCAAGCTGCTTTTAATGTTAGAGGCAGGAGTTTTTGTGCTTCTTGTGTGATTTAGAGTATCCTTTTATACTTCACTTTTTGTCTGTTGTGTTTTTAAATCTCAGGTTGGTTGGCCATCTCCCAGCTCCTGCTAAATCTCAAATAAACACATTTAAGCTCTATATTCATGCCTTATGCAATTCTCAGAAGATGACTTGAATAACCTCTGTTTGCAGTGTTGGGGTCACAACATCTCTGACCTGAATATACACTTTGTAATTCAATTTCATTTAGTTAGTCTCACAGGCTTTTTCATCAGCCTTTCATCTAAAGGGCGGGGATCTCTTAGTGTCAAAAGAAGTATGACACTCTGAAGCTCAATAAAACATACACAACAAGTAATCTTTTCTTTTCACAGTCCCACTGCACAGCTAACTCATCATGGCAATCCGGAAGTGATGCTCTGAGGAATCTGGGGGGATTTTGAGTCACTGATCGATGTCTCGATACCTCCTGTCCTATAGAGAGCAAAACTGATGTACATTCCATGCCTAAGGTGCAACACCGTGCCAAGGTAAAGCAAGGTCTAGGCTTATTAGGACATGCTCAGAGGAACCCTCAGTCTAGTCTGGAAGTGCAGAGAATCTTGAGGTTCTTTCCAAGTCTAAAATATCCAATAAAGGTTTGGCTTGCTCCGAGTCTGGCAGTTACAGAACCAGTTAGGCTCGTACATGTACAAACTACTCTGCGGTGCCCATGTCTGTGCCAAACACATTGGCATAATTAGGAGACGTGATCAGATCGAAGGCAACCATCTCTTTATGATTACCTAAGAAAATTAGGAGAGGAACAAGGATGGAGGTCACAAGACCTGATGTGATTGGAAAATCATCATTAATTTGTACATAATCAGGAGAAGGCTTCTTTCTGATCGGAATTTGGAGTCTCTGGGCACAATTCAAGTCCTATGCGTTCCAGAAGCACCGTAATCTAACAGAGCGGGAACAGATGGGCTGACTGGTATGAATTTGTAGAAGTTGAATTCAACATGAACAAGTTTGAGCTGGACCCAACGTAGGATTCGATTTTCAGAGGTATTTATTCACTAGGCAATATTTGTTGTGCAACAAAACAAGGCCTTTAGACCATTAAAACTACCATGAAACTCTTTCAAAATTCATATTTCTTGGTGTCAACTGAAAGTGATCTGCCTCACACAATGATGAAAAGATATGCTTGTTCAGGTTCCCAAGGAATGTGAGTTTTCTTTACTTCTGCAGAAAGTTACATTGAGTTACCATTAGCAAGAAAACTGTACTTTCTAAAAGGTTTGTATCTTGAGACACTAATAGAGCATTTGTGAAGACTACCGTTTTGCTTTCATGTTTCTGATAGTCAATGTGTCCTTTTCAGAAGGCTAGTAACACCTCTTTGCAGTCTGGAATAACTGTGAAGTGTTGCCATAAGAACCATTTCAATCAGCAACTTGTTTTTGCTGAAATCAGAGGATTGTGTGCTAAGTAGCTTTTTTCCACGACAGACATCCTTCCTTATGCATGTGCCATTGAGTCTCAGAAACAGAGTTAGCCAGACTACACTGATAGACCAAGTAAGGACTGGTGGTATGTGCAAAATGACCAGAGTCAACCAGACTCCCAGGGCTGAATGATGCAGTGGTTGCAGGCGAAAGGAGAAAGGTGTGTTTTCTGAAAGTTTGGACCTTTGCATTAGCAGTTTATATTGCCTGATTCATTTTGATTGTGTGAATGAAGCAAGAAGACATCCAAAATATGTTATTAATAATGCTGTATCTCTTCAGCCCTACGCGCACCCACAATCTTCCCAATGTTCACTTTCTTTGAAAGTCTTATTGCAAATACTGATATAGGGAGTCACTTTGACATTCTTTGTTTTCCAGAACATGAGGATGATGTGGAGAGCCCAGTGCCTGAAGTTGTCAAGAAGCGAAAAAGAGGACCGAAAAAACAGAAGGAAAACAAACCAGGGAAACCTAGGAAGCGAAAGAAACTGGTATGTGATGCTTCACAGTGCTCATTTTCGACTACTTTTGGTCCAATAGAATAGGTCCTTTTTATACTTTGATGGACTTCGCTTGCCATCCATGCTGTCCCATGTCACAATGATGTCTTGTCTGATTACACATAATAAGTACAATAATTATTTGATTGTAATCTCTGCAGCGCAAACTGCCTGGTCCTTGCTCTTTTATGTGTGCTTCCTCTTATGGTTTATAAGTCCTATATGTTCACAGTCTCTCTGCAAAAACACTTAACATTGTTTTGATCCAATTTTGGTTTTGCTTGCACACTTATGTTTATGTGTGCTGCCGCACTAGAATCTCCCATTCATATTTATTCCACTGGGGCTTGTATCATACACTCACTGTAACGGTTAACTCACCTTCTTAGATTCCTCTTGTGCATCACGATGATATGGCTTTATGACATGTATACTTTCTTTTGATAACTAAAATTCCCATGTGCTATTCATATATAAATGTGATTTCCCACCCTTAAACTCACAGGCCCTTACTTGCTAACTCAAACTGGTGTGAACTTGCACGTCATTGCCTACTCCCTTCCTTTGAGCTTTTCTGCCTGGCTTTGAAGGAGAATCAAGAGTGCAGTTTCTCCTTATTGTGTGGCCTTGACTATGACCAGTGATGTGATGAGGCTGTTGGCTCCACTCCTCCTAGAGGCTTCCGTAGCTCAGCTTGTCTACTGCACATGCAAGGATGGAATATACAGAGCCCTGGACCTCTCTTCTGAGTTTTTCAGATACTTTGGTCAGATTCTCCCTGGGAATCTCATTATCTCTCACTCCTAATTTCAGAAGATGTAATGTGCCTGCCTGTTTGAGGGGGGCTGAGCCCTGGGGCTTGTACATTTTTTTGAATTGTTGACACACTTTCCAAGAAAATGTACACGTTCAGGGTATGTGAGGCTTGCAAGGTAAAAAACATCTACTGCCAGCATTCCCAAAGTGATGCCCCAGAAATATGAAGTCTACTAGACTTTTACAGCTAAACCATGAGATACATGAAGAAATGATTTCAGTTTGCCTAGAAGATGGCCTTGTCTTGCAAAGAGTCCATGAGGAGTTTTTCTAGATTGGATGTGAAATTAGTCCGCTCAAATGATCTTCAGCGGGAACAGTCTACATTCACCTTAGAACTCTCTGCTTCTGCTGTACAGCAACAGACCTAGTTTGGGTTAGAAACCGGAGTCAAAAGGAAAAAGTAAAAACTTTTGGATACCTTGTATTCAGGACTGTCATTGAAAATGATTTTTCTTTAGCCACCTATTGCTTCAATGTTGACAGTCAAGCCTTCCAGCTCACCAACAACACAGTTGTCCACAACAAATCATTCTCAGTCCAAACAATGTGATACTAATTCGTTAAAGCAATCTGTTTTTGTGACAGGTGCATATTTGTAATACTCTTTTAAACAAATGGCTAAAGCAAACCCTTATTAAAAGATGCAGCACTATTATGAAAGTGCACCACACGCATATCTTCACAATCACTCATAATTGCTTCAGTCCCCTTCCTCAATCATCTTCAGGTTCATCCAGAGAGTCCTCCTTCATTGATAGTCATCTTGCCGACAGCTCCACCATCATTGCTTGCTGCTTAGTCAGCAGCTCCAGGGTAGTCACTGGCCGCATTGTCAATATTTCCACAGTTACGACTGACTGCCTGTTACCCAGGGCCATTGTTCAGCTCGTCGATTGTACCATTGTTGACAACCGCCAACTTGTCAGTGTTGGAAATTCCATTTCCCACCACCATCCCACTCCAGCCTAGAGTTTCACCCTTCAAGGTGCCTTTCAAACTTCTGAACAAATACGGGCTCAACCTAGCTTAACTCAGGAAGATGAGGAGTATAAATAGGAAGAAGACGACTATGAGGAGGATGTGGACGGGCCACAGCCTGTCTACAGCAATCAGGAGAATGACCAACAGGACTCCGAAGCCCTAAGACTTCAATTTCCAATTTCTCTCAGATGACTCTTAATAGTAAGATGACTGCTGTCGCAATCTACAAGAATATGAGGATGGAAGCCATTCACTTGTGGCCTTTTGAATGAAAAGTCTTTATACCCACTTCCAATGATCCATGTTCTGGTGGATGTTCTCAAATCTCATATTGATCTCTTTATTATGCACTTCGCAGGGGTTTCACATGCTCTGCCATCATCTGAACCACTTTACCCTTTGCCTCCACTAGAGTCTCTGGGTTTGGCAGTGGAAGAGCCTTAACAGCCTGCTCTGGAAGCTACACAATAGTTCTTAGTTGATGTCCCTGCAGGCAAGAAAGAAGATTTCACGGATACAGACAATAATGATGAGGTATTTGTCTTCTTAGGACAAGATCTGGCAGAGACACAGGCCCTTGAATGAGATGCTGATATCGTCCTTAATGATGATCATACGGATCTCCACCGAGGGCCCCACTGAGGGCCTCTCTTCCAGATGATATTGAATGGTTTCACAGCCTTATTGGCAAGGTGCCCCAGATGTTCAATCTACCCATGGCCACCAATGAAAAGATCTACTTCTTTGATTTTCTTTGATTCTAAGAAAGAATCCTGCAAAACACATTGTTATACCTTTGTTTGATGACCAGAACTATGCAGTTGATAATATGGATACTGATATGAAAGGGTCCCTCTAGACCCTCCAACAACACCTGTGTTTATCATCCTACAAAGTGCTATGAGCAAGGCGCTGCTATCAATATTCATCAGGCACTTTGCGACCCTACATATAGAATAGTTAGCATGCTCAAACAGACCCAAAATATGGGCCAGTTACACTTGATTGACCAGCATAAAATGCTGCCTCAGAAACATACCAGTCTGCCCCCTCAGGAACACAGTAGAAACCACACACACAATAAATGTGCAGGTCAAAGAAATGTCAATTTTCAATTTATTATCTCCATCTCTATAGGCCAGATTTCATATTCACTTGATTTTCTATAAGACAAAACACAACAAATATAATGATTAAATTAATATACCAAATAACATATATATGGACATTGTAACATGAATTATTCTCCATTATTACTACAACAAGGTCAATGAGTACATTCAGATTAACCCCTGGAAATCATAAAATGTCACCCATAATGAAAAGCCGAAGAAAAAAAGAGTTGAAGAGACCAAGGCGCAAGCAAAAACAATCAAAAATTGAAAATATAGACCACAACGAGTTCATTACTGCAAAGACAGTACAATTTGATTTCTTAAAAAACACATCAGTATATGTAGGTACATTCCAAAAAGAACCAAAATTCACAAAACACATTTCTTAATATTGAAGAATCAAGATATAAACCAAAAGCAATTAATTATTTCATAAGACTGTACAATTCAATATCTATCCTAGACCTCGGGGCACTCAAAAATACAGAAAAGAGGGTTTACTAATGATCACCTTACATGCTGTCCTCCAGCATATGAGAGCAGGATTTGCTAGTGTCTGTGTGTGTGTATACCTCCACATTTAGATCCAATTATCACAAAAACTAACCCGGTTATGGTGGATGGACAGTACTTCCAATTCAAACCTCAGTCAGCCCCACATGTCTTCACAAAGTGACTGGTTCTGGTGGCAGCCCATCTTCAATACCAGGGAATAAGTGTCTTCCCCTACGCAGACAACTGGCTTCTAATGTCCCTTTTCAGGTTTCAGGCCACACAAGCGTGGACTCTACACTGCAGCTGCTACATCAGGTAGATCTCATCCTTGAATGAGAGTGAAATCAGTGTTAACCCATATCAGACATACCCTATCCCTAAGTGCCTAGATTTTACAAGCAATTTGATAGCGGACTGTTTCTCAAATGAGGCACTCAACTCCTGTATCTAGCAAAGAACATATATACCAAATAACTATACAGAGGCAAAAGGACTCATAGGATCAATGTCTTCCAGTATTCGCCTGGTATCTCAATTCGCCTGAGGATGCTGCCCTTTTGGGGAGAATAAGACCACCAATATAAGCAATCCTCTAGACAATGGATGACTGCTTTTAAGTCACAGATGCAGTGTAACAAGCATTCATGTGGTGGAAGCAAAAAATCTTTTTCTTTTTTTTTTAAATATTTTTATTTTGTTTTGAAAAAAAAAAATGAAAAACAGTAACACATTAAACAAGGCAAGAATACACAATGCACAATAATCGTCCTTCCACCCCTGTCTCATATGGCAATTGCCCAGATATAGGGTCCATTGTATGTGAATCTGTCGATGAGTTTGAACTAACCGGGCAGACAGAAAGAACAATTCAAGAATATTATACACATGTATCCCAACAGCAGGGACATACATTACTTCAATCAAGGCTCCTCCCCCGGTTGTCCTGAGAACAATCCCTCTCCCTCCGCTTCCCCTTCCACCTCCAAATCGTAATACTTAATCCACGGTGCCCATATCTTCCGAAATTTCCGCGGACAGCCCCTAGCCCTGTACGTCACTAGTTCTGCCACCATATACAGATCAAGACTTGTCCTCCATTCATTGAGTGTCAGTGTTTGTTGAGCCCCCCAATATTTCACTATATCTTGTTTGGCCACCACTAGCCCCAAGTTGGCTAATATAAGTTTGCGTCTTGGGATATCCACGTCTGTCGGGATTCCGAGGAGTAGAAACCGTGGCTCCAATTCTATTTGGACTTCAAGTATATTATTCAGTTCCCTCACAATCTTTCCCCAGTATACCTGAATCTCTGTGCATGCCCACAGGGTGTGTATAAATGTTCCAGTTGCTACATGGCACCTAAGACATTCTGGACTTTCCGCCCTCCCTATTTTATGCAATCGAGCTCTATCAAAGTAGGTGTGGTGGAGAATTTTGTATTGGATGAGACGTAATCGAAGTTTGATTGCCACTTCCCTTGGATGCATGAGAACGGCCTCCCAGTCTATATCTTCCAGTACTCCGGTAGTGGTTTCCCATTTAGTTCGGAGTGGGCCTAATTTGTCGGGCATATTGTTGAGTAACGTCTTATATGTAAATGAAATGGCTTTAGCCGAAATCTCTTCCTGTAAGAGTCGACCCGCAATCCATGCATGTTTGAGACGGAGGTATGCATATGCCTGAGAGTCATGCAGCTGGTACCTGGCTTGGAGTGTGCTAAAAGAGGCCAACTCACCCCCGTCCATGATATCCCCTAATTTGGAAATGCCTATCAGGTCCCAAGTCTTGAAGCCTCGCAGCTTCCCAACCTCAGTCAATCTATTTCCTTCCCACAGCGGTGTCTCCCTGGTACACCTCCGATCCCATTGCATTTGTCGTTTGGAGCTTTTCCATGCCTCTAATGTCCTCTGGGCCGCCTGTAACAGTTGTCTGCTTCCCTGGCCCCCTTAGATATAGTAAAGGTGTGTGTGTTCTCTAAACTGTAACCTTTCCAGCCGATAAGTCGAGTGATCCCCTGGTGCGTGAATCCATTCGTTAATAACTATGAGGTGGGATGCTCTATAGTATGCTCTGATGTCTGGGAGAGCCAGACCCCCATTATATGGATTTCTCTGTAAAGTTTGAAGTGCCACGCGTGGATGGGCCCCATCCCAGAGGAGCAAGCGTAATTCGCTATCTATGAGCTTAAACATCGTATCTGGATTTTTACGGTAAGTATTTTGTAACACATAGAGCAGCTGGGGAAGAGTAATCATTTTATACATAGCGGCCCTCCCCATAATAGTCAAGGGAAGTCTTCTCCACCTCTTGACATCTTCCTGAAAATTTGAGATGACCCGCCTGATATTACATGTTAGGCTCGCTGCCCCATCTATAGTGATGTAGAGGCCAAGATAGGTAAACCCTGAAGCAAGAAATCTTTGATTGTAAATGGCACAATCTTTATACACAAGACACAATATTCCTTCTCGCACCAGATGCCTCAATGAAATGTTGGGGAGGCCATCTTCAACAATGCTCCACAAGCAACACAAGTCCCTTCAGGAAGCGAAAGTCCACATAAAAGTCTTTGAACTCAGTGCTGCAAGTCTGACTCTGAAGGCTTTCCTACTACACCTTGAAACAAAGGAATTGTTTGTCAGAACAGTCATTACAACTCTATTCTATGTTCGGAAACAAGGCAGCACAAAATCAGCAGTGCTATTGCAGGAAGAACAGAAGCTAGCTTTGCAAATCAATGATAAGTCACAACATAACCTTGGCAGTGGAACATGTGCTGGGACTACAAAACACTTGGCAAGACATATTGAGCAGATGGAACGTCTGTTTGGTAGTATTAGAAACTTGATTCAAGGTAACCTCAACTTGTATTTTAGTGTTGGAGAATGCCTCTGGTGGATCTGGTCTCTATGTCAGCAAACCAAGTCTAGTTCTTCAGTTGCAGATGATGGTGTCCAGTGACACTGGTGGAAGAACCCATGATGCTCTGGACAGTATATTTCAGTATGCTTTTCCTCCTTTATTTGTCCAGGATTCTTCATTAATATTCATGATCAGTGAATAGTCTCACCCATGTGCTGGATCATAGAACACTTTTAAATGTGTTTAGCTTCGTTTCATGAGAAGATCTGAGCTAGGTAAGCTTCTAGGTGTGGAGCACAAAGTCTTCATGCCTCATTGGCCAGAGGAGGCGCCTTGAGTAATGAGGTGAAGTCTGCACAGCACATTGTGGTTGTCTATGCAGTGTTAAATGAGTGTATGTGAATAAATGAGTGTATGTGAATACTGCTGTCTAAACATGGACTCCTGAGGATTCCCATTGTGATGATGGGGAATAATTCAGTCAAGTTGTTATTAAAACTTTTATTTTTCAGTTTTCAAACATATAACGTACAGTTCACAGAGGCATCTAGAAGGAGTACAGAAGTGCATACCATGTATACAAAGCAGTACAGTTTGGGCATAGAAACATACAACATATGTACTCTGCGTTCCGCTATCCTTCTGATAACCATACGTTGCAATAAACACCACAATCAGGTTATGACTCATCGGAGGAGGTCATCCGATAGGCTCTAAACAAGCTCCAAATGTCCGGACACAATGATAAAGGTAATTCCTCAGCAAAGAGTTCCAGCTGCTCCTGGCAGTAGACCATGTCTTTAATCCAGTGTTTCACCTTAGGTGTGTATATTTTCCCCAATTCATAGCTACTCCCCGCTTCGCAAGTAGCAGTGCAACTGCCACAAACCGTCTGTGAGCTAGTTGTAGTGGCTTAATATAACCAGAAGACACAATTGTGGGCTATGCGGAACTAACTCTGACACCATGATTGTGAGGGCATGTGTTACTTCTGTCCAAAAATGGTTGATTTGGGGGCATTACCAGGCCAGATGAAGAAAATCGATGTGCTCTGCCTGTAGCCCATATCTGAACAGTGTAGCTGAAGTCTAATATGTTTGGTGGAGGTATTTAAAGTATATCATGCGGAGATTAGTAAGCATACTAGTGAGTGTACAACAGAAGCCCCATTCTTTGATGGTAAGAGGTGTCAATACTACATTCCATTTGGCAAGAGCCTGGTGCATGTCTCTCCTTCAGAGTGGCATTGTAGAGTGCGGTGATAAAGTGCCTACGTGTTGAGCTACTGAGCAGGACTTGGAGGGAGTCTAGAATGACGGGCTCTGCATGAAAGGATGGATATAACTGTTTTATAGCACCGTGTAAGCAGAGGTATGTGAAAGTTAGGAGAGGGGTTTGTGGTTGACCTGTGGTAAACTCCGGGAAGAAGATAAAGGACCCTCCTGGGAATACATCGCCCATGGCTATGAGACCGCAGTCTTTCAACAGAGTCAGCGTCCCAGTGTCTTGTGTAACAGATAATTCTGGGTGGTGTTCGAGAGGGAGTGCTGGTGCATAAAGCGGTGTCTTTTTGGCCCAGGTACTAAGAATTTGCCATGCCGACGTCATGCATTTAACTGTGTTAATCTCTGAGCGAGGTATACTTGTCCTCTTTTGTGGTAAGATGGCCATAAGCGGAAAGGGTGTGCATCGTCCGATTCGATCGCTAAATGTGGAACATATTCATAAAGGTGGTACCAATAATCTGCTGAATATGCTTGGGCACAAAGGTAATATAGGTATAGATCTGAGGCCCTAAATCCACCTTGCCTTGGCAACAACAAGTCGACGCGGTGCACAGGGGTTTGGTCCCAGCAGTTCCGACGAGGGATACTGGCCTCAAAGTTGCAGAGAGGACATATCTGAAAGAAACACATAGTGATAGATTCCTTACCTTAGAATATCCCCAGGCGTCAGACTGGATCCGGAAAGTTTTCGTC
Source organism: Calotriton arnoldi (assembly GCA_963921515.1). NCBI lineage: Eukaryota > Metazoa > Chordata > Amphibia > Caudata > Salamandridae > Calotriton > Calotriton arnoldi. The sequence continues at coordinate 2,609,152 of CAWUFW010000272.1, read as the reverse complement.
AGCAGTACCCCTGCGCGTCGGTAGTGGTGTCGTGCGGCTCCGCGTCCGTCGTTGGCATCGTGGTTGCCGAGATGACGTCGCGGGCGCTACTTAGACGCCACCCACGCGCGCTGACGTCAGTTCTTTCTTTTTCCGCGCCAGCAAGCGCAGATCCAGAGAGAGCGGTACCCCTAGTCTTTTTTGACTAAGTTTTTGAGAATTTTTTCTCACCCTTTTCGAGTCGATACGACTCCTGGTGCAGTTAGGGATGCCCGGGTTTAAGTCTTGCGAGGACTGTCATCGGATGATGTCAGTGACGGATCCGCACCGCGTGTGTCTCTTCTGCCTGGGGCGCGACCACGACCCCAAGTCGTGCCCCGACTGCCGGTCCATGGCGCCGAAGTCTTTGCGGGAGCGGTCCCGAAAGCTGCTTGAAGCCCGGCAGTCGGCTCCGTGCCGTGAGAGGTCCCGGTCCAGAGGGAGGTTGATGGACCGTGCGCGGAGTCATCATCGGCGATCGTCGGGATCGAAGTCTTCGCACTCGGGGTAAGGTAAGGCGAAGCACAAGAAGTCGAAGAAACGTCATCGTTCTCCGACTTCCCCTCGCTGGTCGCGCGACGCAGCTGAGGGTACAGGTGGTGCCACCCCCGCGGCTCCGGCGGAGTCCATAGCGTCGCCGCCCGACTACCCGCCCTTCCCGGGGTCGTCGGCGACTCCGGCCCAGATACAGGACTTCCTGTCGGCCATGGCTCGCCTCTTTGGGCCGTCGGGTCCCGCCGGTGCGCCTTCGGGCCCCGCGGTCCCGCATGGGTGTCCTCGCGTTTGCCTCGCCGGCGGCTCCGGCCCCGGCATCGCTGTCGGCTCCGGCCCCAGCGCCGCAGGACACCCTTGGATCCAGGCCTGGATCCCGGTCGACGCCGGTTGACCTTGTTACGCCTCCACCGATGTCGACTCCACCGGCACTGATCCTGATGCCGCCCGCTCCTCGGGACGACGTCGACCTCAGATTCAGCCCCGAAGTGGACGCGGCTTCGGTACGGCGTCGATCGATGCCGTTCTCGACGCCGTTTGGGGATTTCTATCCCCATGTCCCTACTCCTTATTTTAGGCCTGTTGAACAGCCTGAGGAGCAAGGGGAGGACTGGGAGGGGTCGGACGACCCTCTCGCTGCAGCCTGCGAGTCTGAACAGGACTGGGCTGAGGAATTGGGGGACGCCAGTGGTCTGGATACCTCACCAGACCTTGGCATGCTGTCTCCTCCTACCGTGGCTACGGAGGAGGGAGCCAGTTATGCAGTGGTGTTGCGTAGGGCGGCGGAGGCCCTACACCTCCAGCTCCCTACTGTGGCTGTCAGGACAAAACTCCTGACAGAGGTGCTTCAGCCAGCAGCTACTTCTGCGGAGCCGCTGCTGCCCTTTAATGAAGCCCTTTCGGACGTTCTTTTGGGCACTTGGTCCAGGCCCACCACAGGGGCTCCTGTGGATAGGAACGTGGCCCGACGCCTTCGCCCGGCTCCGGGTGACCCCATTTTCCTCTCCCAACACCCCACTCCCGAGAGCTTGGTTGTCCAAGCCTCTGCTTCCCCAACAGCCTTCCCTTCCGCCCCACCGGATAGGGAATCCAAGAAGCTGGATCAGTTTGGGAAGAAGATTTTCTCTTCCACCAGCTCTGCGCTGTGGTCCGTGAACACCGCATGCCTCTTGGGCCGTTATTCCCACTGTCTGTGGGATACGGTGGCGAACGCGCTGCCCCAGTGTCCGGAGGAGACCCGGCCTGCTCTCGCCCAGGCTGTTGTAGAGGGGAGAGACGCAGCGAAGTTAATGATCCGTTGTGGTCTAGACACCGCTGACTCACTGGGCAGATCCATTGCAACGACGGTGGCGGTTCGCCGTCACGCCTGGTTGAGAACCACTGGATTTTCAGGGGATGTCCAAAACACCCTTATGGATATGCCCTTTGATGGCCGTCGCCTCTTCGGCGACAAAGCAGACAGCGCGTTGGAGCGGTTTAAGGACTCACGGGCTACGGCCAAGTCCTTGGGACTCTCTGCAGTCCGCCCTCCTCCGCCTTCTGCTTTTCGCTCCTTTCGTGGCCCCGGAAGGGGCGCCCCGCAGCGTCCGCAACAGAGCCACAGGCCGGCGCAGCAGTCATCCCAGTGCGGACGCGGGTTCCGCCGTGGCGGACAAAGGGGCCAGCGGGCGGGTCAGTCCACCACCACCCCGGCCACCACTGCCTCCAAACCTTCCTAGTCCGAACTTTCAGGCCCATCAAACACCAGTGGGCGGCAGGCTCCGCCATCACCTCCCCCACTGGCGCACCATCACTTCGGACAGGTGGGTTTTAGAGATAGTCCGGAGGGGCTACTCCCTCCCTTCGAGACTACACCACCCCCTTCAAGACTACACCCCCCCTCCTTCGAGACTACACCCCCAGCCATGCCACCTCAATACCACCGCATGTCAGGGGATCACTTGGTGCTTCTTCAGCAGGAAGTTGCGGCCCTCTTGGCCAAGGGGGCCAATGAGCGCGTTCCGACGCACGAAGTAGGTCGTGGTTGTTATTCCCACTACTTTGTGGTGCCCAAGAAGGACAAAGGCATGCGTCCTATCTTAGACCTCCGGAACGTCAATCGCTTCCTCCGCAAAGAGAAGTTCAAGATGCTCACTCTAGCTCAGGTCTTGTCTGCTCTCGACCCACAAGACTGGATGGTAGCGCTGGACTTGCAGGACGCCTATTTCCACATCCCCGTCCTGCCAGCCCACCGGCGTTACCTACGGTTCACGGTAGGCCACGAGCACTTTCAGTTTACCGTGCTCCCTTTGGCCTTACCAGCGCCCTCGGGTGTTCACCAAGGTGATGGCGGTGGTCGCAGCTCATCTGCGCAGATCAGGGGTCTCAGTCTTTCCCTATCTCGACGATTGGTTGTTGAAGGTGGGCTCGCCCCAGACAGTCGTCTCCCACCTCCAGACTACGGCCGACCTCCTGCACTTGCTGGGGTTCTCCATCAATGTGCCGAAGTCGCACCTGATTCCCTCCCAGAAGCTCCTCTTTATCGGAGCGGTTCTGGACACGGCGCAGTTTCGGGTCTATCCTCCCGAACGGCGAATCCGGGATATTCGGGCTCTGATTCCCATCTTTCAGCCCTTGTCCCGGGTTTCGGTCAGAGTGACTCTGAGGCTACTGGGCCTCATGGCCTCCTGCCTCCTGCTGGTCAATCATGCCAGGTGGCATATGCGGGCTCTGCAGTGGGACCTGAAGTTCCAGTGGGCGCAGCATCAGGGAAACCTGTCCGATCACGTCCAGATCTCGGAGGGCACTGCACGACAATTGCAGTGGTGGCTCACGGACCGGCATTGGGTCGACGGCAGATCCCTCTCTCTTCCCCAACCGGAGTTCACAGTGGTGACGGATGCGTCCCTCCTGGGATGGGGCGGCCACATGGGAGAGGCGGAGATCAGAGGCCTCTGGTCTCTGGCGGAGTCCCGGCTCCATATCAACCTTTTGGAGCTGCGGGCGATCATGCTTGCACTAAAGGCATTCCTTCCCTCTGTCAAGGGGAGAGTAGTGCAGGTGTTCACAGACAACACCACCGCCATGTGGTACTGCAACAAACAAGGCGGGGTGGGGTCGTGGACCCTCTGTCAGGAGGCTCTGCGTCTCTGGACATGGCTGGAACATCAGGGCATGTCCCTGGTGGTTCAACACCTGGCAGGTTCTCTGAACGCCAGGGCGGACGAACTCAGCCGCAGGTGCATGCTCGATCACGAATGGCGTCTTCACTCGGAGGTGGCGCAAGGACTCTTTCTGCAGTGGGGAGAGCCTTGGTTAGATCTATTCGCCACCGAAGAGAACGAGCAATGTCATCAGTTCTGCGCGTTGGAATTTCCAAGGCGGCACTTGCTCTGCAACGCTTTTTGTCGCGAATGGAGTTGCGGTCTGTTGTACGCCTTTCCGCTTATACCACTTCTGCCCAGAGTGCTGAAGAAGATCAGGCGCGACCGGGCCCAAGTCATTCTTGTGGCTCCGGACTGGGCTCGAAGAGTATGGTATCCCGAGCTACTCAGTATGAGCATCGATCCCCCGATCCGACTGCCTCTTCGGGAGGATCTTCTGTCGCAGGGGACGGTCCTCCACCCGAACCTGTCCAGCCTCCACCTCTTTGCGTGGAGATTGAGCGGCGGCAGTTGATTCCCTTCGACTTGCCTCCTGAAGTTTGTGACGTTATTCTGGCAGCCAGGCGTCCCTCTACTAAAGTGGTATACGCCTGCAGGTGGAACAAATTTGTGGCATGGTGCACAGCAAAGGCTGTGGATCCCCTTTCTGCCCCTCTTTCTGAAGTTATACTGTTCCTTCTTTCTTTGGCCCAGCAGGGCTCTGCTCTGGGCACTATCAAGGGCTACCTTTCTGCTATTTCGGCCTTGCTCAGGCTCCCTGATGAGCCCTCTCTTTTCAAGTCCCCTGTTGTAAATAGGTTTCTTAAAGGCATTACACACCTTTTTCCTCCTATTCCTTTCGTGATGCCTCAGTGGGACTTGAATCTGGTTCTGACGTACTTGATGTGCGCTCCTTTTGAGCCCCTTCACAACTGTCCTCTTCGTCTTTTGACGTTAAAGACTGCCTTCCTGGTGGCCATCACTTCCACCAGGCGAGTGAGTGAGCTCCAGGCTCTTTCCTGTAAGCCTCCTTTCCTTTCAGTCCATCCGGACAAGGTTGTGCTCCGGCCCCGTCTTTCCTTTTTGCCAAAGGTGGTTACAGCCTTTCACATTGGGCAGAATATTACCTTGCCCACCTTTTTTCCGCCTCCGCATCCTTCCAGAGAGGAAAAGAGGCTCCACCGTCTGGACCCAAAACGTGCGCTTTCTTTTTATCTCAACCGCATACAGCAGTTCCGGGTGGATGACCAGCTTTTTGTTGGCTACGTTGGCACCAAGAAAGGTCGGGCGGTCCATAAGAGAACCATTTCCCGCTGGGTTGTCTTGTGTATCAAAGCCTGTTACTCTTTGGCTAACAAAGAACCTCCGGTGGGGCTGCGTGCTCATTCCACCAGAGCTACCGCAGCCACTACTGCATTGGGACGTGGTGTCCCCCTGCAAGACATCTGTCAGGCAGCCACGTGGGCCTCGCTGCACACGTTTACCAAACATTATTGCCTAGACAGCCAAGTCCGGAGAGACGGCTTCTTTGGCCGTTCTGTTCTCCGTGACTTTCTGGTGTGATCTTAGTTCGCAGACCCACCACCGGGGTTGATATTGCTGGGGTATCTATTCTAAGGTAAGGAATCTATCACTATGTGTTTCTTTCAGATGCACAAGTTACTTACCTTCGGTAACGATATATCTGTAAGAAACATTAGTAGTGATAGATTCCTTACCGCCCCACCCATCCTCCCCGTTCTGCGAACTGATTTCTAGGGTCAAGGTCATCCCTTTCAGGGCCCTAGTTGCAATGCACCGTGGTCAGTATCTTGCATGGCTCTGCGTTCCTGGCGCGGAAAGTCGTGTACAGAACTGACGTCAGCGCGCGTGGCGGCGTCTAAGTAGCGCCCGCGACGTCATCTCGGCGACCACGACGCCAACGACGGACGCAGAGCCGCACAACGCCCCTACCGACGCGCAGGGGTACTGCTGACGAAAACTTTCTGGATCCAGTCTGACGCCTGGGGATATTCTAAGGTAAGGAATCTATCACTACTAATGTTTCTTACAGATATATTGTTACCGAAGGTAAGTAACTTGTGCGTCCGGCCTCGAGGGAGTTGCAGAACCACCACCTGTGTTGCTGAGTCTTTCGAAGTCCGTGGGGCGTCAGGAGCAGCAGACCGGTCAGCTTTGTTGCGATGCCTACAGATGCAGGGGAGTGACCCCCTCACTCCAAGGGAGATTACTTCGGCTGTCCTTGATGTCCACAGGTCTGTTGAACATCCTGGAAGAAGCACAGACACAGACGACGAAGAAGGCTTGCAGAACAGCGAGACCAGGAGCAGCAGGAGTCTTCCTTGAGGCAGTCTTGGTTCCAGGCGAAGTCCAAGTGTCCAGAAGTTCGAAGACTGACGTGATTTCAGGCTTGAGTCTTGTCCCACGATGAATCTGAGGACCCACCTACAGGTAAGCCCTTAAATACCCTAGAAAGGGGGTTAGGACGACTCAGGGGTCCTTCCCAGAGGAGGGGCTGGACAGAGGGGAGCATACTCCCTTGTCCTTTGTCCAGTTTCATGCCAGAGCGGGAGCCTAGGACTCCCTGAACTGGCTCAAACCGGAGTATGCAAGGAGGGTACCGAACGTGCCCTTCAAAGCAGTCTGGTGGCACTGGCATTCACCTCCACCCTAGCCCAATACACTAAGTACTGTCTGGGAGGTGGTCACACCTCCCTGTGACAGGAAACCTATTGTTCTACCTTCCTCTGCTCAAGATCAGCTCAGCAGCAGGAGGGCAGAATCGTGTCTGTGGTCGGCAGCAGCACTAGCTTGCTGGTAGACCCTGGAAGGCTGTTACCGGGAGTACTGGGGGCTTCCAGGAGGAGCCCCCCTGTGCATGGAATCATACCTCCAACATCGGTAATGGTGTTGGTGTATGATTCCAATATGTTTGATACCAAACATGCCCAGGTTCGGCACAGCCACTACATAGTTAGCCATCGCGTAATGACGGGTGATCACTATATGTATCAAAATGGCTAGCCACACTTACAAAGCATGGAGAATCGACTCCGAGGTTTGTAGGGGTGTCCCGCTCATGCAGTGGCACCCTCACACTTATAACCAAGCCCACTGCCTTCAGGCTTGAAAGGCCTGCCTTAGGGGTAACTTACATGTTTTAAGTGTAATGACCTCAGATATAAGAAAACGTATATCTGTCGTAAGTGGTGCTAGCACCAACTCACACAGGCTGCAATGGCAGGCCTGTAGTCTAAGTTTAAGTGGACTCCCATGGGTGACACAATACATGCTGCAGCCCATGGGAGACCCATGGTGTACCTATGCCCTGGGTACCTTAGACCCATATACTAGGGACTTACAGGGTACCCCAGTAGCCAATTGTGGATGTACAGAAGTACTTACCATAGTCAATTTAGGGAGAAAGTAGTGACTGGGGTCCTGATTAGCAGGATCCCTTTCAGACTAGTCAAAAACCATACTGACAGCAACAAAAATTGGGGGTAACCATGCTAGAATTATCCTACAGTTAGTATTGCCCATTTAATCCTGGGCTGTTTTCCCACCCATGTTAGTGTTATCATATGCGATCTTATGGTATTAAACAGATGAAGAGGCAGTGTGATCAGAATATTAACAAATAGGCACAGAAACCTCTGGAGGACAATCATTTTTAAAAGCTCAAGTCTGTCTGCCAGTGACAATGGGAGTTTGATCCATCTGGTGACTTGGTCCTTCAGTTGAGATATTGCTATACTATTGTTCTCCTGTATAACCAAATAGGGATCTTTATGGACCCAAATTCCCAGATATTTAACTGGTTCATCACTCCAGTCCAGCGGAAAGTCAAGTGGGAACTGTTGTGTGCATGGAGTTAATGGCAGAATAACTGATTTCAACCAATTTATACTTAACCCTGTGTATTGTTCAAAGGAGAGGATATATTCTCTAGTTAGGGGAGCTAGCTGTGTTATGGGATTTCGAACATAGAGTACCATATTGTCAGCATACATTGATATGCTGATAGGTCATAGCCAAAACCACAGGGCTGAGTCTGTGTGTCTTTGTCGCATTTTGCACGCTAGTAGTTCATGGTTAGAGTGAATAGTAATGGTGACATTGGACAACCCTGTCATGTGCCTCTTCTGATACGCAGTGGTGTCGCCACAGTACCATATATTTTAATCCTGGCGCTTGGTTAAGTATATAGTAATTTTATACACTTGACAAAGGTTTGGGCATGCCCATTCACTGCAGCACAGAGAAAAGAAATGGCCATTATATCGAAACAAAAGCTTTGGCAGCGTCTAGTAACACTGCTGTTGCTTCCATGGAGGTGTCTAATTGGTGGAAGAGGGCAAAAATGGTACATAAGTTTTGTGTCGTGGAGTGGGTTGGAGTGAAGCCTGATTGGTCCAGTAGCACTAACGTTTGTAGTAATGGTTGGATTCTGGAGGCTAGGACCTTAGCCAATATATTTAAATTTGTATTAATCAACGAGAGTGGCCTGTAAGATCCACACTGTTCTGGCAGTTTGCCCAGTTTAAGAAGTGTGATCAGCAAGGCCTCACGTAGTAAGGTGGGTAGCAGTCCCTTGTCGTATGCTTCAGTATACATGTTGTACAATTGTGGTTCTAGGAGGTCGCTAAACTCTTTATAAAGTTCCCCTGTTAGGCCATCCTTCCCAGGTGTTTTGCCATTAGCAATAGACAAATGACATCCTGGATGTCCTCTACAGTAACGGATTGGGTCAGATATTCCTGTTAGCCCAGTGACAACCACGCCAAGGCTATATCCTCCAAATATTCTACGATTTCTATTTCTGACGCTGATGTACATGTGTCATAGAAGTCCTGGATTGTTTGTATAATAGATGGTGTGTAATGGCATTCTTGTCCCCGTAACCTTTATTATGTGCTTGGGGGCCCAGGATGCTTTTAACTTATTAGCAAGGCTACGTTTTGGTCTCCCACACTCCCCATATGCATGCACCACATTACGGTGCAATAAGTATTTTACCTCTGGATCTGCCATTTCATGGTAAGCTGTCATTTTATCTCTGATAGCTACTAGACTCTCCTGGGCAGGAGCTTCCTCATAGGTTTGTTACAGTTCCCGTATATCGCGTTCAAGCATGTGTAATTATTGGCAGATGTTTTTTAAATTCCCCTATGCTTGCTAATACAAGTCCCTCGTATAGTGACTTTTGAATGCTTCCCATAAAACCTCTGCACCCTCCACAGTGCCAGCGTTAAGTTAAAAAAACTCTACAATGGCAGTCCGTAATTCTATTTTGAACATCTGATCTAGGAATGCGGTGGCTGAAAATCTCCAGCTAAAACTCATCATTGTGCCTGTGGGGATAGATAGTACCAATTTAACAGGGGCATGGTCTGAGAGTGTTTTGGGCATGTGGCACATGTCCTTTGTCCAGGCTTTGACCTCGTGAGTGGCCTGCCAGTAGTCCAATCGGGACCACCAGCCATGCACCCACGATGTGAATGTCCCCTCTCTTCTGGTGGGGTTACGCACCCTCCAAAGGTCTAATAGCCCACTTTCTGCCATGCTATCCTGGACTATGTGGGCCGCTTGATTTTCTGACCTTTCAAGCTGACCCGATCTATTCAATGCCGGATCTAAGCAAATATTTAGGTCTCCTCCCATATAATGGCTGAAGAGGTAGAGAGTATAGTTTGGTCCATATCCGAGTGTAAAAATCAGGATCATCTATATTGGGGCCATATGTGTTTACTAATGTGATCGTGGTACTGCTTAGTTCGCCTTGTACAATAATGCTTCTACCTTGTGTATCACTCTCGGAATGGGTGAGCACAAAGGGAGTGCCTTTTTTATCAATAGGAACACTCCTTTAGCATATGAGGAATAGGAGAAGGCCAGACGTGTTGATGCCCATCTAGTACCCACCGAGTTCTCTGTGTGGTGAGTCAGGTGAGTTTCCTGCAATAGCGCAATTTGGATATTGTGACAGTCCAAATATGCCAGTACTTAGCATGTTTAACAGGGGTTCTCTTCCAGGGGATCCTCATCAAAGTCATAAGCACATGAATATTCCCGCCCATGCGCGGGACCCCGGAAACACATTACATATATGTGAAAAACCATATATGTAGCTCTATATATATATCCATATATATATATAAAAATACACAATGTAGCCTCCCATAAACATGCTGAGCAATGTTGTAAGGAATTCTCTTGCACATAAACATATTCCAATAAAGCAGGGAGAAAGAAACTTTTGAAAACTGCTTTAATAAACAGCAGACAACACAATCCTGCACGGAATAATGAAGAAAACATTGCCAGCACATAGGCTGCATTGTGGAAACATTAGTGTAGAAAGCTGAAAAGCTAACCCACATAAACACTCAGATAAACTGGCACCGTGCCTTTAAGGCAGCCATGACCCCTAGCTTCCCATCATGCCTCAGGGGTGACAGTTAGGTCAGTTGTTCTTTCCGGCTCCTTCTGTCAGGACCCTGGTTACTTCAGCTCTACCTCTTTTTTCTGATTTTCTGTCAGAAAATACTTCAATTTTGGATAAAAACCTCTTACTTCGACATCTTTTTGGTGTTAAAGTATTTCTCTACTGTTTTTTTTTAGAGAATTGAGCATTGTTTTACAACAGAATGCCCTCTCTTTTTTACTCTTGCCCTTCCTGTGGCAAGAAGAAGGCCAAATCAGACTTCCATCCTGTCTGTATTCTATGCCTTCCTTCTGAGCATAATCCTAAATCCTGCCAGCATTGCAAGCTGCTATCCAACAGAACTCTAAAGGACAGAGAAAGGATTCGTCTCCATGGATTGGCTGAGAAGAGAAAATCACCTTCTAGAGACAAGCCTCCGATGAAGAAGAGGAAAGAGAGCTCATCTACAAGTAAGATTCCAGTATGCTCTCCATCCGCGTCAGGCTCGGCGCATCAAATCCCTTCATCGGCAACAAAAACGTCGACGAGAAGACCACCGGTCGTCGTCGAAGAACGCAGGTACGTCGAATCCTCCGCCGTCGTCAACCGGGCGACGATCGGCGTCGAGGAGTCCCTCTCCGTTGGTGCGGGCTCGCCCAGCGTCGAGACACAGATCTCCGTCGTCGCCGTCCATGCAGCGTTTGACGTCGAGACAGGCTCCGCCGTCGCAGGGCCTCCAGCGTTCGGCGTCGAAGCAAGCATCTCAGTCGACGTCACCCAGACGACAGTCGACGTCGAGACACACCTCGTCACCTGAGGATAGACACTCATCGCCTCCGCCGTCGCCCAGGCGGCGTTCGACGTCGAAGGCAAGATCCTCTCCGACGGCGAGGTATTCGACGTCAAGACCAAGGGTAAAATATACCAAACGTCGTTCGACGTCGACGGCGAGAAGGTCAGCGTCGAGAGAAAGATCAACGTTGAGACGGCGGTCTCCGTCGACGGCGAGAAGATCAGCGTCGAGAGAAAGATCGACGTCGAGAGAAAGATCGACGTCGAGAAGGTTTTCTCCGTCTACCCGCTCATCGTTGAGGTCTCCACACTCAACGTCGAAGGCGAGGTCTATGGGCTCCAGACACACTGAGAGGTCGACGTCGAAGAGAAATTCACCAGTGATGGTGACACAGAGCAGGTCGACGTCGAGACACACCCCATCGACGTCACATCGCTCATCCAGACGCCGATCACGCTCTAGAAGCTGCAGAGAGTCATCTCACTCCATCCGGAGCTCACCCCAGACGGTGGCGTCATCACGCAGTGCTTCTGTTCATTCGCAGGAGCCTACAAAAGCACCGCCAGGAGGTTCTCCAAGGAGAGAGCGATCTCCTTCCATCCATCTCTCTCCCAGATGGCTTCAACCACTCCATCATTGGCAGACGGGGTCCACAGGTCATGCTCAACGACCTACGACCTACTCCAGTCCGCAGCACAGATCACCATTACAGCGTCTTGTGCAGGAAGTGGACAAATCTCCCACCACTCGGGCCAGGGAACACCGAGGCAGATCCCCTGAACGCAGGTCGTCTCAGGGACATCTTCCTCTTCGACACATTCATCCAAAAGGGATTACTCACCTACCCTGACGGATAGTCCTCCCTCCAGAGTGTCGCCTATTGATGATGTGAACACTTTTCATGATGTTCTCACCAGAGGGGCTCAGAAGCTGGGCATCACCATGTCAGCTCCTCAGACAACCAAGTCCATCATTTTTGAGACTCTCCACCAAAGGTCTGCGACTAGACCATTGCTTCCTTTGGTCCCTGGCATCATCGAGCCGGTAATGGATCTCTTTCTTGCTCCAGCATCGGCTAAAGCAGCCCCAGCTCAGATTCTTAAAAAATATAAGCCAGCTGCATCGGATCCTCTTTTCCTTAGATCGGATCCACCTCCGGACTCTGTTATAATTGCAGCAGCGAAAAAGACGCATGCGGTTGCATCTTCCTCCTCCGCTCCTCCGGATAAAGAGAGTAGAGCACAAGACTCTTGGGAACGGAAGGCTTGTGGCTCTGCAGCGTCTTCTCTGCAAGTGTCCAACGCTGCGGCTCTGCTGGGTCGTTATGACAGATCACTATGGGAACTCACTGGAGCGCTTCAAGGACAAGCTCCCAAAGGAGGATCAGCAGGACTTTTCTGAAATCCTTCACGAAGGTGCTCTGGTGGCTAACCAGGTAATCAGCACTGCAGCAGATGGTGCGTCCCTGGCGGCTCACTCGTATGCACATGGCATATGTGCACGACGATCTTCCTGGCTGCGCCTCACAGCGTTAAAACCAGAAGCACAACAACGCATCCTGAATCTCCCTTTTTCTGGCACTTCACTGTTTGGTGCTCACACAGACGAAGAAATGGCGAGGATGAAGGCCGAGTTGGACACCTTAAAGGCGGTGGGCCTAGAGAAGAAAAAAGGAATTTAGGAAGAGATACCGGCCCTACAATCGGAAAAACTACCAACAGAGGGTTCAAACCCCTCAATGGTCACAAAACAAACAGGGCAAATCCCAGTATCAAGGCCGCCGTTCCTCGAGAGGAAGAGGAGGACATCAACAGCAGTCCTCCTCTGCATCAAAACTCCAGGGAAGCAATGATTTTCTGCTTCCTCTAGCACCATTGCACACTCCAGTGGGAGGAAGTATCTCAAGTTACATTCAAGAGTGGCGCAACATAACCAAAGATCAGTGGGTGCTAAATATACTAAAAATGGGTACACACTACGTTTTTGGACGTCCCCAAGAGACATTCCTCCTGTGAAATCTCGTCATCTACATATAGACCTCCTGCGTCAGGAAGTGTCGACCCTTCTCAAAAAACGAGCAATAGAAGAGGTCCCTCAAGCGCAGAGAGGAAAAGGAGTGTACTCACGATACTTCCTTGTTCAGAAAAAAGATCAACCGAACAAGTTCAGACCAATTCTGGATCTACGTTCTCTGAACAAGTCCATCAAAAAGGAAAAGTTTCGGATGTTGGCGCTCCACCAAATATTTCCACATCTAAGGAAAGGCGATTGGATGTGTTCGGTGGATCTACAAGATTCGTATTTTCACATCCCAATCACAGCACGACATCGCAAGTTCTTGCGATTCACGGTGGGAACAAGACATTACCAGTTCAAAGTCTTACCCTTCGGCCTAAAATCAGCTCCAAGAGTATTCACCAAATGCATGGCAGTAGTAGCGGCAGCATTACATCGCCAAGGCCTGTTCGTATATCCATACCTGGACGACTGGCTGCTGAAGGGATCCTCTCCTCAACTGGTGCAGGAACACCTTCGCACCGGCCTAGATCTCCTTCAGCGCTTAGGCCTGCATGTCAACCTGGACAAGTCGATCCTTCACCCAACTCAATCACTCCACTATCTGGGTGCCAACCTCAACTCCGACCTCGGAAAAGTGTTTCCTTCGGAGGAGAGATTGTCATCAATGAAAGACAAAGGCAACATCATCCTTCAGGCTCATCAGCCGTCAGTAAGACAGGTGGCTTCTCTACTGGGTTCGATGGCCTCGTGCATTTTTCTCATACCCAACGCCAGATTGAGGATGAGACCGTTACAACAAGATCTCGAGGACAAATGGGATCAATCCTCGGGTCAGTGGAACGACCGGATTGTCCTCTCTCCTGCAGCAAAGAAGTCCATTCTCTGGTGGCTGCAACCACAGAACCTACTGGTGGGAGTCCCTTTTCATCAACCTCTGCCAGAGCAATCTCTGATCACGGATGCATCACTTCAGGGCTGGGGAGCGCATCTGGGTCATCTGCAAACTCAGGGCAGATGGACCAGCAGAGAACAGACATATCACATCAATATGCTGGAACTGCGGGCGGTTCATTTAGCCCTCAAACCTTTCAACCGTCAATTCAGCTCGGATCGATCCTAGTGCAAACGGACAATACAACCACCATGTATTACTTGAACAAACAAGGTGGAACTCGCTCTCGCCCTCGGTCTCTCGAATCCCAGGCGATCTGGCACTGGCTGCTAGCCAGGAACCTATCGATCACGGCAATCCATCTGCCGGGAGAGCAGAACGTGTGAGCAGACGCCCTCAGTCGTCACTTCCAAGAGCAAGAAGACTGGGTGCTCAACGACGAAGTGGTGGCAGAAATCTTTCATCAATGGGGTCATCCTTCCATCGACCTTTTTGCAGACGATCAAAACAGAAAATGCCACGCCTTCGCATCCAGGTTTTACCGACCAGGAACGAGAGGGAATGCTCTTTTGATAGATTGGTCAGGGACGTTTGCATACGCCTTTCCACCCCTCCCTCTAATTCCGAAGGTGGTGGCCAAACTTCTGCGATCCAGAATGAGGATGATACTCATAGCACCGGACTGGCCTCGCCAATGGTGGTATCCGGACCTTTGCAACTCTCAGTTCGCCCGCATCGGAGACTTCCGTGCAGGCCGGACCTTCTCACCAAAATGGGAGGGAAAATTCTGCACCCCAGCCTTCCTTCGTTCAGCTTGACAGCATGGCTCCTGAAGTCCTGCAGTACGGACATTTGAACCTCCCTCAGGACTGCATGGACATTTTAAGGGAGTCAAGGAGACCTTCCACAAGATCCTCATACTCTCTAAAGTGGAAAAGGTTTTACTTGTGGTGTATCAGTAATGATTGGAGTCCAATTAACGGGCAAGAGGAGGTAATCTTGCCGTATTTGCTATATTTGGCCAAATCTGGTTTGAAATATTCTTCCATTAAAGTGCATTTGGCGGCTATCACAGCATATCGTAAATCACCTAACCAGCCTTCTTTCTTTCAGCTTCAGGTGGTCAAGGACTTCCTACAGGGGTTGAAAAAGGTTTATCCCCCTGTTCGACCTCCTTCTCCTCCTTGGGAGTTGAATTTGGTATTGTCTAAATTGATGGGACCTCCATTTGAACCCATTCATAAGTCTACATTGCAACACCTTTCTTGGAAAGTAGCTTTTCTAGTATCAATTACATCAGCACGCAGAGTGAGTGAGATACAAGCACTCTGTTCTAAAGAACCCTATACGGTTTTCCACCATAATAGGGTGGTTATGCGAACTCACCCTTCCTTCCTACCGAAGGTTGTGTCAGAGTTCCATGTTAATCAGACAATTTCTCTACCCTCTTTCTTTCCCAGTCCATCCACACCAGCGGAAAGGTCTCTTCATTCGCTAGACCTCAAGAGGGTTCTCAAATTCTATTTGGATGCAACAAAATCCATTAGAAAAACGGATCAATTGTTTGTAAACTATGGCTCTGTTAGAACAGGCTTCCCAGCTTCTAAAAGATCCATTTCAAGATGGATAGTATCTTGTATAAAGTTGGCATACCAAATTGCAAATAAGCCTCTGTTTGCCTCCCCTAAAGCTCATTCTACTAGGGGCAAGGCTGCTACGATTGCATTCTTAAATAATGTACCGATGGCCGAGATTTGCAAGGCGGCAACTTGGAAATCGGTCCATACGTTTACCAGGCATTACTGTCTGGATTCTGACTCCAGAGCAGATACCCAAGTGGGCCAGGCCTCCTTGAGGAATCTGTTCCAATGCTAACCTATTGGAGTCGGTATAGGCCTTATGGCGTTTATGTATCTTGATGGTACTCTGTTTACTTGCCCGCAGGATGAGGGGATGGGCTTGCTATTCTATTCATGTGCTTATGACTATTGATGAGGATCCCCTGGAAGAGAAGGATAGGTTACTTACCTGTAATCCTGGTTCTCTTCCAGGGGTATCCTCATCAAAGTCATAAGCAACCCACCCGCCTCCCCGGGCAAGTGAACATGATTCATACATCTCTTTGAAAAAGGTCTGCGGATATCCGCAAAGAACAACTGACCTAACTGTCACCCCTGAGGCATGATGGGAAGCTAGGGGTCATGGCTGCCTTAAAGGCACGGTGCCAGTTTATCTGAGTGTTTATGTGGGTTAGCTTTTCAGCTTTCTACACTAATGTTTCCACAATGCAGCCTATGTGCTGGCAATGTTTTCTTCATTATTCCGTGCAGGATTGTGTGGTCTGCTGTTTATCAAAGCAGTTTTCAAAAGTTTCTTTCTCCCTGCTTTATTGGAATATGTTTATGTGCAAGAGAATTCCTTACAACATTGCTCAGCATGTTTATGGGAGGCTACATTGTGTATTTTTATATATATATATGGATATATATATATAGAGCTACATATATGGTTTTTCACATATATGTAATGTGTTTCCGGGGTCCCTCGCATGGGCGGGAATATTCATGTGCTTATGACTTTGATGAGGATACCCCTGGAAGAGAACCAGGATTACAGGTAAGTAACCTATCCTTATTTAGACCTCGCACGTTCCATCTCAGTAGGGATATTCGTTGTGATGTCATGAACTTAACTGTCGAGGTATTGTTTTCCAGGGTTAGAGAATCCACTCCTGGATTTGATGTGTATGCACCTGATGATATCTCGCATTGCATCTGTGAAACCATTATTAAACCCTTCAAAAATACCCTCCCTCCCTCCACAGCATCCCAATTATGCTAAAGACATACCACAATTTAAACAGTTGCATTAACAAATAAAGAACCATGTGAAGATAAATCCAGTCTACACTGGTAGAAAAGCATGGGGAGTACCCACTGCGGGGTGACCAGAGTCCCTGATAACCTCCAGGTAAAGACAGAGGTGGCCAGGAGTACTAGTGTCCATTGGTCAATGTGATCTGCAGCAAGTAGGAGTATGGGACCAGCATTATAGCAATTTATCCAGTGATAGTCTTACAGATTTGTATCCTACAATTTTCAAGAATGAACTCACTGGGATGTTGTCAGTTTCTTGCATCTTACCAGCATGTTCAAGTGCCGGTTATGGGAGAGATGCGAGACAGCCACCCCTGCAGCAGTCATCATACCACACCGTGCAGCTTGTCAGTTGATAGCGCAAGTGTGGTCAAGGACAGCGGCATTATTCTTACAAGTGGGGAAACCATCAATGTGTTGTGGATGGTGCTTGTTCTTCGAGAGTTATTCTCCAGCGTGCTCTTCATCAGAATCTGCATGTGCCCGTTGTTGAGGTGTCAACTTTTTGAAGTAGTCCATTGCTGCCTTAGAGGCCATGAAGATCTTGGGTTTGCCACTGTGGTTTATACTCAGCCTAGCTGGATATAAAATTGCATATGGGATCTCCACCATTTGGAGCTTTTTCTTTACTGGAAGAGACTCTTTAAGCGCTGATTGGACACCGGCCGTGAAATCATGGCATGAAAGCATGCCATGGTGTTTCCCTGGTGGGGTATAGTCTAATTATCCCTGACCATCTGTAATATCGCATCGCGATTTCTATAGTTTAGTAATTTTGCAACTATTGGGCGAGGGGTAGCTCCGGTTCCGGTCTGGCTATAATTGATCTGTGCGATCGTTCGACAACTAGCAGGGGTGAGAGATTTTCAGTTCCAAAGACTTCTTTCAAAAGCATCTAAATAAATGGCTCCATTCTTCCTGTGTTTGTTGAATCTGGAATGCCAGTGATGCACACGTTATTTCTCCGTGAGCAAGCTTTTAAGTCCTCGCTTTTTGCTTGGATAACTGCTAGTACTATTTTCTATATGGAGACATTTATTGCTAACGGTACGCACTTCATCTTCTGTTGACAAGATTCGTTGTTCAGTATCGTTGAGGCGAGTTGTGCATTTTTCCAGCTTGATGGTGAGATGGTCCACCCGGAGATTTAGGATGTTGAATTTCCCATCAATTGATTGTAGGCTTTGTTGCATAGCCTGCAGTGTCGCTTGTAACGTTGACATTTTAGTGGGAGTCGTAGTTGACTCTCTATCTTCAGATAGGGCACGCCTGCTTTCCCTGTTTTTTTTCACTTCAAAAGTCATCTCGGACTGGGGTTTGTCTGTTTTCCCTATGGTCGTCTGTGTTTTCGTCACAGTCTGCGGGCCCTAGAGTTATGAACGTGTGACCAGAGCTGTGAACCCAACTGGGCGGTTTGGGATGTTCCCGGTGTCCTTGCTAAGCAGCCTCACGAGGCCGCACAGTCATATATTGCTCCGCGTCTCGTGCCAGCAGCCGGGTGCTGTATACATTCAAATTAGGGCCCACCGGCTCAATTAAGGGCAAGATGCGGTACTGTCTCGACGGCCCCCACAGCACGCCGTGCAGTTGTAGCGACACCTCAGGGGGGCCCCCCCAACACCCCAGTCTCTCTTCAGTCACCAACTGCAAGTTCAGATATATGGATAGGGGTCCTCCCCGGGCCTCAGTTATATTCTATTTGAAGTTGTTATTGCCCTATTATGACATGCATCGGTGTCGGGGAACAGCCGAACAGGGCGTTATATTTGTAGTTAGTCCCAGTGCCTGTATCGATGTGGACAGGGGGCATAATCGTTTGCATGGGGGGACAGCTCACCGCCTCATCTCAATTTATTTCCTTTTCAGCCCTTGTCAGCCCTCCATGGCGCCTGCTATCAATTGAGGCTGTAGCGTCAGACCGCTCCCTCGGCTGCAGCAGGCCCCGGCACGAACATCAGCTGAGGCTCCGATTCCGCTGGCAGCAGGGCCCACCAGAGCACAGGCAGAAGTTCACAGGAGCCCAGGCGGGCTGACACCAATAGTTGATGCAATCCTGCTGGCGGCGTCTCGTCTTATCTCTTCCTGCCCCGGATCCTACGATCGCCTGGGGGGGCTATCCGCGCGCCAGGGTCCAGTTACCTGGCAGGCCTCAGCGCCACCCCACAGCCAACCCTGCGGCATCATGGGCCTGCCGTTCTGGCTCCACAAGGCAAAACCAGGGCCACCCGTACCCAGATCCGCTCACCCTGGTTCTTTTCGGAGCAGTCATCGCAGGGCCGCCACCCATATCCAGCGGCAGTCAGAGGCTTCAACAGCCTGTCAGCTCCACCAAGATTCGGTTCCCGGTCAGCTCTCAGTGTATTTAGAGACTCACCTCTGCCCCCTCTCTATAATAATACCCAGGGCACAAGTCCTAAAAAAAGAACTGGGGGGACTAACCTAGTTAATCAGTATGCGTAAACGTCTTGCTCCCATAGTGCTTTACAAGAAAAAATAGTGAATTTTAAATTATTACAACGCCTCCTCAGGGGTAGTAAGCACTATATAAATGCTATTTATTTTGTGTAAATACTGAGAAAAACCAACACATCTGACATTCTTACTGTGCATGCCTATCTCCTAAACGGAGCCTGAACAAAGTGAAAAGCTGCCGACGGAGGAACAAAGCATGGTCTGCAAGGCAGGCAACACATAGTTCTGCGTCGGTACGTTAGTGACAAAATTGTTTTTCGGTTTCAGAATTAACAAAGCAAAGCACAGAAATGGTACAAAAGGTGGAAGACTTAAGCCAAAAGCCACTTGGAGGTAAGAGCAAGGGGGACAACAAGGCGTACAGAAGGGTCTTGGGCAAATCGACCGGAAGTTAGCGAAAGTGGGCGCCAGGGTACTACGGGAGGGAAATCTGGGGCCAGGGTCAACCCAGGTATTGCGCAAACTGGACAGCATCTTAAGTTGATTTCTCTTTCCAGACAAAGACGCAAATGCACCATCGAGCGAAGTGAGCAGCTGAGAGGTATTACAGGCTAGATCAGTGGTTCCCAAACTTTTGACTCCTGAGGACCCCCACTGAATCACTACTGGAAGCCGGGGACCCCCAAGCAATTTGTACAATTTAAATTTCAAAAAATTAAAACAGTAATTCGCAAAAAATACACAAACAAGTACACATCAAATAAATACTTGCATTTCTAAAGCTTTTATTATTTTATATTGAAAAATATGCAAAAATCAAAACATTTTAATGGGAAGGATGGTGCTGCATCTCGGCTACTAACTTTTCAATGTTTGGTTTTATTTCGGAAAGTTGAATCCTTAGGTCAGATTCAACATTTTGCAAGCGATTTCTGTACTTATTTTTAAGGTACATAAGATTTGAGAAAGCCTTCTCCCATAAATATGTGGTGGGGAAAGGAAGTAAAACCTTAAGTGCCTTGTACGATAATTCAGGATAATCTGTTCGTACATGCAGCCAAAAAGTTGTCAGACTCAGAGACTTTTCCTTGAATTGAAGTTTAAGTGCACTATCTGTAGAGATTTCAATCAAACCGTTTTCTTCAGATGCGGTCAGCCCCATTAAATTGTCAATATCTACATTAAAAGGATCTTTAATCCAGTTTTTGATTTCATCCTGAAGTGGAAAGTACTGACGAAAACTACACCGCATATCTTGGAGATGCTGGATAAAAATTTCTAAGACTTTGTTCGATAATTCATCATCAGCAGATTCCAAGAATGTCTTCAGGTTCTGAAAAGAATCAACATTTCTTTGTGATAAGCGACAAGCCCATAAGTCTAACTTTTTTATCATTGCCTCAATCTTGTCTTCGACATTAAAAATTGTGATACCTACTCCTTGCATACTCAAATTGAGTGCATTGAAATGGGTGAAGATGTCTGCCATATATGCCAGCATAGCTAACCAAGTATAGTCATGTATGCGCTCACCAAGTGCAAATGGCGATTCCAGTTCAGTGACGAAAACTCTGATTTCATCTCTTAATTCAAAAAGCCGAGACAAAACTCTACCACGAGACAGCCATCGGACATCTGTATGCAGCAAAAGCTGATGATGATCACTATCCATGGACTGACAAAGCTGTTCAAAAAGCCTTGAATTTAGTGACCTAGCTTTGATAAAATTTACAATTTTGACTGACTCATTCAAGACCTTTTTTAATTCTTCTGGTATCTTCTTAGTGGCTAATGCTTCTCGATGAATGCAACAATGATGCCATACAACTGTAGGGTTAATTTCCCTTATTCGTGCTACAAGTCCAGTTAATCTCCCAGACATGGCACGTGCCCCATCTGTGCTGATTCCTATGCATTTGGACCACTGAATTCCATTTGATGTCAGAAAGTCATTGAAACTGCTGAAGACCTCTTCAGCAGTGTTATGTATCAAATAGCGGCAGAATAGTAAATCTTCAATAATGTTCCCCTCAAAATCGTATCTAACGTAACACAGGAGATGAGATTTATTTGCTATGTCCGTACTTTTATCTACTTGTAGGCTATAATGCAGACTTTTACAAATTCTTTCGAGCAACTGTTCCTTTATGTTGTCTGAAATGTTGTCAATTCGCTTTTTTACAGTGTTGTTAGATAATGGCACCAAATTTAAATCTTTTGCTGCTTTTTCTCCAACCATTGCTGTCACCATGGCTTTAGCAGCAGGTACTATTAGTTCTTCAGCAATTGTATGAGGTTTT
Source organism: Calotriton arnoldi (assembly GCA_963921515.1). NCBI lineage: Eukaryota > Metazoa > Chordata > Amphibia > Caudata > Salamandridae > Calotriton > Calotriton arnoldi. The sequence continues at coordinate 2,587,801 of CAWUFW010000272.1, read as the reverse complement.
CCAGCTTTTGCTATGAGCATTGACACTTGATATGAAGCTTTCAGAGCATTTTCATTAACAGATCCTGTTGCAGTTTTCTTAATTATTTTCTACTTTTTAGGAGCTCTTGCTCTTTATTCTTGAAGAATTCTATGGATTTAGTCGCATGTTCTTTATGCTTAGTTTCCAAGTGTCTTCGTAATTTAGAAGGTTTCATGGCCTCATTTGACAACATTTCATAACATAGCACGCATTGTGGTTGCAGTTCATGTTCTGAACCTGAACATGTGAAACCCATTAATAAATATTCACCATCGTATTTGCGACACTTCCTTTTCTTTTCACTTAAATCACTTTGTTTTGAGCATGATGGCCCATCATTGATTTCTTCAGTGGCTATCCGCTTAAGGTTAAGCCAGCGATCCATCTTCCTTATGTTTAGGATACAAATGACAAGTCTATTTCACAACATTCGGGTATGGAATCAATTTTCAAAGCTATTTGGTGAGGCACGTAGTAGACCTTCACTAATTTACCTACTACAGGTTGCCCTCATCAGATGTTTCCGAACTACATATGCTTTGACGTTTAGAGATGAAGCAGCACCTGTAAGAAGATTTTAACACTGTATCAGCACTTGTTGAAAAGACAGAGGACACTAGCAAATCATACGCATGGATATGAGAATCTTATGTACGCTGCTGCAAGATAATTCCATTTGCTCAGTTTAATTAAACATGGCTCATTCATTTGGCCTCCATTGTGGAAGCAGTCCATTGTTGATTGCACAGAGAGGTTCGCACAATAGTATGGGAAAATATGATCAGGGTTGGAGTTAAGCGAGAACACTTCAGAAAGGCATTTTGTCTGCTACACACTGACCGTAACTGTGTTGAGGTTGAGATTCAATTTACACCTGAGTGTCGCAGAAGTTTCCTGTGTGGTTCCTGGCAGCCATGGGACATGGCATGAGCAGCTGATGTGACATTGAGAATAGTTAAATGCATACACATGCATGCCAACATTTTAGAAGAGGAAAGTGGGTTATTTAAAAAAATGTTTGGGAGAATGTATTTCCTCCATTTACGTCTATTGAAGCAGAGGCAATTTCAGGCGGGAGACAGCCTGAATTGGGTCCATTGGCATGGCCATGTATGCATACAGCGGTATATTATTTAGTGGTACAAGGCTCCTGCTCTCAGCCATAGCAGCACCTCTACATTCTCATTTCAGAGCCTACGAGTGGTGACCCTTCCTTGCAGAAACAGGTTGAATGACTGAATTATTAGCATGTTTACCTATTCACCGTTTAAAAAGGTCTAAAAATATTATACATTTATGAAGCATTTTATAATAAAGACATGCCCCAAGAAGCAACCAATGTTGTGAAAATTCGAACAAGATAGTGCACAAATCGATGAGTCCAGTGTATAGAGCAAATTTAAGGTCTATATAAGAGTTCATCATGGAAGTGCAAGAGATGGCAGGATGGTATCTGCACAGGAGGCATATTGTTTCAGCAAGATCATGGAACAATGCTATTCCAATTGCCATAAACACCTGTTAGGCATAATCTTTAGTCACAGACAGCAGAACAACATTTTACCACCAATGGGTGAGCAGCACACATAATTCACCCAAGGGCTTATGGAAAGTGAGCAATCTGACAGCAGTCCGAAATTCCTACTGCTGATCCTGGCTGCATCTATTTTTACCCGCCTGCAAAGTAACGGTAACCTATACAAATGTGCCTTTCCACTGCAGCAGCCACAGACACAAAAATCAACATAACCAGCTCTGATGAGCCATGTTCTTGCTCACATGCTGTAGGTGAGGAGCCACGCCAGCAATGACGCACTTTCATCTCCCTGAGAACAGACACTGATTCTGTAGTGCAGCGTGTTAAGTTATTAAAAGAGCATTTGTGTAGCCGTAAATTCGAAAAATGCAAGTAATTCAGATTAGTAAACCAGGTGACAGTTCTCCAGTCCTAACATGAGGCACTTCTTAATTAATTACTGGCAGACCAAGCACTTGGCATTAGCAGTGCGCCTATTCAAGGAGCAGCATTCATTTCATGGAATGGCAAAGCTACCTCACTGACTGAGTAAGTAACCCATAGCAAGCTAAATAAAAATGTGCGCACAGCCCCTTGAAGTCAATTATTTTTTCTGCAGTAGAGCTGGGGCGGAGCAGGAGGTAGATCACAAGACCCTCCTAACTGTGTTTATTCAGATGCACTTTTAGAAAAAGCCTGGATTTTTATAGCGTCCACGTTCACTTACGTCAGCCCTGCCAAGTACCACGCATCAGGGATTAGAGTTAGACTAACCTAACGCATTTTAGTGTGGTGGTCGGTATCACCGCACTAAAATGCATAGACACGCATTAGCACCCCTTCCACACAACCAGCTTGCTGCCTGCTGAAGCCGGCCGGGAGGCTCGATGGACGATACTGAGTAAAAGCTGGAGAACATAGCAGCGCAGTGACTCTGTGTGCTTAATCTAATGGCCTGGCACCTAATGAAAAGCAGCCTGTAAATATGACAGCTACTGGCTTTATTCCAACCTGAGGCCATGCTTATCAGATGACGTCACGTGCACCACCTCAGGAATCAGACTCAATGCCCAGCTGCCACTCTTGTTGAAAAGTAACCAAGAGGGGAAGGAAGGAACAAGAGTTTCACGCTTGCTTGTAGCAAATCCACAGCAAGCACAGCAACGTGTTTGAATCCTTTCAATTGAGCAGAAAGGACAAGCAGGTTTGCACGCAGACATGAAAAGAAGGAAAGGCCTCTGTTTTTACTGTGCATTTCTTTAAAAGTGTCCTGCTCAATTGAAATGTAAAGAAAGGAAGTGTCACATTTTCTTTGAAGTCTTGCTGTGGCTCGGGCAGACTCTAAATACAAAGACAAAACATGCCTCTTTCTCAGGTGCTTCTATGCCTCCTCCTATGCTTTTCTTATTTATACCAACCCTTCCGTCTGATTTTTGGACACTGGTATGTCAGTGTCAAAGTGCTCTGTGTTGTGCTGCTGGGGGAGAGGGGGTTGAGCTGCAGCTTGGTGCTCAAAAGGCACACAGGGACACGTTGTAAAGGCACAGGCTCTCAGAAGGCATTTGAGCTCTCCCGGCAGAGTCCACTTGAGTGTGTGCACTGCAGAAGGTATGGCCCGAGGCTGGAGCCCAGCGCCAGGAACTCACACTGTTGCAGTTTAAAGTAGGTAAGTGCTTGTGATAGTCTATTAATGCTTGATTTTTCTCACAAATAAGTGTCACTCATAGTATTTGAATGTCACTCAAAATTACACTGAAATTCGGCCGCGCTTGTTCGTCATTATCTTCTTCTGTTCACCCCCTGTCCCTTTCTGCCCTCGTTTCCCTTCTCCCCAGACACTACTCGCCCACCTTTCCGTCTCTTGACAAAGTCGACCATCTTGCATAATACCTACTTACCTCTCATTTTTCTCCCCCCCCCCCCTTTTCTTGCAGTCTTTCATTCCTTCTAGGTCTCTTGTTTGCAAAGATTTTGGTTTTAGTAATACTTTGTTGGATGGTTGCGCCATTCACAAGTCAGTGTGCCAGCCCACTTTAGCTAATCTCACTCTGTAATTTGCACATAGTACTTATTTCCAGGGACTGTAATAAATGTGTATTTCTTGCCACAAAAGCTTCCAACCAAAGATTTTTTTTAATATCGACTTGTCCCCCGGTAGCCCCCTAACAAAATTTTGCAGAGAACAAAATAAGCATTGACAAAGTCAAGACTCGCAGACAGTGCCGGGCCTACTGACTATAATGCTTGGTTCTTCTAGCTTCCTCTTCACGACATCTGGGGGCCCACTTTAAATGTTTTACGCGCCTTTTCTTCGAAGTCAGTGTCTATTAAGCGGTCCTGATAAGGGAGCATATTCCACAACCGTTCAGGCATACAAAAATTGGATTTTTACACAGGGGCAGCTCGTAGCTCCCCGAAGACCCTAGCGACTGGTTCCTCCAGGTTCAGACCGGTGAACCTCAGGCACGCAACGCCTTTGGGCTCAAAGGGCTTCAGCCCCCCCCGTCATGTGTGTCAGCCCGGGCTGAGACAGCTTCCCGGGCTGGCGACTGTCTTATTGCAGCCGCACCCGAGTACTTCACAGGTCTTTAAAAGACCATTTACTTGTTAATGAGGCTTTTTGTGTTTTCACCCCTTCTTGTAGCCCCTGCATCTCCACTCCGTCTATTGCTTGAGGAATTAGATGTCCAATAGCTATCTTACAGATTTTGTTTTATCCCGAAAATGTTGGCAGGAATGGCAGCCATGGAAAATTGATGAAACCGCAATATTGGATGACGTGCTAAAAACTCGACGAGGGACAAGCGGCAATGACTACCCAGCGTTCAGGGTTCAGTCAGAGAGCAGAGTGTGGGAAGCTATGGACATTTATGTATGTGTGCTGACAGCAGGATGTCAGAGCAAAGAGTTTATCAGAGTCCGGGCGCCATGAACGAGAAATAAAATAAAAATCCAATGAACAGAACTTTGCAGCGGTTGCAGTGAATGCTGTTATCCCAGTAAAGAGGAGAAGGAAGGGTTTTAAACCCTTGGGAAATATGTACTTTTACTTAAGGCAGCGGCGTCATCACCTGAGGTCTGCCCACCGCGCCCACCCCTCCGGCCCCCTGTGGATTCCGTGGCGCGCGCATTCGGATCACTATCAGGTAATTCCAATGAGCTGCTGATCGGGGCAGCGGACACAAAAAAGCAATCTCTCGGAATTTACATCAAATGCCAGGAACGGGGGATACAGATTCCAAGGCCAGACATTTTTTTTATCACGCTGAGGGTGCGCGCAAAATAGAGGGCCCGATATGGACCCGTCTCAGAACCTGGCTTTTAAAACTGCCAGTGCTGAGCTCCGGCAGGACCCGGCCCACTTACAGCCCTGCCCCTCAGTGCCAAAACTCTCACCGGTTCAGCTTCCCTTCCAGTTCTGCCACAGTACTGTATCTAAATGAATTTATCTGAAAGAGACACGTTAGTGATAGATTCCTTACCTTAGAATATCCCCAGGCGTCAGACTGGATCCAGAAAGTTTTTCGTCAGCAGTACCCCTGCGCGTCGGTAGGTGGCGTCGTGCGGCTCCGCGTTCGTCGCTGGCGTTGTAAGCGCCGAGATGACGTCACGGAGACTACTTAGGCGCCACCCATGCGCGCTGACGTCAGTTCTTTCTTTTTCCGCGCCAGCAAGCGCAGATCTGGTTAGAACACGTACCCTAGTCACTTTTTGACTAATTTCTTTTTGGGACTTTGTCCTACTTCTTATGAGTCTTTGACTGCTGGTGCCACGTAGGGATGCCTGGGTTTAAATCCTGCGGGGCCTGCCGCCGTACGATGTCGGTGGCCGACCCCCATGGCATCTGTCTCTACTGTCTGGAGCGCGACCATGACTTCCGGTCATGTTCCGACTGTCTGGCCATGGCTCCGAAGGCTTTGCGGGAGCGGTCTCGAAAGCTGCTGGAGGCCCGACAGTCGTCTCCGCGCCGTTCGAGGTCCATGGGTCGCTCGAGGGACCGACTGCGGAGCCATCATCATCGCTCCTCGGGGTCCAAGTCTTCACCCTCGGAATTGGGTAAGAGACGTCACAAGTAACAGTCGAAGAAGCGCGTACGCTCTCCGATCTCCCCCCGTCGGTCTCTGGACGCGGACGGGGGGGCCAGGGGTCCTTCCCCCACGGCTCCGTTGGAGCCTGTGAGTCCCGCGGCCTACCCGCCCTACCCGGGGCCGTCGGAGGCTTCGGCCCAGGTGCAAGAGTTTCTTGCCACCATGGACCGCCTTTTCAGGCCTAGGGCTCTCGCCGGTGCGCCTTCGGGCCCCGCGGTCCCTATTGAGGGCCCTTGCTTGCCACCGGCTCCGCCGCTGGTGCCGCCGGCGGCTCCGGCCCCGCAAGGTCCTCCGCCGGCAGCTCCGGCGCCGCAAGGTCCTCCGCCGGCGGCTCCGGCCCCGGCACCGCAAGGTCCTCCGCCGGCGGCTCCGGCCCCGGCACCGCAAGGTCCTCCGCCGGCGGCTCCGGCCCCGGCACCGCAAGGTCCTCCGCCGGCGGCTCCGGCCCCAGCGCCCCCTGCGGCTCCGTTCCCGGCACTGGGTTCCGTCGTCCCACCTCCTATTTGGGACATGGAGCCGGCGCCGTTGGAGCGGAGGACTCGGAGGATGCAGGTGGCCTTGACCTCTCCTCTGAGCCTGGGTTTGTGTCTCCTCCCGCTGTCATGGAGCAAGGCGCCACATACACTGTGGTGCTCCGTAGAGCAGCTGAGGCCCTTGACCTTGACCTGCCTACTGTTACCCTCAAGGTGCACCTCCTTACTGAAGTGCTTCAGCCAGCGGCAAGTTCTATGGAACCTCTGCTTCCGTTCAATGAGGCCTTGACGGATGTTTTGATAAATGATCCGACACCGGAGAGCCTGGTCATTCAGGCCTCCACTTCCCGAGGTGCATTCCTTACCGCTCCGCCGGGTAAGGAATCGAAAAAACTGGAGCAGTTTGGCAAGAAGTTGTTTTCCTCTGCCAGCCTGGGGCTGCGGTCAGTCAACACTGCATGCCTCTTGGGCCGCTACTCTCACGCTGTGTGGGACACAGTGGCGCAAACTCTGCCCCAGTGCCCGGAGGAGGTTCGGGCTGTACTTTCCCATGCTGTTGCGGAGGGGAAGGATGCTGCGAAGTTCGCCATTCGGTGTGGGTTGCACACCGCGGACTCTTTGGGGAGAGCCATCTCCACGACGTGGCCTTGCGTCGCCACGCCTGGCTGCGGTCCACGGGGTTTTCGGGGGATGTCCAGAGTTCCCTCATGGACATGCCTTTTGATGGTACTCGCCTGTTTGGCGATAAGGCAGACAGTGCGCTGGAGCGTTTTAAGGACTCTCGGACTACATCCAAGTCCTTGGGTCTCTCCACCACACGCCCGGCCACGTCTACCTTTCGTTCCTTTCGTGGCCACGGAAGGGCCGCCCCTACACGTTCGTTCAGCGAAAGGCCTGCGCAACCTCAGCGCGGCCGCGGGCGTGGTGGCCGCCGTGGCGGCACAGGGGGCCAGCGTGCGGGTCAGTCCACCTCCGCTCCCGCAGCATCCGCCTCAAAGCCTTCCTAGTCCAAGCTTTGGGGTGCACCCCACGCCGGTGGGCGGCAGGATTCCATCACCTCCCCCACTGGCGTTCTGTCACTTCGGACAGGTGGGTGCTGCTAATCGTCCGAAGGGGCTACTCCCTTCCCTTCGAGTCTGCCCCCGGTCATGCCACCTCAGTTCCACCGCATGTCGGGGGATCACTTGGCGCTTCTCCGGCAGGAAGTCACGGCCCTCTTGGCCAAGGGGGCCATCGAGCGCGTTCCTGGGCCAGGAGTAGGACATGGTTGTTATTCCCACTACTTTCTGGTCTCCTACAAGGACAAAGGGGGCTTGCGCCCCATCTTAGACCTCAGGAACGTCAATCGCTTCCTCCGGAAGGAGAAGTTCAGGATGTTGACTCTGGCTCAGGTCTTGGCTGCCCTCGACCCTGGAGACTGGATGGTAGCGTTGGACTTGCAGGACGCATATTTTCACATTCCCGTCCTGCCGGCCCACCGGCGTTACCTGCGGTTCACAGTAGGCCAGGAGCATTTTCAGTTTACCGTGCTCCCCTTTGGCCTTACTAGCGCCCCTCGGGTGTTCACGAAACTGATGACGGTGGTCGCAGCTCATCTGCGTAGATCAGGGGTTTCAGTCTTCCCCTATCTCGACGACTGGCTGTTGAAGGCGGGCTCGCCCCAGGCAGTCGTCTCCCACCTCCAGACTACGGCTGACCTCCTGCATTCGCTGGGGTTCTCCATCAACGTGCTGAAGTCGCACCTGAGTCCCTCTCAGAAGCTCCCCTTCATCGGAGCGGTTCTGGATTCGACGCGGTTTCGGGTTTATCCTCCCGAGCAGCGAGTCCGGGATGTTCAGGCTATAATTCCAATCTTTCAGCCTCTATCCTGGGTTTCAGTCACGATGCCCCTCCGGCTCCTGGGCCTGATGGCCTCCTACATTCTGCTAGTGCAACATGCCAGGTGGCATATGCGGGCTCTGCAGTGGGACCTGATGTTCCAGTGGGCACAGCATCAGGGCAACCTGTCTGATCATGTCCACATCTCGGAGGGCACTGCACGACAATTGCAGTGGTGGCTCACGACTTGCGATTGGGTCAATGGCACATCCCTCTCCCTCCCCCCAACCGGAGCACACAGTGGTGACGGATGCGTCCCTCCTGGGATGGGGTGGCCACTTGGGAGAGGCGGAGATCAGAGGCCTCTGGTCTCCGGCGGAGTCCCGGCTCCATATCAATCTCTTCGAGCTTCGGGCGATCGGACTTGCACTGAAGGCATTCCTTCCCTCTGTCCGGGGCAGTGTAGTGCAGGTGTTCACGGACAACACCACCGCCATGTGGTATTGCAACAAACAGGGCGGGGTGGGGTCGTGGACCCTATGTCAGGAGGCTCTGCGCCTCTGGACATGGCTGGAACATCAAGGCATTTCCTTGGTGGTTCAACACCTGGCAGGTTCTCTGAACGTCAGGCGGACGAACTCAGCCGCCGGTGCTTAATGGATCACGAATGGCATCTGAACTCGGACGTGGCGCAAGGTCTCTTTCTGCAGTGGGGAGAGCCTTGGTTAGATCTATTCGCCACCGAAGAGAACGCGCAATGTCATCAGTTCTGCGCGTTGGAATTTCCAAGGCGGCACTCGCTTGGCGACGCTTTTCGTCGCGAGTGGAGCTGCGGTCTGTTGTACGCCTTTCCGCCTATACCACTTCTGCCCAGAGGGCTAAAGAAGATTCGGCGCGACCAGGCCCAAGTCATCCTTGTGGCTACGGATTGGGCACGAAGACAATGGTATCCCGAGCTAATCAACATGGCGATCGATCCCCCGATCCGACTGCCTCTTCGGGAGGATCTTCTGTCGCAGCAGCAGGGGACGGTCCTCCACCCGAACCTGTCCAGCCTCCACCTCCATGCGTGGAGATTGAGCGGCGACAGTTAACAGCTTTCCATCTTCCTCCCGAAGTCTGTGATGTCATTCTGGCAGCCAGGCGTCCCTCCACTAAGACGGTATACGCCTGCAGGTGGAACAAGTTTGTGGCATGGTGCACAGCAAAGTCTGTGGATCCCCTCTCTGCCCCTCTTTCTGAGGTTCTTCTGTTCCTTCTATCCTTGGCCCAGCAGGGCTCTGGTCTGGGCACTATTAAAGGTTATCTTTCGGCCATCTCTGCCTTTCTCCGGCTTCCAGATCAGCCTTCTCTCTTTAAGTCCCCGGTTGTTAACCGTTTCCTAAAAGGCATTACACGCACGTTTCCTCCCATGCCTTTCATAATGCCTCAATGAGACTTAAATCTCGTCTTGACCTATCTGATGTGCGCTCCTTTTGAGCCCCTTCATAGCTGTCCTTTACGTCTTCTTACTCTAAAGACGGCTTTCCTGGTAGCTATCACCTCTGCCAGAAGAGTGAGTGTGCTCCAGGCTCTTTCTTCTAAACCTCCTTTCCTTTCGGTTCATCCGGACAAGGTGGTGTTAAGGACCCGTCCTTCTTTCTTGCCGAAGGTTGTCACGCCCTTCCACATCGGGCAGACCATCACTTTGCCCACCTTCTTTCCGCCTCCGCATCCTTCAAAAGAGGAAGAGAGGCTCCATCGTCTGGACCCAAAACGTGCGCTCTCTTTCTATCTGAAGCGCACACAACAGTTCCGGGTGGATGACCAGCTCTTTGTTAGCTACGTGGGCGCCAAAAAAGGTCGGGCCGTGCACAAACGCACCATCTCTCGGTGGGTCGTTCAGTGCATCAAGCGTGTTACTCGTTGGCTAAAAAGGAGCCTCCTGTAGGGCTGCGTGCCCATTCTACCATGGGACGCGGCGTTCCCTTGCAGGATATTTGTCAGGCAGCCACGTGGGCCTCGCTGCACACATTTACCAAGCATTACTGCCTTCACAGTCGAGTCCGGAGAAACGGCTTCTTTGGCCGTTCTGTTCTCCGTGACTTTCTGGTGTAATCTATTCGCAGACCCACCACCGGTATTGGTATTGCTGGGGTATCTATTCTAAGGTAAGGAATCTATCACTAACATGTCTCTTTCAGATGCACAAGTTACTACTTGTGTAACGATATATCTGTAAGAGACATTAGTTAGTGATAGATTCCTTACCGCCCCACCCATCCTCCCCGTTCTGCGAACTGATTCTAGGGTTAAGGTCATCCCTTTCAGGGCCCTAGTTTCATGGCACCAGTGGTCAGTTTCTTGCATGGCTCTGCGTTCCTGGCGCGGAAAGTCGTGTACAGAACTGACGTCAGCGCGCATGGGTGGCGCCTAAGTAGTCTCCGTGACGCCATCTCGGCGCTTACGACGCCAGCGACGAACGCGGAGCCGCACAACGCCACCTACCGACGCGCAGGGGTACTGCTGACGAAAAACTTTCCGGATCCAGTCTGACGCCTGGGGATATTCTAATGTAAGGAATCTATCACTAACTAATGTCTCTTACAGATATATCGTTACACAAGTAGTAACTTATGCGATAATGTGCTGCATGACTAACCACTTATTATAAGGTCCCAAAGGCGAGCGCGCGCTTTTACAGTAAATGCGTACAATTTACACACACTAATTAAACACTCACATGCAGTTCCAGATGGAGAAGAGTCCTCCTGCCCGTTCGAGGTGCTCCAGCCTCCAATGCTCTTCAATCTCGACACACGAGGCACAGCTGTACCCTGCTTTCAGGGCAAATGGGGACATATGGTCGCAAAATGCCCTGGGCCTGGCCACAAACAGAGGAGGAAATGCACGCACTGCCGTGCGAGCGCGACGTCGGGTGACGGGCAGAAGCGAATAATAAAATAAGGGCAATCACCCTTCAGCTTGCACCTAAAGCTGAATGGTGATTGGCCAGATTGTATTGTAGTCTTGCCGCCCAGCGCCAACAACATTCACACCTCTTATGTGCTGTGAGGGCGCATGAGCGTTTCGTTTTTTTACAACGACGGTAGGCACTAAAGTCCTGCGGACCCCCTGGGAATGTGTCAGTTTGGGAAACGCTGGGCTAGATCGTTGCAAGCGCTGGTGAACGAGCGAGGGCCGCTAAGTAGAAGGCAGCGTCCACATCGCCACGCAGAACCAGACAGGAATGGAGGAGCAAAGCTTGCCAGCCCTATTCTCTATGGACGAGACCCCTGATCCTGGAGCAGAAACAAGCGGGGCTGCGAATGCTGCTTTCTGGGCCGAATTTACAGCGTTGGCGCAGGCTCGGGGAGCCAACTGGGCCATAGGGGTCTGGTGGAGCAAGGTGGCGCAACTCGCTTGGCAACGAGCAACTCTGGGCGACCTCAAGACTCAGACTCAGGAGTGGCCTCCATGAGCCAGGACCCCCCCTACTACCCGCAAGAGGGGTAGGACAGTGAGACCCAGTGGTATGCCAAAACAGAGAAAAGCGAGGCAGGAACCGGTAACCCCAACCCCAACTGTGGTCAGTTCGCTGGAATCCAGCATGGCGAGCCAACAGGTGTTGGCACAGCTGTCGCAGATGCCCAGCGACAAGACAAAGCAGCTCGGCGGCCAAAGAAAGCTACGATAAAGGGTCAGTTGGGTAAGATGGTGGGCGTGATGCAGGGGCTGATCGCCACGGTAAAAACCCTAATGGAGTCCAGCGTGCTGGCAGGAAGAAAGAAAGACAACGGGGGCCAAGGCCCTAGCTACGTTTGGGGACAGGGGGGAGGAACACTGCAAACTAACCATGAGAAGGGGGACACCCCCACAAGCGCTAGCGCAGGCAACACAGAAGCTAGTGGCGCAGGAAGGACTGCGACAGGCCAGGGAGGGAGCACAAGCTTAGAGACCGCACAGGTACTCTACACACTACCAGCACCCATCCTATCCAGCAGGACATCACTGGCATGGAGAATACCACTAGCAGCAAAGGAGAGGATTTGGAAACGGGAATTTATAGATATCTTCTCATTGCTGATGCACAGCAAAGAGGGCACTGACACTACTATGTTGACAGGCAAGGAGGAGGACAAGAAACCTAGGTGCAGACACAGGTCCGAGCAGACACTAGACAACTGGCTCGAAGCATTTTCAATCCTGTCAACCATAATAATGGAAAAGTTTCCTGAGCAGGGCCCAGGGCTATGCAGCTACAACAGGATAATCCAAGATGAGGGCAAGCTGAATGGTGGGACAGGATGGTTAACATATGATAGGGATTTCAGGCAGAAGATGGAATATACACATACAATGACATGGGACAGCAAGGACGTTGATTTATGGATGCAACACATGGGGGGCAGAAATGCAACTACCAGAGGCACCGTCAACAGGGACTGGGGACATAAAGCTTATACACCAAGGCAGGGATTCAACAGGGGCAACACATACTATAGGAAGGATTTCTCAGCATGGAGACAGCCCTTTCGAGAGAGCAGGAGGGGTTTTGGCTACAGGGGCCAGCACACGAGGAGGCATGGCGACGCAATATGCAGTCTCTACAACAATGGGGCATGCACATGGGGGGCTGCTTGCAAGTTTAGTCACACATGTGGAAAGTGTGCAGGCACCCACCCAGCATCAGTGTGCGGGAGACGTGGCCCAGGGCAAGACAAGCCTAGGAGCGCAGGGCCCAGCGCCAAGCAGATGTGAGGTCAGTCACACACTAGCCTCCTCGCCCATTAAGTTAGACATCTTAATGGCACTACTGGCGGAATACCCCTGGCAGGAGGCACGAGAATTACTATACAATGGTTTCATAAATGGGTTAACGATACCATACACAGGCCCATTGATAGTGCGAATGGCTAAATATCTGAAATCAGCTAGGGAACTGCCTTTGGTAGTAGACAGTAAATTGTCAAAAGAATGCCAGTTAGGGAGAGTAGCAGGCCCTTTCGAGACCACCCCACTCGCAAACTTGATTGTTTCACCACTAGGCGTTGTAACCAAGAAGGAACAGGGTAAATTCCGTTTGATTCACCATCTGTCCTAACCTAAGGGTTCATCCGTGAACGACTGCATGGCTGAAGGTACATGTTCAGTGACATACGCCTCCTTCGACGATGCAGTAACACTGGTGCGCAATGCAGGACCAGGTGCACTGCTTGCAAAAGCGGACATAGAATCCCCATTCAGGTTACTACCAGTTCACCCCCACAATTTCCACCTGCTCAGCATGATGTGGCGTGAAAAATTTTATTTAGACAAATGCATGCCCATGGGCTGCTCGGTGTCCTGTTCATACTTTGAAGCATTCAGCTTCTTCCTGGAATGGGCACTCAAAACCAAGGGCCCCCCGGGGAGTGCCATGCACTACCTGGATGACTTCCTATTGGTCGGAAAATCAGGCACTCACGAGTGCCAGGAGACATTGGCGGCCTTTCAGGAACTCTGCAGTGAGTTATGGGTGAATGCCACTGGCACCTGAGAAAACACAAGGTCCCACACAGGCCCTCACATTCTCTTCAAGGGGATCCTCATCAAAGTCATAAGCACTGAATATTCCCGCCCATGTGCGGGGACCCCGGAAATAATAAAAATTATATATGAAAAACATATATATATATATACAGCTCTATATATATAAAAACATATATCATTTTTTCTAGTATCAATGCAGCTCTCATATAGGAGGCTAAACGATGTAATAAAACACAAACTGCTTTTGCAAATATACATAATACATGTATAAAAACACATGAGGGCAAGAAGCACTTGAACTCTGTTTTTAATGAGTAAATCTCATGAGTAAACTGCAAAAGAAAAGCAGGCATTGTTAGCCTACAGGCTGCATTGTAAACCAACATAGAAAATGAAAGCATCTTTCATAAAAACTGGCACCGTGCCTTTAAGGCAGCCATGACCCCTAGCTTCCCATCATGCCTCAGGGGTGACAGTTAGGTCAGTTGTTCTTTCCGGCTCCTTCTGTCAGGACCCTGGAATCTCAGCTCTCTCCTTTTTTTGACTTTTCTGTCAAAAATACCTAGTTTTTTTGTGGTTTTTTCTACTTCACTCGACGTCTTTTGATAATAGAGTGAGGATTAAACCTTTTATTTGTGGCAGAAAGTGATTTTTTTTCTGTCAAAAATGCCTTCTTTGTTCGTTCCTTGCCCTGCCTGTGGCAAAAAGAAGGCCAAGTCAGACACACATGATGTGTGCATCCTCTGCCTACCGGAGTCTCACTCTCCTGCCTCCTGTCAACACTGCAGGAAGCTATCCAATAGAACCATCAAGGACAGAGAGAGAATCCGTCTTTATGGCCTCTCAGAAAGAGGTAGGTCTCCTGTAAGAAGAAAGAAGAGAGCGCGCTTGACGTCGAGGAGCAAGGTCCCGATATGTTCCCCTTCGGCGTCGGGCTCGACGTCAAAGGTACCGGAGGCGGAGTCGTCGCCGAGGGCCTTGGCGCAGGAGCGCCATTCTTCAACTTCAAAAGCTAAGTCTCCTTTGGCGTTGCAACAGCGTCCGGCGTTGAGACAAGATCCTCCGCCGTCGACTCGACGATCGACGTCAAGACACAGATCATCAACGCCGAAACGTAAGTCATCATCTTCGACTTTGAGGCCGATGTCTCCGTTGCCGTCTCAGCGCAGATCAACGTCGAAGCAGAGGTCGTCGGATGTCCAAACGTCGAGGCCGAGGCTTCCGTCGACGTCAGCAACACAGTCGACGTCGGGACAGCAGTCTCCGTCGGGTTCACAGCCGACGTCGAGACACAGTCCTCCGTCGAAGGAAAGGCGCTCGACGTCGAGGATGGATCCTCCGTCGAAGCGAAGAAGATCGACGTCGAGACGCAGGTCTCCGTCGGCAAGGCGCTCGGCGTCGAAGCAGCATACTCCGTCGAAGCGAAGAAGATCAACGTCGAGACGCAGGTCTCCGTCGAGGCAGTCGGCGACGAGACGCATGTCTTTGCCGAGATCAAGAAGGTCGACGTCGAGACAGAAATCTCCGTCGCGGACGACGTCGAGGCAGAGGTCTCCGTCGGTGTCAGTCCCTGTAAGTTTCTCTCCGTCTCCTTCATCGACGTCGAGAGCAGGCTCCCACCATTCCATCGCCAGGTCTGGTTCTCCAGAGGTGATTATTTCGTCCTCAAGTAGCCAGGACTCTCCCTCTGGTCATCAACGTCCAGTGGAAAAGGCTCATCAGGAAGGACGGAAGTCTCCACGTCGTTCTCCTGTTAGAGCGGAGAAGTCTCCATCCATTCACCTCTCTCCCAGATGGATGCGTCCATTACACCACTGGGCGGATCATACACAGGCGGCAGGTATTAGACGGGATCCCAGTCCTGCTCACAGGTCCCCTCTGGCTCGCCTGGCACAAGATGCGGATCTTTCTCCACCAAGAGGAAGAGCTCGTACTCGCTCTCCTGCACCAACATCCAAGATCACGCAGCAGGAGGAGAAGACGCAGGTCTCCAACGCCTTCCACCTCTTCAACGTACTCCTCAAAAAGAGACTACTCGCCCACCTTTACCGACAGTCCACTGTCGAGGATCTCTCCGGTGGACGATGTAAGCACATTCCAGGAGGTGCTTTCTAGGGGCGCTACCAAACTGAACATTCCTATGCCTGTTCAGCAGAGTACTTCTTCGGTTATTTTCGAAACTTTGAACCAGAAGACGTCCTCTCGCCCGTTACTCCCATTGGTACCGGGGCTTCTGAAACCGGTTATGGACATCTTTCTTACGCCGGCTACTCTCAAGACGGCACCGGCGAGAATTCTGAAGAAGTATCGTCCTCCGGAGGAAGATCCCTCCTTCTTGAAGTCAGATCCTAAACCGGACTCTGTAATTGTGGCTGTTGCCAGAAAGACCCACTCAGTGGCCTCCTCATCCACAGTACCACCGGACAAGGAGAGCAAGACACAAGACTCATGGGGGAGAAAAGTATGTGGCACTTCTGCATCCATGCTTAAAGTCTCCAGTGCGTCAGCTCTATTGGGGCGTTACGATAGAGCTTTATGGGATTCGCTACAATGGTTTACAGATAAACTGCCCAAAGAAGACCGTAAGGACTTCGAAGAAATTTTACAGGAGGGCAGCTTGGTAGCGAACCAAGTAATTAGTGCTGCGGCGGATGGAGCTACACTTTCAGCACACTCCTACGCCCACGGAATTTGTGCCAGAAGATCTTCAAGGCTTCGCCTAACAGCATTGAAGCCAAAGGCACAGTCCTGTATTCTCAACCTACCATTTTCCGGGTCATCGTTGTTTGGCTCGCACACCGATGAAGAGATGGCACGGATGAAGACCGAGCTAGATACCCTGAAGGCGGTGGGGCTGGAGAAGAGAAAAGAGTTTCGTCGCCGCTACCACAATACTGATCGCCGCTCCTTCCAACAGAGGGTTCAAACCCCTCATTGGCAAAAGAACCAAAACCAACAGGGTCAGCAGAAATCGCAGTTTCAAAGCCGGCGATCCAACAGGGGAAGAGGAGGGAACCGTCAGTCCTCTACTTCGACGAAAGCCCCAGCCAAGCAACGAGTGCCCGCTTCCTCCAGTACCGTTCGCCACTCCAGTAGGAGGAAGTGTTGCGAATCATCTGCAAGAGTGGCGAGCCATCACCAAGGATCAGTGGGTGTTGGCTACGCTGCAGAATGGGTACTCTCTACGTTTCCGACGTCGTCCTTCCTCGATCCCTCCGGTGCCATCATCATGCTGCCAGATCAACATGCTGCAGAGGGAAGTGGGAATACTTCTCCAAAAATCAGCCATAGAGAAGGTTCCACGGTCACAAAGAGGTCGAGGAGTTTATTCCAGATACTTCCTGGTAAAGAAAAAAGGTCAAAAGTCGGAATACAGGCCCATTCTGGATCTGCGAACACTCAACAGGTCCATCAAACGAGAAAAATTTCGCATGTTGGCTCTCCACCAAATATATCCTCACCTCCGCAAAGGGGATTGGATGTGTTCGATGGATCTGCAAGATGCCTATTTTCATATACTGATAAATCAGCATCACCGGCAATATCTACGATTCATAGTCGGAACATCCCACTATCAGTTCAAAGTGCTGCCCTTCGGGCTGAAGTCAGCTCCCCGGGTGTTCACGAAGTGCATGGCAGTAGTGGCAGCTGATCTGCGACGCAGAGGCATCTTCGTCTACCATTATCTGGACGATTGGTTGCTGAAAGGCCCCTCTCCACAAAGTGTGATGAACCACTTCCAGCAGTGCCTAGGTTTTTGTCAAAAACTGGGCCTACATGTGAACTTCGAAAAATCGACGCAGCAACCCACTCAAACAATCCACTACCTGGGGGCGCTGCTAGACTCCGAGCGAGGAAAAGTGTTTCCTTCGGAGGAGAGACAATTATCCATAATTCAGAAAGGCAGACAGATTTTACACAACAACCTGTCTTCAGTGCGTCAGATCGCCTCCCTGCTAGGATCGATGGCATCCTGCATTTTTCTGGTGCCCAATGCCAGATTGAAAATGCGTCCTCTACAACAAGATCTAGAAGACAAATGGGATCAATGGTCTTCTCGCTGGGAAGACAAAATTTGTCTATCACGCGCAGCCAGAGCATCCATCCCGTGGTGGATGAAGAAAGACAACCTGAGGGTAGGAGTACCGTTCCATCAAGCTCCTCCCTCTCAGACTCTGATCACAGACGCCTCCCTGCAAGGATGGGGAGCCCACATGGGGTCTCTCCAGACGCAAGGCCTATGGTCCTCAAAGGAGCAGTTGTACCACATAAACATGCTGGAGCTAAGGGCTGTTCATCTGGCTCTCAAGGCTTTCCTCCCTTTGATTCAGACGAGTTCCATCCTAGTACAGACGGACAATACCACCACCATGTACTACCTGAACAAACAGGGAGGAACTCGCTCGAGGACTCTCTCTTTGGAGGCACAGACCCTTTGGCACTGGCTTCTGGCGAGGAATCTCCATCACAGCGGTTCACCTGCCGGGAGAGCAGAATTCTCAGGCAGATGCCCTCAGCCGTCACTTCGAGGAACAGCAGGACTGGGTCCTCAACGACGAGGTGGTCGACGACATCTTCCAAGCTTGGGGCCGTCCGAGCATAGACCTGTTCGTGGACGAAGAAAACACAAAATGCCAAGACTTCGCCTCCAGGTACTACCGACCAGGATCGAAGGGGAATGCCCTTTTGATCAACTGGTCTGGGGCATTTGTGTACGCCTTTCCACCCCTGCCTCTCATCCCGAAGGTGGTGACCAAGCTATCTCACTCGGACACCACAATGATACTGATTGCTCCGGACTGGCCGAGACAGTGGTGGTACCCGGATCTTCTACATCTGTCGGTCTGCCCACACAAGAGGCTGCCGTGCAGACCGGACCTGCTATCCAAGATGAACGAGAGGATTCATCACCCCAACCTTCCATCACTGAGCTTAACAGCATGGCTCCTGAAGTCCTCCAGTATGGGCATTTAGGTCTGCCACAGGACTGCATGACCATATTGAAAGAGGCAAGGAGACCTTCTACTAGACATTCTTATGCCTGCAAATGGAAACGTTTTTACATTTGGTGTATGCAAAATAATTGTAATCCTACCAAGGGGCAGGAAGAGGTAGTTTTGCCTTATCTGTTTCACCTAGCCAGAGCAGGTTTGAAATTCTCATCCATTAAGGTACACCTGGCTGCCATTACGGCGTACAGGCGTTCTCCTTCTCAGCCCTCGTTTTTTCAACTACAGGTGGTGAAGGATTTCCTGCAGGGTCTCAAGAAGGTCTACCCTCCGGTCCGACCTCCTTCACCTCCTTGGGAGTTGAACTTGGTACTGTCAAAATTGATGGGTCCACCCTTTGAGCCTATCCACAAAGCAACCTTACAACACCTTGCGTGGAAGGTAGCTTTCTTGGTAGCTATCACCTTAGCTCGTAGGGTGAGTGAGATACAGGCCCTATGTTCTAAAGAGCCCTACTTGGTTTTTCATCTCAATAGGGTAGTCCTCAGGACTCATCCTTCCTTCCTTCCGAAGGTGGTGTCTGATTTTCATGTAAATCAATCTATTTCTCTTCCGACCTTTTTTCCCAATCCCTCCACTCCAGCTGAGAGGGCTCTACATTCGTTAGACCTTAAAAGGGTTTTGAAGTTTTATCTGGACAGGTCGAAGCCATTGAGGAAGTCTGATCAACTATTTGTTAATTATGGTTCGATCAGAACAGGTTTCCCAGCATCAAAGCGGTCCATGTCCAGATGGATAGTCTCATGCATCAAATTGGCTTCCCAGTTGGCACAGAAACCTCTTTGGTCCGCTCCCAAAGCTCATTCCACGAGAGGAAAAGCAGCTACGACTGCTTTCCTCAATAATGTACCGCTCTCTGAGATCTGCAAAGCAGCCACTTGGAGATCAGTGCATACATTTACAAGGCATTACTGTCTTGACTCAGATACTAGAGCGGACACTCAAGTAGGTCAAGCCTCCTTGAGGAATCTGTTCAACAGCTGACTTTTCGGTTGTTGTTAACAAGGTCACTGCGTTTCTCATTTGCCTGCAGGTGGATGTTGGGCTTGCTATTCTATTCAGTGCTTATGACTATTGATGAGGATCCCCTGGAAGAGAAGGATAAGTTACTTACCTGTAATCCTAGTTCTCTTCCAGGGGTATCCTCATCAAAGTCATAAGCAACCCACCCACCTCCCCAGGCAAATGAGATTATTTCATCGTTAAATATTATCTTGGTGCCCTGATCTTCAGGGTTACGCAAAGAACAACTGACCTAACTGTCACCCCTGAGGCATGATGGGAAGCTAGGGGTCATGGCTGCCTTAAAGGCACGGTGCCAGTTTTTATGAAAGATTGCTTTCATTTTCTATGTTGGTTTACAATGCAGCCTGTAGGCTAACAATGCCTGCTTTTCTTTTGCAGTTTGCTCATTAGATTTACTCATTAAAAACAGAGTTCAAGTGCTTCTTGCCCTCATGTGTTTTTATACATGTATTATGTATATTTGCAAAAGCAGTTTATGTGTTTTATTACATTGTTTAGCCTCCTATTTGAGAGCTGCATTGATACTAGAAAAAATGATATATGTTTTTATATATATAGAGCTGTATATATATATATATGTTTTTCAAATATAATTTTTATTATTTCCGGGGTCCCCGCACATGGGTGGGAATATTCAGTGCTTATGACTTTGATGAGGATACCCCTGGAAGAGAACTAGGATTACAGGTAAGTAACTTATCCTTCTTGGTCATAGAACTTGAAACGGAGAAGGGCATGTGTCGGTTGCCACAGGACAAGATAGTGACCCTTTGCGCGGAGTACGAAAGCATGCTGGCTAGGGAGAAGGTTACATTAGGAAACATCCAGAGCTTGTTAGGCAGGCTCAACTTTGCTGCCAGAGTCATCGCAGCGGGTAGACCTTTTGCGCGCAGATTAGCCAGGGCTTCGTCAAAGGCAGTCAAGAAGCATCACTTGGTTCGGCTGAACCAGGGGATCAAGAAGGACCTAATCATGTGGGCCGCATTCCTCAGAAACTTCAATGGGGCCCTCATATGGCGAGCCCCACGGGCTACCAACCATCAACTTAGGCTCTTTACGGACGCATCAGGGCGCGAAGGTTTCGGAGCGATACTGGGACCCCACTGGTGCGCAGCAAAGTGGCCCAACGCCTGGCACAAGAGGGGTATCACAAAGAATGTGGCAGTTCTAGAGCTCTTCCCCATAGCATTGGCACTCAAGCTGTGGCCCAGGAAGCTACAAGATAGGGTGATAGTCTTCTGGTCTGACAACATGGCGGTAGTGCATGCAATTAACGCTCAGACAGTGAAATGCCCCATCCTGCTAGGCTTGATCAGAGAACTGGTCAAGGCTTGCCTTTACGGCAACATTGACTTCCGCGCGGTCCATGTACAAGACATAAGGAACACTGCAGCTGATGCACTTTCTCGTTTCCAGTAGGAGGATTCAGACGAGCATGCCCAGAGGCAGATCAAGTGATGACCCCTTTCCAAGAGGACTGGTGGAGACTGGTACCTTGGACCCCAGACTGATGGCTTTAGGTGACCAGGCACTAGCTCACAGCACAAGGGAGGGATACAAGAAATGTTATGCAATCTTCATGTCTGCAACAGATAGTCAAGCTAGTGGTAACCCAGCGGGGATGGAAGCCAGGGTGCAGAAATTCATGCTATGGGCAAAGGACCGCAAGAAATCCCATGCCTGGGTAGCCAGGCATGTGGCAGCGATTGCTTATCTCACCAAACTTGCAGGACAGGCAGACCCCACTAACAATTTCCCGCTGCGGGCAGCCTTAAAGGGTTGGGCACGGGAAGAGCCCAGGGTAGCGGACAGCAGGCTGCCAATAGAGTTTGGAATGCTATCTAAGATACTGGATGTGCTGGAGGGCATATGCACCAACGGGTACGAAGAAACCCTGTTCAGGGCAGCTTTTGCGCTGGCGTTCTTTGGCGCCCTAAGATGCAGCGAGCTAGTGGCACACTCCAAAGGCGACACAACATTGAAAGCACTGGCAGCACAGTATGTGGAGATTAGGGAATCACAGTTGCACATCACGGTGAGGAGCTCCAAAACAGATCAGGCAGGCAAAGGTACAACCATCACACTGCAGGGCCTAGAGGGGAACAGGTACTGTCCAGTCGCATTAGTGCGGTGCTAAACGCAAGCGCGCCCACGCACAGCAGGTTTCTTCCTTATACATGCGGACGGCACACCACTCACTAGATTCCAGTTCAGCAGAATCCTGGCCCAAGCCCTAAAAAAGGCAGGTTACACCAAGGGAGCATACTCCACACACTCATTTAGGATAGGGGCAGCCACAACAGCATTCAGGGAAGGCCTACCCTGCGACAGAATAAAGCGCATTGGTCGTTGAACATCAGACAAATACAAGGTTTACATTTAACCACTGGCAGGGAGGGAGACCCACGGGGGCACACGCCAGTCACCAGGAAAGAAGTGAAACTAGGGCGCGTGGCACCCCCCAGGAAAGCCGCCACACCTGCCAAACAACAAAGGTGGCTGCAAGTGGCAATTCGACAATGATGTAATTTGGAATTGGCATGGTTACAATATAGAAGTAGACGTTTTAATGCACAGTGACAAATGTGGCTGCAAAGTGACAATTCGACAACAATGTAATTTGGAATCGGCATGAGTGCTACATAGAGGTAGATGTTTTAATGTGCAGTGACAAATAAACGTTTTAAAAAGAAAGTGTGCTAAATGAAATGCCAAAGCGCCACGGGCGAGCTCGAGGGGAGGAGTTAAGAATTAAAACCGCAGGGAACAAGAGCGCAGCACAAAGAAGGGGGGGTTACATGGTCATTACACCCAGCGCGGCGCTCTAAGCATTCCTTTTTATTGCATGCAGGTACAAGAGTCTGGGTGATCGGCCACTCCTTCGCGGTTAGGGCAGCAAGATGGGCAAGCACGAATGGGTGGAGCTGGCCCGCTGGTGCACAAGTGACGTGGATCGGCACCCCGGTTATGAAGTGGGCTATGCTAGAACCCAAAATAAGGCATACCAGGGTGGCAGGCGAAAAAGGGCCAGACATACTGGTGATACACCTAGGGGGAAACGACCATACCACACTGGGGCGGGGTGAGCTGCTGCATGACATGAGAGTGACAATGACTAGATTGGCAGCGGAACTGGCTCCCTGCAACATAATATGGTCAGATATAATACCAAGGGGCGGGTGGCGGGGGGCTCGCTCACACTCAGGCGTAGAAGCCTCAAGGAGAAGGCTGAACGCCGCAATGCAGACATTCACGAGGAACTCAGGATTTGGCTTTGTGAAGCATGGTCCGCAATGCACAAGGACACCTGGCTATTTTGCGCTCGATGGAGTGCACCTATCAGACCAGAGCAATGAGGTCTTTGTGAGGAACATTGGGTGGGCCCTCGGAGCATTTGGATGCGGTGACTAAACACTAGAGCTACACAGGTGGGGGACTCAGGGTCGCGGTAAGCCACCCTGAGCCTTGGAGGGTCTTACGGGTGATCTTTATGCAAAAAAGGCGAGCAATACCCCATCTGAGGGCGATGGGGCAGCTAATAAATAAAATGAGATCCTCTGGCCATAGGGGGCCATGAGAAGAACGCGACGGCGACCCCTTCATCCCGTAAGGGACAGTTGGTATCCTGACAGCTGGGGGTTGGCCTTACCTCGCTCCGTGGTGGCACGGGTGCAGCAAACACTTAGAGAAAGCATTGGGCCGCAGCCCCAATACGTAAGATGCAGCACCGGTTAAAGAATGAGATGGCAACGTAATGCCCAGTGGCTGGAGATTGTTTCAGAAGGGGTGTCAGCGGTTAGTCCTTAACAGCGCTGCACTCTGATGATCACCCGTAAGATAACCCTACCTGTGGATTTATATATGCATAACAAGAATGCAAATAAACTTGCGACAGTTTTCCCACAAGAAAAAGGTGTTGGTGTGTTTTGTTTTTTATAATGCAACTGTATAACTGTGCTTTGTTACAAGTTAGGATCCCTATAACGATATGTGAGATAACGGTGGGCTAGGGGTGGGAATGCTAGGTGTGAGCCTTTGTTTC
This sequence comes from Calotriton arnoldi, assembly GCA_963921515.1. NCBI lineage: Eukaryota > Metazoa > Chordata > Amphibia > Caudata > Salamandridae > Calotriton > Calotriton arnoldi. The sequence goes on along the minus strand of CAWUFW010000272.1, from coordinate 2,564,297 downwards.
CCCTCTGTTGCATTTGCTTCTACATGTGAGGCTCCTGACTGCTGCCAGCCAGGAGACTCCAACAAAAGGAGGCCTGATGACCCCTCAGATTGGACCTTTGTTATTGGCTCAGCAGGAGTCTGAACTAAGAAAGCCACCTTCCCGCCTGCACGTTGTTGCAGATCGAAAGCAGACAACAACGTGCAGGCGCTGCTGAAAGTGTCCCGGTGTTTGCAAATTACACCGGGACACATTCAGCATATTTTTCAGTGGGGCCCAACTTCTTGGCAGGGTGGACGCTGTCCACCCTGTGAAAATAGTGGGTGGATGCCGTCCACCCGCATGTACCCCCTACTTGTGCCCTGGTAATGCCGCAGTTCAGGGTGTCAGTGTCCGGCAGCCACGGCTCTCCGCCCGCCCGCCGTGTCACAGCTCTGTTTCCTGCAGTTCCCTCCAAGAGGCGCAGGATTAGCGCGTCAGAAATGTGGATTAACCGGTGTATTTGGGGGGTCATTTTGCATCCCGCAGAGTCTGCATGCAGTCCCCAAACACTCCCTGTTGGTTTTTATCACGGAACAAGCTCAGATGTAGAGGATTAGTGCAGGATTCTTTTCCTGGCCGGCAGAGCTGCACTAAAGTGTGGCATCTTGCCGTTGGCTCTCATGGCACCCCCCCTTCCCCCCCATAATTCAGTCAAATTAATCTATGAAACATACCAGAGCAGGGGAATGGTAGTTATAAGTTTGCAACTTTTTTCATTTATCGAAACTCTCAAATCACCAAAAACCCTCATCCTTTGCATGGTAGCATTGGGCAGAGCTTAAACCGTGGTTTAGGAGACATCAAGGAATAGCAAAGTTATTAAACTTACTTTAAAAATAATTTCTGTACTGTAGGATCTTCATTGATGATCATATACGCTTGAATATTCTCTGCTTCATTACGCAGACCCTAGTACGCATTTTTAAATAGTTTTCTTCCATGGAAACTTCTGTAAATAATGTCCATTAATGTAATTATGAAAACCTGTAATGGAAGTCTATCAGAGGCATCGTTTATTCCTGAATGTGCATATAAAGTTGTCATATAGGTTAGATAGGACTGCATTACAGCATCCAAAATGCAAAGTTTCCTGTTAACAATGTGTACCTGAGGGTAACAATGAAGCCAGATAGGCATATATTGCAACTAGAGAAGAAAGGAGCATGTCTCTTTAAGAACCTGGGGTGCACCCCCAAACACCTGACAATGCCTTGTACCGCCCGTTGCCTCCCAGAGCTAGTTCATTTTTCCGGCTTGTGAGAGAATAATCTCAGAACAGAATTTCACAGCTCAAAAATCTTCTGTCAGGAAATTATTTTGTTAGTGTTCCATTCAATGTCTGGTTACATCTGCCATTGAGTGAACCAGTGTACAGCTCATTCTGAAACAGTGTACAGCTCATTCTGACACAGACTGCCCTCCCTTTTCTCAAAATGTCTCTTGTGTTGGAGAAAAAAGGAAGCTACTGATGCTCACAAGCTTTTTGTAGTATGACTTCCCCCATCACGCTCTGTTAAAGAATTAACATTTGCTAAAAAAGAACCAAAGATAACTTTAAAAGACAGAGAGGGCATCATATTGATAAGTATACTTGAGAATATGAAAGCAGAGAAAGAAAATAAAAAAGAACACGAAAAAGATCTGCCACCCATCCTGCTTCAACAAATCTGCCTCCTCCTCACAAGGACTTCCATATGGTGAGATCAAGGGAGAGAAAATCAAGTGGCTGAGAAGGACATCTGAAAGAGACACGTTAGTGACAGATTCCTTACCTTAGAATCTGTCACTAACTACTGTCTCTTACAGATATATCGTTACACAAGTTAGTAACTTGTGCACCACCACCATTCTCATCATCATAGAAAACTACAACGAAGGCATCGACCACAGCTGACAAGTTTTCACATTGCTTAAGTGTGACATTTCCATGGGTTTAGTGCACTTATGATAAGTGACATTCTACTGCTGAATGTGTGAAACTTCAGGTGGCACTTTCATGCAAGTTAACACAAGCAATGAAGTCTATGTAAATGGATAAAATGTAGAAATTACCCCCTTTTGAGCAATGAGGAGCTCTAAAAAGGTTTGCAACTGCTGCAAAACCATTGAAATGGAAGGTCACTAACCTACTGAGATTAATCTATTTCCAGTCAGTATGCGGTGCTAAGTCCTTCCTCCCCCCAGCATGTTGTACTCACTGACCTGTCTGCCCAAAGTGCCCAGTGACTGCTGAACAGTCCTCCAACCAATCTCTTTTTTTTTTTTTTGTCCTCATTAGCCTCGATTACCAATCAATGGTATAGCTTACTCCGGGGCCTCCCTTTGATTTGCACCAGCCAGAGAACTATGTTCAACATCGAGGATGGGTCACTCTATACCATGCTTGTTAACCTCCAACCATAGGAAAACTTCTTTTCAGCTAAAACTGCTGCGAAGTCACCAAAGAAGTATTCCAGCAATATAGTATAGAGGCCTAATCATTGGACTATATTAAACTACAATGTTTCACCCAGTTCTCATACGGAAGCCAGAAATCATTTCGCTTTCTCTTAATTGACCTGTCCAACTGATTGGTGTACTTTATTGCCATTAACCATTCTATTTTTGTTGGGGGGGTATATTTGACCCAATTTTTACAGATTTCTCTGCGAGCCAAAAGAATCAAATAAAAAATCAAATTTTTTATGTTATTCGTCATAGCTTCGCCGTGCTCCATCATCCCAAAAAAACAAGAATTTTGCTTACCTGGAGTGGGTCTCCAAGTATAGAAGATATTGTACTACTCACATCCTCCCAAAACTCCTGGAGAGCAGGACACTCCAGGAACATGTGAATGTCGTCTCCTCTTTCCTTACCACACTTTGGGCATCTCGGAGTGGGGCCTTTCCCCATTTTAGCCAGTTTATACGGAGACCAGTAAACTCTGTGGAGACAGAAAAGGTGGTTCCGCCTTAAATTTGCAGCACGAACCGTGGAATATAAAAGGTTACAAGATACTTGCCACAAATCTTCATGCTGCTCTCCCGGCAAGATCTTCTCCCAGAGTAATGATGGTAAGTTGAAATCTCCATCTGCCAATTCCAATAAGAGCCAATACCAACTTGCCACCTCTTTTTTCCGGGGGATATTCATCGCCATCTTTGATTCCAGTTCATTAGATAATCCAACACCGTCCCCGATGGAATGAAGCCAGCTTTTTATTTGAAAGTATTTAAATCTTGAAAGCTGATTGTTGGTCAATTCTTGGCATTTCTCCCATGAGATCAAAATTCCATCCACTATCAGATGACCCCAGCGTATTATATTAACATTTTTCAAAGGAAGAGCCAGACTATCTTTGGACCACTCTGGTGAACCGGGGAGTTCCAAATAGGAGCCATTCCACTATAATAACTCAGTTTTAATTCTCTCCTGATTTTGTACCATGTTTCCGCAAAGGACTGCAGAATTTTAAGTCTCACCCTTTTAAAGAAGCGCGGGTCCCCATATTTGTGAATGAAACTATATTTACCCCCTTCCACATCTTGCAGCATTGCTTTAAACATATTTCCTAGATTCCGTAGAATCCAGAAAGCTAAAAAGCATTTTCCCAGATTTTAAGAGAAATACCCATGCATAATACGACAGATCTGGCAATCGTATCCCTCCTTTATCATATTTCCTCCTCAACTTTTTCCTTGAAATACGGACCCCTTTTGATGACCAAATAAAACTAGTGATTTTAGATTGAGCCTTATTAAGCCAAATTTCCTTGAACGCCAACGGAATATTCTGAAACAAAAAAGTGTATTTGGGCAGGATGGACATTTTAATCAGGTTTATTCTCCCATATAAAGTCAGTGGAAGATGTGCCCAGCTTAACAACAATTTTCCCACTTCTTTGTTTACTTTATTAAAATTGGCTTCCGGGATTAACTCTACTTTTGGAACTATCTTGATGCCCAAGTATCTCATCTCCTCCTGAATACACTCTAGCTGAGAATCAATATTCCAAGTCATTACCACCGTTTTGTTTTCATTTATCTCATATCCTGAGATGGCCCCAAACTGCGATGCTAACTCATAGACCATCGGAAGGGAGGAATCGACTTCTGAGGAGTACACTACCAGATCATCAGCATATAATCCCACTCTTTTCTCCCATCCTCGAAACTTAAAAGAGGGGATACTCTCATGGTTCCTTATCTTTTCTGCTAAGGGCTCAATATATAAATTGAACAAGAGGGGAGATAAGGGGCACCCTTGCCTAGTTCCCCTAAAAATTTTAAACGATTTTGACAGGCTCCCATTCACTACAATTCTAGCTATGGGGTTTCTATATAATAAATCTATCGCAGTACAGAAATTCTCACCGAGATTAGATAATTTTAAGATCTTCTGCAGATATGACCAATTAACCCTATCAAAAGCTTTATTCGCGTCAACTGTTATCACTGCCAATGGTAATTTATATGTGGTGGCTATATTTATGGCCCCAATTAAACTGAATGTGAGGTCATTAATTCCCCTGCCTCGCACAAACCCTTTCTGATCTTCATGCAGTAGGTGCCCTACCACTCCGCTAAGCCTATCCGCCAAAATTTTTGAGAAGATTTTATAATCTGAATTAAGTAGCGAGATAGGCCTATAGGAGTCACAGGAATTTGGTGGTTTGTCGGGTTTTAATATCAGCGTCACTATGGCCTCATCCCAGGACGATGGAATCTCACTACCATTTTCAAAAATGGCTAAAAATAGTTTAACCATTACAGATGTTAAACAGTCCTCTAATTTTTTATAGATCTCGATAGGGAGACCATCAGGGCCCGCTGCTTTATTTGATTTCCCTGCTCTAATAGATTTCCCTACTTCCTCTACTGTTATTGAGCTGTCGATATCTACCCTTTGGGCATCGGAAATCTTCCTTGGAGTATCCTGTCCCAGCCATTCTTCCACATCCCCCTCTCCTGTATTTAAATCCTCCATGTATACTTCTCCAAAATGGTTGAGAAAAACCTCCTCGATACCCTCCCTTGTCTCAATTATATTTCCTGAACCCTTTTGCTTTAACTCTTTTATGAAGGATTTTACCTGGTCTTTTCTTGTCTTCCACGCAAGCAATTTGCCACATCCTTCTCCGTAATTAAAATGGGCTAGTTTACTTGCTTGCCACCTTTCTTGTAGTCTACCTTCCAATACGCCTGCGAGGTCGTTTTTTAGAGTCTGAATAGAAAGTTGAAGAGGTTCTTGTACAATCTCTTTATTTGACAACTGCTGTTCTAAAAGCCAGATCTTTCTCTCTATATTAGCTATCTCTTCCCTTCTTTGTTTATTCTTATGAGATTGAATAGATATTATTTTCCCCCTTAGAAAGGCTTTATAAGCATCCCACACTATGCCAATTGCTGCTGTATCCAAATTATCCTAAAAAACTCTTTGGTTTCCAATCTAAGTTTCCTTACTATATCATCATCGAATAGTATAGTACGATCCATTTGCCATCTCTTCTGCGCTACTTTCTTTGAGGGTATCAGAGACAAAGTAATGGCTGAGTGATCTGACATGTGTGATCCCAGATGACTCACACTTCCAACTCGTTCTTTTATAATACGACTGATCAAAAATAAATCAATTCTAGATTGATGCCCATATTTTTTGTTATTAAAAGTGTAGCTCTTGAGGGGTCCCTTCCTCTCTCTCCAAATATCACACCAGCCTCTATCCTTCATTGAATTTTTAATCAAGGATCGTGTTTTATTGTTTATCAATGCCCTACTTTTAGTTGAACGATCCAGGTTAATATCCAAAACTATATTAAAATCACCTGCCAAAATAACAGGGTCGGGGAAATCCAAAAGTTCTGTTAGCAAGTTACCGAAGGGAATAGGGTCATCTAAATTTGGGCCATAATAGCCAACCACTGTATATGCCTGATCATAACATCTGACCTTGGCTATCGCCCATCTACCTGCCCTATCTACTTTACTACGCTCTATTACTATCTGAGGATTTATTTTCACTAAAATTGCTACCCCTCTAATAGTAATCTGCTGATCAGTGAATACCGCTTTTTGTATTCAGTTTCTTGATTTGAGGACCACTTTCATCTCTTCACTTGTTAAATGGGTCTCTTGTAAAATTATGATCTGGGCCGGGGCATCTTTCAAATATTGCAGCAACGTCTCCCTTCTGTATTTTACTCTAAGCCCATTAACATTCCATGAGATAAGTTCTATCTGATTTATCTGGCTGACTGTCATTTTATATTATTTAGAAACATTAACTTTTTTATTGAGGCTTGTTTATATCTTTTCCAATGAGGACTAATTTTTTTTTTCTTTTTTACCCACTGCTCCCTCACCCGTGTACTAAAACCTATCTGTGACTCCCCTCCCTCCCACCCTTAGAAAACCCTCCTCTAGCTTCATATTGGCCTAAGCCTTAGGGGGCCCCCTTGCTTGAGGAAACCAATAATATAAAATATTGATAGAAAAGGAGAAAGGAAAGAACCAATAATAATCTTTCTACTATTACGCCATAGCAGTTCTGAGAGAAAAAAGGAAGGAAAAAACGAAACAATACCAACAAGCCTCACCAAAGGGGTTTCAAGTGATACTCAGAAGCTTACATCTCTGGAGGAAAACCCTAGCTCCGCCCTGTCTCTAGCGACTTCAAAAATTCAGCTGCATCCTCTATCCTTCTAAAGTTATACAGTTTGTTATTGTGCATCACCCGAAGACTGGCCGGAAACCTCAACTGGGCAGTCGCCCCCATTTTTTGTATGGCTCAATCATATTTCCGAATTCCCACTGCTTATTCGCTGTTATTTGAGATATGTCAGATCTGATTTCAAAAGTCATTCCGTCCATTGTTAGACTTTTCTGTTTTAAGGCCTTTATTAGTATTTCTTCCTTGATCTTATAAGTTTTAAAATTAACAAGAACTTTCCTTGGTTTAGTTTTACCCGGGGATGCCTTAAAAGGGTCTCTATGGGCCCTCTGAATATCTTCCATTAATTCATTTATCGTAGACTCAATCTGTATACTTGATTTTATAAGTCTTGCAACAAAAGCCTTAAGGTCTTCTCCCTCTGAACCTTCTGGAATTTTTAGAAACCGGAGATTGTTTCTTCTCATATTATTTTCTAATGATTCCATTTTATCTTTCCAGATCGTCTCATTTCCCTTTAATATCTTTATCTCCTTAGTATTAACTTCAGTTTGAAGCGTAAGTTCTTTTACTGAAGACTCCAGCTGAGTGGTCCTACTAGCAAGGTCATCCATTTTTCTCTCTAGGCTATCGCATGTGGATCTGATCTCCTTTTGATTTACTTCAGAGACTTCAAACCTATTCCTCACTTCCGTTGTTAACACCCTGATTAAATCAACCACAGATTGAGACTGTGATTCAACTTGCGGTTGGGAAATGGTATTCTGAGACTGATTTACCTCCACTCGCCCGTCCGAGGCTAATATCGAGGCTTCCTTTGCCCCCTCCACTACCTCTTGCTGCATCTCGGCTAAAAGTGGAGTATTAGGCTCCATACTCCTAAGAGGGGAATATTCTCTTTCTTTGACCAATGATGGGCTGGGCTCCAGCTCTGCCACTTCTTCCTGAGGGTCTGGGAGACTTGCCAGTATCTGATACCTATTGGGTTAACTATTTCTTTATTTCCTCCCTGATTATACAATGTATCAGATTGTGCTGGATTTTTTAAAACCAAGGTTTTCGGAACTACTTTAAAAAAAGTCCTTAGTGACGGGGTAATTTTTAAACTTGTTATCGGTATCCCTTCTTTATTGCCTCTTTGCTTCCTTCTCCTGGGAATCTCCCGATCACTTTCTTTTACACTGTGTTGTTTTAGGACAGAATCACCTTCAACCCCTACAGCCTCTGTAGTACCAATTGTACAAGTTGCCGTATCGTCTTCTTGGTTTTTACTTGGTATTTTTTTTTTCATAGGATTTATCCGATTTCTCAGCTGATATCTGTTCTGGTACGTGCCCCTTTCCGGGACCTGGCCCTCCCCCACTTTTTTCAAATTTCTCGATGCCACTTTACCTTTTGGATGTTTTACTAACAGAGTAGGAAGAGGACTAGATATCTGACTGAGTATCGGTTTTCCGATTTTCCTATTTTGTGTCTGAGTTTGTGTCTGAACTCGACCTCCTTCTTCTCCCTCACATTTAGCTTCCTCCACTTTTGTTAACTGATATTTACTAATGATTTTCACTACAGTGTACCACTGACCTAGTTCTAATCCAGCTCTGCTACTCCGTGTGTATTCTGCCGTGTTATTAGTACTCAGAATCCAGCATGCCTTCCCCTTCTTATTTACCAAAGGCTTCAATACCCCAGCACAATCTTCTTGTACAACGGAGCTCTCTATTGCTCCTGTTCTGCCTCTGCCTAGACTGCCCTGGATGGGAATCAGTGCCGCCGCCCTCCATCCTTTCCCTACCTCTCTTGCCGCGCGTGACCAGCAGGAGTCCCGAATCCCGGGTCCCAACCCCCGATCCGTCCCCCCTACGGGCCTCAACACATCCAGGCGGCTGCCGTGCTTCTTTGCTGCCAGCCCTCTCACCGCCAGCAGGCCGTGCCCTGCAGTCCCGTAACAGCTGGAAATTCTGCTCGCTCGAGGTAAGGCTGCTTCCTTGCACCACAACTCCGTTTCTTCTTAATGTAATTAAAAAGTGTCCGCGATATTATTCTGTGCCCGTATCGTATCTGTTTCGCATTTAATATCGCGTTTGATATCTTCCCCGTTTACCTCCTTATCCACATCGCATTATCTCCTCAAACCTCGGGGGCCTCCGCGACCACGTCTCAAGCGGCCGCCATGTTTTCCATGAATCCCCCTCCAACCAATCTCACTGCAGCTGTCTTTAGGCTTGGTACAGAACAGGCATGCTTAAAAGGCTTATGATTCTGCAGTCCCAGGGCCCGCCTGCATAAGTGACTGCCAGCCATGCCCCAGAGATTATCATAACCTTCTTCCCTCCATTCGCAGTTGCAAAACTTCTAATGTTACCCAGGGTTGGATTCACCTGACTATGGCAAGAAGTGCCCTGTGAGTTGGCAATCAGTCCTTCTCAGCACCAGCCTTACTGCACCCCACTGCCTGCTCTCGTCACCTGAGGCTCGACTATGCAACTAGCAAGGGACTGGCTCGGGCAGGGCTGGTGCTGATTGCCGATCTTCTGTCATCTGAGTCCAGACTGAGCCAGTCACCAGCTTTGCACTGCGCCAGCTGCTAACCATTATAATGCTGGCAGTAGTTGAGTTTCAGCAGCAAGCCGGGCGGAGCCAATACAAGCTGGCACAGCTGATAATTATTTTTAAGGCAGAGGCCGTCAAAGACAGTGTTTTCGAATAGTGTTCGCTATTAGTCAGTGCAGCTCTCTGTGGTGCTCATTGTTGAGCAGAGAGATTGCCTGCTTCCTCTGTGCTTGCTGCTTGGTGCTGGTTGTGACCAATTGCTGAGGTTGGCACAGCCCTTACAAACTGTGCAGCTGTCCTATCTGGGCTGGATGGGCAACCGTGGTGCATGTGCAGTGTTCTGCCTAAATGGCAACAACTCCAGAATTCCACGGGCGTGTGGAGTGGGAAAATAGAGTAGGAAAATAAAATAAATAAATAAGAATCAACTATGCACCTACAAACTAACCTAAAGGAATATAGTAAAACACATTTAAAAAATGGTTGCACGTGGAGCATACCATTAAAAGAAAATGTGGCTTCAATTTTTTTAACAAAAAAAAACAAGAACCTAAATGTAACCAATGAAAAGCAAATGTCGTGGGCCATACCTAAGTTGTCGCTCAGCCCAAACTCCAGATTATTTGAGGTGTAGTGAGCAGAGAAGGGGAACGACATCATGACCAGAGGAGGGATGGTGGGTTTAGTTGACAAAACTGCAACATCCAGGGGGGCTGGGGAGTCAGGAGAGAGATGAGCCAGTGGTGATTCCCCAGCGACCGGACCCCAAAGTTGAAAACATTCTACGCAAAGACTGCTGCCCTCTCAGTGCAACCTACACAGTCCGGCACCTTGCAGTAAAAAACAACAGTAGCCAAGGTGCCGCCCCCAGACCCACATGGTGCATTGTCTGTCGACCTAAGACGAGTCTGGAATTATTTTTGTTTATATGGCCACTTGCTGACTGATGACTTGGTTTACACTCAGGACAGCAGCCAGTTTGGTTTGATTTGGGTGATAATATTCGCCCGTGCATCAGCCAATGTTGATCATAAAGAGTGCCAAGTAAATAATTGAAACAGGCTGCACGCCTTCCACAGCATAATCACTGCCAATGCGCTCGCTGCTTAAATGCAACTCCTAATGCTGTGCGCTTTGTCAGGTGGTCCGGAGGCGCTATAATTTGCTTGACTAATGCATTTTAGTGCGGTGACTCTACCCCTGAAGCATGGTCCTTGACAGGGCTGATTGATGTTTCAGGCATTGGCCCGACATGTTCGCAGTAAAGGTTAGTTCTCCAGCTACTTGTCGTCGTCAGCGACACTCGTTGATGGCAAAATGTTCAAGGTGAGTTTCGGGAAAACCTTCAACACTGTCGACGTTGAAGCAATTAACAACAGTAGCACAGACCATAACGAAATCTCCAGTGACAGAGATCAGATCAGTTTTGACGGCTTCAGATTCACTGACAACGAAAGCACCAAGCTCAATGACGACACTCATTCCAATGTTGCATATCCTTGGGCTCTAGCCTAGGTCTACCAGGTTTTGTTCTTCCACCCACAGGTGTCTGCACTGAGTCCAGTGCACCATCGCTTGAATGGGGAAGTCCTGGTTATTGAAGCCCCAAACAACCCCACTGTGCATACCTGCTGGTGTGGTGTCTGTCCTTTTTGGGGTACTAACAGTCCCGTAAAGGGGTCAGGGACGCAGTGGCAATTCAAACCCAATTTTGTCCTTTAGAATAGCACTCTCAAGCACTGTACTAAGAAACAACACTGTGTATGTTTAAAAGTGTTTATTTCAACAGTCTCATCTTGTTGCTTAGTACAGGAGTAATAACTACACAGAATATAATTAAAGCAGCCCTAATGATTGTTACTAAGAGCGAGAATGAAGTGAACGGTTCTAATATGATTTGAATATTCCTAGCATCCTAATATCCTCTAGACTACTTCTATGTGCTACACTATGAGAGTATGGAGGAACTAATTTGCCTGCAGAGTTTCTTGAGACTCAGCGCACTGCATACCTGTTCACAGCAGAAATCCGTATTTGTAAAGCGCGCACTACTCACCCTTACGGGTCTCAAGGAGCTGGGGGCCATCGTGGAAATTAAGTGAGCTATTGCCCAGAGTCACATGGTGCTGAGCTGAGCTGCCGCCGGAGCCGGGGATCGAACCGTGAGCCCTGTGCTCCGAAGTCAGCTGCCCTGGCCGCTGCACCACACCTCTCCATCAGATGTGGTTATCAGACTCCAGCCGGGAGAGAGTATTCCCTCAGAAGGAAAACGCACATCTGGGATCAACTCCTCTCAGCATAAGAATTGATGCTGCAGCAGTCTGGCGGGACCTCTCATGATAACCCGTGCTGAAGGCCTCTTTAATTCAGTGGTCAATTCATAGGGTTTGTATAGGGTTGACCACTAGCTTTTACCCTACATCACGGGATTTTCCACTTAATCCGAGCCATAACTGGTATGAACCAGCATGATGAAAATATGTCAACTTGGACTACATGTTTATTTTACACAACCACTGTAAAACCTTGAGATGTAGATATCATGACGCTGGGAGCAGACTTGTGTCACCTTATAGGTTAACGTTTACGAGTTCTGTGAAAGATAATTTATGCTGAATGCCGATCAAAGGCACACAGGCTAACTTATCGTGCTCAAAATGGAGTCTGGATTTGGGGGTTTTACGACACCAACGCGTTGAAAGATACATTTTCTCCATCTGAGTTTCCTGGAGTCTGGTCTTTATCACCATCCTCAAAGTCATTACACTCAAATAGACTTTCACTAGATAAACATCCTCAGTCTTAACCAAAAATGAGACAAGAAATGGCTACATCTGAAGATCCGGTTCTCACTCCTTTGGGGCCTCTTGATCTTTCTCCCTCAAGTAAATCATCAAAATCAACTTCCAAGTCTCATTTAGAAAATGGAAACTTACTTCTCCATATGAATCTACATGGAGCCCTATAGGTAGACGAAGCAGAGCATATTCAGATCCCAATCTCCTGATTATTTCATGGATGTGTCTCATTCATCTTACACACCTAAGTTGCCACCTCAGTCTCCAAGAAGAGCATCACCAGTAGACGACATCCTTTATTTTCAGTAAGTACTTGTAGAAAGAGCTGCAACTTAGTATTCAATTAGAAACTCTTCAGCCATCAGTCTTTGTTATACTTAAAACCCTCCCATCGGGAGCAACACCAGTACCTCTTTTGGCTTTAGTGACAGGCCTTTTAGAAATAGGAGAGAATGTTTTTTAGCACCAGCTACAGTCAAGGCAGTAACACCATGCCTACTGAAAAAGTACAGACCTTTCTCAACATGATCCAGATTTCCTAAAGGCAGTTCCAAAACCACATTCAGTCATTGTTACAGTGGTCTGATGAAAACATGCATCTGCCCGAGACATCACCATCACTTTAACAGGAAAGCAAGAGGATAAATTCAGCTGGCTAAAAGATATATGGCACTGCATCTGCTCATTTAAACAATGGCAGTGTAATGGAAATACCGACAAGAAATATGGGAAGGGATGCAGTCTTTCCTTCTAGATTTGGCAGAATTTCAGCAACAAGACTTTATAGAAATGATTAAGGAAGGCTACTTGGTTTCAAACCAAATTATGAAGGCCACAGTGGACCATGTAGGATTAGTCGCTAAAGCATACTATCTTGTTATCACTTTGAGGAGGAATTCATGGCTTTGATCATCATCTTGTGCGACAGAAAACTTCATATCTGCCCTTTTGCATTTCATCTCTCTTCAGACAACACACTGAAGAAAAGATGTTGCACTTGATCAATTAGGGGGAGAATTTAAAAGCTATCACCTACAAGAAGAAAAGAAGTTTGTCATGCAGTGGTACAAACCCAGAGAGAGGCGATACTTCCATCAAGAGATTTAATCCCAGAGGTGGAAGTATCAGTCTCAGCAATATCAAAAGCAGGGTCACAGACAGCAGTACCACAAGAAATACCAAAAATCCAAAGCCACCCCTCCAAAAGCATCTCATTGTAGAGGTAGAAATTCCTCTGGAAATAGACAATGAGGCTTGAACCCTCCTCTTGCAATAACCCACTCCTGTAGGAGAACGGTGATGTCTCACCTGGAAGAGTAGAAGCTAATTACCACAGACAAATGGATCATAAACATTTTGAAGGGATATTCAATATGCTTCAAGGCAATTCCACCACGAATCCCACTGAAGCCTTCAATGAGCCATCAACTGCAAGCATTAAGACTGGAGTCATGCATACTACTATCAAAGTGTGCTATAGAAAATGTTCCATCTTATCAACAAAACAAAGGAGTGTATGCAAGATAATTCTTGCTACTAAAGAAAGGTCAATCACAACAATTCAGTCCAATTCTAGATCTACGCTTGACCAACAACACACCAAATATTTCCACACATCAAAAGAATGATTGTCTATGTTCTATACATCTCCAGGACCCCCTATTTTCACATTCCATTCTTGATTCCTCACAGACAATTCTTACAATTCATAGTCTGAGAAACTCATTAGCAGTATTTTGTCCTGTTAGGGCTAAATTCAACTTCCCGAACCTTCTCAAAATGTATGGCAGTTGTTGTCCAGAAAAAGAAAGGTATTTGTTTACTCATATCTTGAGTAATGGCTTATAGACGCAAGTACTCAGATAAAAACAGAAGAAGGAGGACTCCAACTACTGCAGATTTGATTAGAAAGCAAGGCTTAAACATCAATATTGACAAATCAATATGGAAGCCAGCCCTTTGTCTCATATATTTGGAAGCCAAAATAGACACAGAAACAAAGTGTGTGTCCTTCAGAAGTGAGAGTGTTGTTTGTTCTAGAAAATGTCATCATATAAGAAGTACTTCCACACCATTGGCTCATACCATTGCATCACTCTTAGGATCCATGGCGTCCCTGTGGCATAAACTGTTAATGTTAGCACAATTGGAAGTAAACTGTAGAATAACTTCAATGTTTTCTTACTTAATGTCAATGAATGCTTCATATGTCATAAGAGCCTCCTTGCTAATGATGCATCTGGGACTTTAACATCCTCTACATTCTATGAAAATGTATCCTCAATAAAATATAGATTATAGATGAAGCTAGATACATGTGAAAAACAGTACAATGGCTGTCAGAAAAGAGAGAGAATTTAAAATATTAAATTCATGTTCATACCGCTCCTTTTTGACATTTCTCCTTCAGACCATGGGATACAGTCAGAGCAGGACTCCTACTCGCACACATCCCTCGCATACACAGAGCCAGATCAGGAAGACAGGCGCTATTTTACATTGCTTCTAAAGCATAGAACGGCCTCCCTCTCCACATCAGAGCCTCCTCCTCGCTTCTTGAACTCCGCAAAAAGACCATGATTTTCAATTAACCAACCTACCATTGGCAGGGGGAGCCACACACACCTGCTTAGCGCCAGGATACCTTCACAGGTGGTAATGCGCTTTACAAATAATACACAACAATTACCACTGGATGCGACCCATCTGGTAATAGTTCTTAAAAACATGCAATTTTTCAGCTCTCACCAAGATGAAGATCATCTTTTTTTAAAATATTCTTTATATTAATTTTCCAGACAAACAACAAGTAAATTAACAACATATCAGCATCACTTCTATGGTAACGTCGTTGACAAGAGTATAGGTTCGCCATGTGCCTCTGTACGTTTTTATACCTGTAGCCTGGTTCATCCCCCAGCCCCTTCCCATATGGAGCTGGGGTATATTGTCCATAGGTATTCTCTACATCCGTCAGGAGAGTTCCATGGGTTGGGAATGGTCTAAAAAGAGAATAGGGGGACTGTATTGTTGTTAGTTTTAGAGATCCCGGTTAGTAGGTTATTTGATTTTTAGGCTATACTGATGTCATGTATCTCAGTGCAAGTTAGGGCCATGCCCATTGGCTATGTTTACAATCCCACAAATTGCTCTCTCACTCGTGCTACTGTGATCAGTAGAGAAGCCAAGGATCCTTTCAAAATCCCCACATATAACAGATATGCAGTCCTGCATACTCTTGGACTGGTTGATTGACTTCACGTTGAGACTGGCCCTGTACCTCAGGCTCCCTGTGCAGTTTCTATGCCTTGTTCTACACCTAGACATGTGCTTCCTAAAACCCCTTTATCTGCCTCCATAAATCATGTTAAGAGTATTGTTGAAGAAACATCCCAAATATCAGATCCTGTCATCACTACACCTAAAAACTCTCCTTAAAATAGCACCTCAGACTCGGTTGACGGTTATCATTTTCACCAAATGCGCAGATTCAAAATTTGGTTTTGTGGAATGTTGCGAATTAATTACTAAAATTGATAATCCAAATTGGGTGAGTCTGATCAGGAATTTAAAAAGTGTTTGTCTCCAGGAAACCTGGGCTGTTGAACCTTATATATGGATGGCGATAGTTCTAATGCAACTCCCACGATTGGGTCCAGAGCAGGGTGCCCTAAAGGCGCTGTATTGACAATGCTTTCTGTTTCCCTACCTGCTAAAATTATAAAGTTTTATGAAGATTCCCCTTATTTTCAGGGATTTTGTATTAATATTACTGGTGTGTGCACGACGCACAGGCACGTAGCTACGTATGGGCAGAGCCTCGCAGTCGAACAGTCTCTTGAAGTGGAACAGTCTTGCTCCGCTCTTGCTCCCTGCTCCTTGCCAGAGGAATCCAGCTACAAGCATATGGCTTGTTTAGCCCGCACAGCTTGTACCCGGCGACCTCCTGGATTGCAGCCTCATCTGGGTCCGTGTTGTGTTCGGAGGGGGCCGAGGAGCGGCCTCGAGGAGCGCCCAGAGCGTCCCCAGGCACATGTAGCCTCCATTGGCGATCCGAGCTGTGAGTGGGGATTGAGGTGGGTAGGAGCGAGGTGACGATTCGTAGCTTCGGCCCTGGTATTGGGTGAAAAATTATTCAGCACTACCTTACAAGGCACGGCTGCCCCACCAGCACCTACTTAGCGCTTGCTGTTAGCTGCTTGCTGCTTCTGGACTTCAGCTCACCATGGGTGGGGTGGGTTTGAGGTGGAGAGATGTGTACGGCCCTAGGTCCCGCTACTGCAGCAAGTAGAGCCCAGCTGTCACAGAAGTAACCTGACCAGGTTCAGGTGTGGCTTGTGGCTCTGGTGAGCTTCCTCCCTCTCGGGCTGCCTAACCCCCACCAGCAACTAGTCTAGTGGCGGTGTTTTGTGGTGTAATCACACCTGTTCATGCTCAAGCAGCCCCACAGCCCCAGACTTACAAACAGTAGGGTGATGAGGTTCGGCAGGATGAGGCGGGGTTACCAACGGTCCTCAAACGCAGGAAGACCAAGGTTGCATGCCCTGCGGACCCAGTTTTGACAGGGGAGCACCCGTCTCCCGACTAAGCTCAGCCCTCCAGCTCCAAATTCTGTATCGAACCCTGTTATGGCCAGCCCCGAGAACAGGGCAGGTCAAACAGGGCCACGCACGACCACCCTTCTTGACTTCTTCATTAGGAAACCACCCAATGATGATCGTATTCACTCATTGCATGAGGGGAAGTCCCCTGCTTATGAATGTATGGCGTCGGCTGTGGCAGTAGGCTCAACAAGGGCTATTGTTCACGCAGTTCTGTTGTCTCCGAGTGATAGTGGCGATGGCGGCAACACTGATTCAAGTCTGAAGGTCTGCCCTAGACATCATCTACCTGACTTAAGTACCATGCTGCATCCGTCGTCCACTCCTCCAATGGTGTATTCCATTGGCGGCCCTGCCACATGCACGCTACCATAGGCTTTTCCAGAGGCTAACAGCCTTTGTCGTGCTTCAATAACACCAGGTCATTTTACGTTTGGGTCAGTCATGGCCTCTCACAACGTGGCATGTGAGTGCAACACAATCATCTCACCTGCAAGTCCGACACTGGTAGTCTCTCAAGTGGGCGTCCTTGCACATATAGCGGAGCAACACTGTCCAGAGCCAAACTCGCAACCAAGTACAAAATGCTTTTTTAGCCCTTCAGCCACGCAACGGGAACGGGAAACAGTGGGAAGCATAGTCCTCCTATCTCCAATGAAACCCTCCCAATTTGATATTATCGGCTACATTCAGCCCAAGGCTGTTTGCACTGAGCTGAACAATCAATTGCTACGGGAGCAGTCACTCTCCTTTCCTGGGGAGCCCTGTAACCATGGCCCAACCAACGCCAGCCCATGTCCTCCCTTGGCAGTACCATCCTCCATCTGGTCATAACTTGTGCAAACCCTTAAATCCACGGTAACTGCCCTCAATTACCATTCTGACACGTATCTTCAAGTTCACCTTTTGAACTCCCTTGCTGCTCTCACTGCCACGTCTGACAATAAGCTTGGTAATTGAAACAAAATTATAGTCAGAGCTCAATCTATCTCTAACTTGGCACAGGCAGTATGCTGCTGCTCCCCAATTATAGATAATTTGTCATCGCTCCCAGCCTTCCTCAATACCGTTTTATCCAAGATAAAAGGCATCAGAGAAGGTTCCGGGCAAAGCCTAATCTCGGTTGCTGCAACCTGTCCCCAGGCTCCCAATGTCCAACCATCTGAAGCTCTTCACTTGACAAATAATCACAGCACAGAGTGTGCTGCACCCCGCATGGCAGAGCAGTCAAGACCCTCCAGTGCACCAGCAGGAGAAGCCCTTGCGCACTCTCAGATAGTAGATACTTCAGGAAGGGAACCATGGGGCTGTCAATGGGCTTCCACTCAGAAACTCCTCCTCTGGATAATTCGGCTGTTGCTGAGCAGGCGACTGCAACGTCTTCCCAGGCCATACCTTTTGTAGCTCGTTCGGCCTCAATGCCGTCTACATCTCCCTTACCCAAAAGCCATTGGAAGCAATGGAACAAAAACAGTAGGAATTCTTCATTAGTGCACCCCCAACTGATGTACCCACTGTTCTCAAAAAGGAGCCCTAGGAGCACAGTGCCTCCAGATAAAGGAAGTGGCATCCATTAGCCCACGGAAGCCTCACTACTGTATCACAATGCTGCGATTGCCAATTCAAATGTTCACCCAAATTCCTGTGGCAGGGAAATAAGACAAATGGAAAGCACCTCAAGCCAAACTGATCTGAGTGCTCAAAAAGATGATGCAAGGGAGAGCCAGCTGAAAATAGAAGGGAGGAAAAAGTTCCACCGGAGACCAGGGTGGCACAGAACTCGGGCTGTCTAGGTGGCCCCTTATGGCCTCGCATTCATGCTAATCAAGGAAGTATTCAAGTCTCAACTCTGCAAGCAACCTCCCACCATTTTTGATGCCTGTAAGAGAACAGGTAGGCCTACCCCCTATGGATTCCAGGTCCAAAAAGGACCTAAAACTGGATCACCTGATGAGCGGCCCACTGGCGTAAGAAGTCCAGGGAGGCAATAATGTTTCGAGAACCACCCAGGCTCTCCCTAGACCAACTGTAAGCCAAGGTACCGCCAGGCAAGCCGCTCTGCATCAACCCAATGTCAAATTGTTATTTATTCCAGAATACCATACACAAGGTCCCCACAACATCCTGAACAGGGGACACATTTTAAGTCTAATGAAGGCCATCCCAGAGCTCAGCTATTTGGAATCAAAGGATATAGTTTCAATTGAGTTACTAACTCCAAGGGGTGCACAAATCTCTGAGCCTACACTGGTGACATTTGTCTCCGCGGTCCACATGCAAAGGATCCCGACTATAAAAAAAGGCATTCAACTCCTGGGGAATTAAACTCAGTGTCTTTAAAGAAACAGGATATCATGTGGTTCTCACAAAACAGCAGATTGTCCTAGTAGTGACTAAGCAAGAGACATACTCCATCTGAAAAAACTCATTAGCACGCACTTTTTCAGTTTCCAAAGACCGGCAGATAGAGACAGGTGACACTTAAAGGGCTGAGTGGGGCTGATTATTCTCAGTTTTAGTCCAAAGGCTCCCTGTCTGAATTAAGGAAAGTGTCCAGTCTTGCCCCCACAAGCCCTTGCTCCTCTACCTATGCTCTTGGAATATTTGTGGCCTAGCCCAGAAACAGTGGTTTACAGATCAATTAGAAACCATCACTCTACAAGAAACCTGGTCCATTAC